>CM062395.1:9314974-9717130 GCA_031304145.1 Cardiospermum halicacabum
TTACATTTGACTTAATATGGTAAAAATTGACATCCATATAGGGAGTTTCTCACCTTCATTGAAAAGATGTTGAAGACACTGAATGCAAATCCACCAATCTAGCTTCCTTCCTCACCATAGAATATTTTGATTATTGGAAAGGAATTAGGACTTCAAATGTAATCGAATGGGTAAAAAATGTGACAATATATGTACACTTTTAATTAGAATGGACGATTAATCATTATAAATGTTACGGGGCATCATGTAGTGCTTATGTATGTTGGTACATCCAAGACTTATGGACATCTCAATCGGCTTGGACATTTGAAACCAAACTAGAAAATGTGTCAGGAATAAGAAGGGAAATAACATATGCCATATTCTAGCATTCAGATGAGGTGATGATAGTAACGTGTTCTGTGATGTATAAAATTATTAAAAAATTATTTGAATGTTCATTTGACATTATCATTCAAATAAAATATTATAAGTATTTTCAAAATTTCAAAACATGCTTTTAGGTAAAGAAAACACGCACTTAATATAAGGAAGGATAATGAATTTGATCACCGTAAATATGCTTCCTCGATGTGCATACTCGGAGAATGAGGAATATTTGAAAATTTTCCAGACTAAACAATGTTTCCAGGTCATGAATTCTGGAAATCATTCTAGATGATCATTTGCTTAATGGTCTTTAAGAGTAGAAAACATGTAATTGTTTGCGAAAAAAATTTAGTATGACCTTTAAAATCCCTTATAAGAAAAATAAAGAGCCTGCAATCAATTAGGATTTGAAAAGAAATGTTTGTATTCCATTGGGTAAGTAAGAGTTACATTTCTTAAATAGTATAGCCCTACGTAGGGCTTGGAAATTTCATGTTTTATGAATTTATAGATGAGATGAAAATATGATCAAGTGATGTTTAAGAAGTGGTAAGGATGAGAAATTTATACTTTTTGAAGATTATAACAATCCAATTCCTCTTGATCCAAAGAAAATGTATATTGGAACACACATCAAAGTGAGAACTATTAGTAACAATAAATGGGTAATTATTAGTATACGAATGCTGTTATGTTTTTGTAGATTTCAAATTTGAAAAAAAAAAAATAGGCTTCCTGATATGAAAGACTAAAAAGAATAGGCATCAATTTCTATTTTCATGTGTCAAAGACAGAAACAAGAGACCCTAGGTCTCCGATCTTATGTACCCGAAAACAAGCAAAAAGTGATTCTACTTCCCAGGTTTCAAGACCGGGAAGTTTGGTAATTTATTGGTTAAAATTACAAAATAAGTAAATAAATAAATAAATAAATATTATTTTATGATCCCCTAATTAGATAAATAATAGTTCCACATACTATAAAGATTTGAAAAGAAATGTTTGCATTCTATATGAAATGTAAGAGATACATTTTTTAAACAGTTCTTACGTAGACCTTGGAAACATAATTAATTTTTTAAAAAAAAATAAAGATGTGATTAAAATATGATTAAATAATATTTAAGAATTTGTAATCATGAGAATTTGTGATCATGAGAAATTTATAATTTTAGCAATCAGAACCCCTTAATCTGAGGTAAATGTATATTGGAACATACATCTAATTATGAATTTTTAGTAACAATTAGAGGTCGATTCACTCAATATCATTTATTGGACACTTGAAGGTATCCAGCTGTTTTTATACTTTTGAAAGCATCAAATTTGACCAAAATCAAGCTTCTAGTGTGAAAAACCGGGAAGCAAATCTTTTTTTTCCTGTTTCCATATGTCAAAGACCGAAAAATAGGAGACCCTCAGTTCCTAGTCTTATGTATCAAGAATTAGTAAAAAAGTGATTCTACTTTTTGGGTGCCGAGATTGGGAAGCTTGGTAAATGGTTGGTAATAGCCTTCCTGATTTTTGATGCTAGGAAGCAAATATGATTATTGGTTCTGTTTTGTGAGTACTGTAATCGAGAAACAAATAGAAATTTAAACTATTTGCCGGTTGTATACACTAGAAAGTTGGTTAAAAAAATGGTGAGCTTCTTTCATTTATTTTCAATCCATAGTCAGTTTAAAAATCCCAAAACAAGTTCTAAAAAAATCAATTTATTAGTTGCAGGTCAAAATACAACTTAATAAAATTAGTGCTACAATAGTATACTAATATAAATCACATTATTATGTAAAAGATAATTCAAGGATAGGGTGTCTTGATAATATGATATGTCCTCACTCATGGAGTCATCTACTGGGCACGCCACTTATGTTTGATCTTTATCAAACATAATATGGTCAAATGATCCTTCTAAATCCTCCATTTCAATTTTTGTTTGGCATTTACGAATTGCGTGCCCTATCTTGTGCACATTCTATAGTGTACTTTTCTACCGCGCTTTTTAGTAGGTGCAACAATATTAGCACCTTCTGCAGTTTTACTAAGTCTTGTATTGAGAGCATCTTGATGTTTTCTACCTTCTTTGCCATTTCTACACGTGATAAGATTTTTGGAAGTGAGTCTAGTGTGTCCTTTTATACAATATCTAGGACATGTTTTTGTCTGAATTTTCTCTCTTTGAGATGGTATCCTCTTCATCTTTGGACAACCCGACTGCCGCTTTTCTAAAGGTGGTAAGACCATTTTTTACACTCAGGCCATGTTCTCTTACTTGTTAAGAGATTTATTAGTTTGTCATAGGACGGTACCCACCATTTCCTTTTATAATACTAATGGCATATGCTGTGAGGATGAACCTTCATCAACCTATCATGTTCAAACCAATAACAATCACAAGTTTAAATATAATGGTGTTTTGAAATAAAGCATATGATAAGAAACCCCTAATGAAATACCTAGCAGCAATAATAAGATATGTGTAGAGAAGATGATTAAGATTCAAAGCCTTACATCCATATGGATTTATTTCAAAATCAACCACATAAACACTTTCCTCCACATGTCACTTAGTAGCACCTAACTTCAAGTATAGGTCGAGCAGTGCTGTTTATGATGGCTTCATCTGAATCTTGTATGTGTTTAATTCTTACCATTGAAACAATGGTAACCAGCTTCTAAGTAACATCCTGCCTCTAAAAAAACTAGCATTATTACAAGCTTTTTATAAATTCATTTCTAGCTATTATGGACCGTCTTTAAGCTTTCTTCATTGTCGCATTTGTCGATTCTGTAATGTTTGAAGCCAACTTAACAGACCTCATGTAGGATAATACGCACGTGCCCACCTTTTCTTACAAATTTTCTTTAACTAATTGAAAATGTTAGGACTCACTTATCATCCAAAAGAGCATCACATTCTTCTTTCAAGAGAACATAACATCTAGCTTTTAGTTATTACAAAAGTTGTAGTAACATATAACATGTGGGATGTTCGGGTACACATGCTTGACGATATTAAAGATACTTTTACGGCGACCCAAAACAAGGACCAAAATTGCAAGCATTCCAATTACTTGTTTCAAATTCGAAATGAACCATCTTTTTAAGCATTATCTTTTGCATCTAGAATCCTAAAAGAAAGAGGGGTAGATGTTGTTGTTACCACCTTTTATAGTTGCAATCATAATAACCCTTTTATACTCTTTTTTGTTTGTGTTGCATCGATGGCAATTACCGAATGAACATATGATAAATATATATTGATAAATGAACGAAGAGAAAAAAATGAGTAAAAGAAAATACTGTCACATTTTTAGTACGTTTAGAAGTAATAGTGTTCAAAATTTAACATATCAACCGTGTAAAGTTGGTAGAATTTGATATGACACAATTTTGTCACCATATACAAACTTAAAAGCTTGCTGCAGAAATCTTCATGCCTTGTTATACTCTATAGTAACCTGATACTGGTCCTTCATTTTATTCTACACCTGTCAAGGTCTGTCACGGTAACCTGTGATGAGTACATATTACTGACAAGATAGGATTTCACGAGCCAAAAATATAAGGTGTATATATCAGGCATACATGAATATTTTGGTGTAAACTCTAACACGTGTCACAATGAAGCACCTTTACATATCTCACTTAGCGTGGATTGAAAATGAGCATGTTTGATTTAAATATTCAATTATCAAACATTATCCGAATGGATGATTTTGGTCATAAACTTGTTACCTAGAGCATAATTCTTAATAGCTACCCTCATATTCTTCATCTCTCTCTTAGCTTATGTCTAAGCAATCCTCTATATCATTCAAATCATCTTGCGCGTCTTCGTCATCTTCCGAACGCCAATCATCTGTTAACCTTGTATTATGTGCCAAATCTTTAATCACTTCAAATTTATTAGATTCAGTAACATGGAAATCAGCATTATGTATTTCCTTAGTAGGAATGGCAATATCCATATTTTGTCCACCGACATCCACATGAGGAGTCCTTCCACTAACTTGTACTTTAGGTCGCTTGTCTTTTGAAATAGCATCCTCAATTAAATACATGTGTTCTCTATGATTATTTATCACTAAATGTGAATCATCACCATCTACAATTTGATACCTATCTCTTCTTGAAGTTGAGACAAATGAATATATGGTCAATTCCAAAATCGATTCTATCTTCAACATTAAACGTACGTTTTTTAGTAATTGATCAAATGAAATACTAGTATTAGAGAACTGCCCTATCAAGGCATAAGTTGCGAGTTTGAGGCCCATTAGTCCTGATCTAGGCTATAGTTGGATGAATGAATCTCTCCATTTTCTGTGAAGAGGTAGTCTGCATCAACCCAATCCTCCTTACACTTCACTAAGATCATTTTCATTAAATAATTATGTTAAAAAATTAAATTCAAAGAAAATATAGACATAAAAAAAATTACAATGGCTTTCCGGTTCTATGCACTGGGAAGTGGAAAAAATTATAAATTGCTTCCCGGTGTGTGGGATCGGGAAGCAACAAGTTAAGTTCCTGGCCTGAACTACCACGAAGCATTAAAATATATACATTTTCAAAATTCGAAAATATGTTTATCTACTTCCTAGTCTTTTACACCAAGAAGCAAAGTCTATTTTGACTGCTTCTAGGGTATCAAGATCAGGAAGCATCTATAAAAAGAATCAAATCGAAATAAATTTTTAACTTTACCATTAAATTTGGTTCCAAATAACAACCATCTATAGAGGGTATATTATAAAATATATATATATATATTCTACACATCCAATGTCCCTACGTAACCAAAAAAAATTATTCTTAACAGGCTCAAAACCCTATTAACTTATAAAATATATATTTTAGATGCAATTAAAGAAGAACACTGAGTCATTTTGTTTAAAGATATGTTCAAATATGATTAGGGCTTGCAAAGGGAAAAATTGCAAGATGTTAGAATTAGTAGAACTTAGGTTTCATGAAGTTAGAGTTCACACAATTTAGATTTTTTTTTTTTTTAATTTGGTGGGGACCTTTTCTAAACTTGTTGTGGTCATTTTTTGAATATAACATTTTTAATTCAAATGTTTAAAAAGAAGGATATATATCACTTTATACTCTATTTAAAAGCAGTGAATATATTTTAAATTCATCTTTTAATATGTATTTTAAATTCATCTTTTAATATGAAATGGTATAATTATTATTTTGGTCTAATGTTCTTTTGCAAAATATTTAGTTTAGTAAGAAACTTATTTTTTATTTATAAATACAATTATTTTTAAATAAAAGCTTTAATCTGCAAATACTCTTAAACAATATCATTCTGATGATGCTATATAACTTTGTCTAAACTCTTATATAATCTTCTTAACAAATTTTTTACATGTTTTTCTTGTTGTGTGTAGTATAGTTTGCATGAAACAGGGTAGTATAAATGTGTAAATACTACTTGCAAGATGCATATAAATATATTCTTTCTCATCAAATTATACAAGTTTTATACCAACTTGTCTAGTTTGTAAAGAGTATGAGAGACTATAAGCACTTCTCATCCATCAATAATAAAAGCACAAATTTATTTTTGAAAAATATTTACCAATAAAGCCTATTAATGTAAGCCAAATCTTTAAAACCCATTGCCTAATGGTTGATAATTAGAATTAGTAATAGTTTACAAATGTGTAATAGGCACAAGTATGACATGGTTTATAAGTGTTATGTAACATCCAATATTGAGACAGTCATTTCACCGGTGAGCACATTATTTTTTGGGAGTCCAGAACTTGAAAAGTTCAAAGTTAAACATGCTTGACTTGAAACAATCTTGGGATAGGTGACCTTCCTGTAAATTTTCTCGGGAAGCATGCTAGTAAGGACAAAGCATGCTAGAAAGTCTGATGGTAGTGTAACGTCCTGGGCCGGGGCCCAGCTGGTTACTGTGTACACCCGGATAAACCCGAATCGTACACTGTGCACACCCTCCATTGGTAATCAGCATGCTTTCACAATCCATATATCCCTGAGGTTGTGGGTTCGAGTGCTGGTGGAGGCGAAAGAAAGTGGGTGGGATCCACGATATCCGATTGTTTAACGATTGCATCGGTATTGATTGGTGTACGATTTGGGTTTAACCGAGTTTTCACAGTGTACGATTGCTGATTACCAATAGAGCTAGCTCAATTGGTAATCAGCATGCATTCACAATCCATATATCCCTGAGGTTGTGGGTTCGAGTGCTGGTGGAGGCGAAAGAAAGTGGGTGGGATCCACGATATCCGATTGTTGATTACCAATGAAGCTAGCTCAATTGGTAATCAGCATGCTTTCACAATCCATATATCCCTGAGGTTGTGGGTTCGAGTGCTGGTGGAGGAGAAAGAAAGTGGGTGGGATCCACGATATCCGATTGTGTAACGATTGTATCGGTATTGATTGGTGTACGATTCGGATTTAACCGGGTGTGTACAGTGTACGATTCAGGTTTATCCGGGTGTGCACAGTAACCAACTGGGCCCCGGCCCAGGACGTTACATTAAAAAGACGCCGGATAAACCCGAATCGTACACCAATCAATACCGATACAATCGTTACACAATCGGATATCGTGGATCCCACCCACTTTCTTTCGCCTCCACCAGCACTCGAACTCAAAACCTCAGGGATATATGGATTGTGAAAGCATGCTGATTACCAATGGATATTTGATTGGTGTACGATTCGGGTTTAACCGGGTGTGCACAGTATACGATTCGGGTTTATCCGGGTGTACACAGTAACCAACTGGGCCCCGGCCTAGGACGTTACAGGTAGTCTGTGGAGCTAGTGATGTAACATACAGCTCCTACCCCCGCCCCCGGATGACCCGAGGCGCGGTGGCAGGCCACCATGTCATTACTGTACAGGTCTTAAGGCTGATCACTAGCCCCACAAACTACCATTACGCTTTCCATCATGTTTTGTCCTCACTCGCATGCTTTCCTGGCAAACTTCCCGGAAAGTCACCCACCCCAAGATTGCTCCAAGCTAAGAACGCTGAACTTTGGAGTTTTCAAGTTTTGCACTCCCGAAAAAAATGTGCATATTGGTGATATGGGTAGAAATTTAATTCCTTTTAACCCTGTTTCAATATGGGGTGTTACATGTTATTTGAACAAAAATAAAGTGTAATTTTGTAATGTGACTAGATGGCTAATTAATCAAAACCATTGCTTAAAGAGTTTAAAAATATAGTTGCCAAAACACTATTATAGACCATGATTTTTACGATTTTTACGAAATGGTTAAAAAATTTGGCGTTTACACTTTTGGAAACACCTTATAGTAGAATTAGACTAAAACAATGTGGTCAATGTAGTGTTAAACCCCCAACTTCAATGGGATCTAAGATGCGACACTTAAAGCGCCACATAATCAATCACATAAACATTATAATCATACTTTCAATTCATTTCATAATGAAGCATAAAACATAATTTCATTCATATAATCATCATAAAGGAGATTGCAGTACTTAAGCGAATCAATATTCTCATCATTACATTTTAAAATTCAATTTATGCAAAAAGGATAAAGTAGAACCCTTGTTGACCTATCAAATACTTGCCAAATGGGCCTCAATGGTTTAATAAGTTAAATAGTTTAGAAATTTTCAAAATAGGACATACTGAAGCATTATTTGAAGCAATGATGAGATGCATGTTGATAAAATCCTCTTGAACATCACATTTTCTTCTATTTGTTGCTTATTCACCCGTAAGACCATTCATGTACAAAGAAGGTAAAAAGACAACAAAAATAAAAAGAGGAAGGGGTTAGGGTATTGATGCCTAGTTTATAAACTCTTACCCTAACAAAGATATACGATAATGCACTTACCTTTCTAAAAAAAATGATTGAGAAAATGCAACTAATGAACTCCCCCGTGTCTACTTAAAATCATACAAGTCATATGTACATAAAACATCATCACTCATTCAAACATGCAATATCAAACAACTAAAAACATAAAAGATTTTATGAATTTGGGGAAGTTACCAGGACATTTATTGAGACCCTGCCGGGCTAAAGCTCAACTAACTCAAAAGAAAAGAAAGACAGAAACACTTGCTGAGGTACCTACCGAGATATAAGCTTGACAACATAAGAAAATCAAACTTCCAGAAGCACTTGTCGGGGTGCTTGACATGGTACATACAGACATACCATCTCGATAACTTATTTAAAAATTCACTCTAGAAGCACTTGTAAAGCTTTTGCCTAGCTACTTGTTGAGTAAGTACCTCAATAAATTATTAAAAAAATTTACTCTAGTAGCACTTGCCGTGTGATGATTAGAATTTGAGTATACTTTTTAAGCTAAATTCTCTTATCATTTATGATGAATCATGCCTCTACTTATTCAATTCCATATATTTTTATAGGGAAATTCTTTAGTTAAGGAATAAAATGTCAAAATTAAGAAAATCTAAAAATGAAGCAAAAAGAATAAAAAAAATTAGCAGAATCAACAATTATAGCTAAGGAACAGGGGACTTCCATAAGTAGTTTGGCATCCTGCTACCAAGTTGTTGCCCTATATTACCAGTCCGTAGGACATGAAAGGCCGCCAAAATTTGCATTCTGAATCGACATAATTTGAGGTCTTCCTCCTCTTAGTAGTTTAGGTAGTTAAGAGTAAGGCTATATTCAGCTTGCTACCATTGGTTTCCTACCAAAGATGTACTTTTGAGGAGCATTCTATTCTGTCACTCTATAGGTTATGAAAAGAGGATTGTTCCAACTTGTAAAGTAGGGGAAAACTAATTCAGCAAGCTCGTGTTTTGAAATTTTCAAGACCGCTACTTACCAAGCAAGCAATGTAACTATAAATACTCGATATCTGAATATTTTTTTAGTAAAATTTGAATTTCATTTTGATCATGAGTGGCTAAAATTTCTTTGAGTTTTTAGGTGGTTTTGGTTTGTTTTTCTAGTGCTTAATCGTCTCAATTGCTCTGTTTCTCAAAACTCTTATCTTTTGAATCTAACACTTTTTAATTATTCTTTGAGAATTCATCTTAGAGATTTTTTAGCTCTTCGGTGAATCTCTTCCATGGAACCAAGAGATGAGTTGTGTTTGCTACACTTTGAGAGTTGAAGGTCTGTGGCAACCTTTATTTCTTGAAGATCCACAATCTTGTCACCTTCTTATTCTCTTTAATTATGTTTTCAATTTCAATTTAATGAAGTGATGATCCTCTACTTGTCACTAAGATTTCAAGTTTCTGAGTCTAAATTTTACATTAGAAGACTTGATATTTCATTTACATCTTTTGTGTTTTTGTTCGTTTTATCAACTCACCTCTGAGGATTAGATTTGAGCTCAATTTGAGGAAATTGACTTGATCTTACTATTGTTGCAAAAGTTTGAATGTTAGAGTTTCATTTCATCTTAGAATTCACGTTACTCTTAGTGTGCCTATGGTTGAAGTTCAATTCAAAGTTTTCACTGATCCCATTATTATAAATGGAGTCTTCTAGGTTCTAATTATCGAGATCTTGATCCAAACAAAGCAGACTTCATTGTTAATCTTAAGCTTTTCTTCTCTTTGATCTTAATTTAAGGCTGTTGACTTATAATCCTACTACTGTTGAGCTGGAGTTGGCGGATTGCACCCACTAATTTGATTTTCAGAAGTTATTCCTTACATATCATGTCATATCTACCACTACTCCTAATTTGAGGTAATTGACTTCTAATCTTATTATTATATAACACAACAGACTGTTTATCTTAAAACATAAGACTTGGTTGTTCTATGTGACTATGGATCTTTCATGCGTTCTTAATTTATGGTAGTTGACTTCTAACTATTGTTGAACTTTGGAGAGTAGACATATTTCTATAAATGTGTTTAGTGGATGAGCTCTCTAGCTATGCAGTTATTCATTAAATCATCCTAATTCTTATTTAGCATTCTCAATTTAAGGTAACCGACCTTGAATCCTAGTATTGTTGAATCTAAATAGGTGGACTATTTTTTAATTATATTTCATAGTTCCAATATCATATCTTAAAGTTCTATGACCTTAATTTAAGGTAATGATCGATCCTACTATTGCTTGGTTTTGAGAGTAATGATTTCCAAATCCTCAGTTTAAGTCATATGTTAGTTAGATTCTTTGCAATCTACCAACTCTTAAAACTAGAGTCCGCCTTCCATTTTCCTTACCTCGTTTCGCTAGCCGTAAGCACATTAATCCTCTCATCCATACTGCTCCATAGACGCATTTCTATAAGCCCTCTGCTAATTTTCCATCTTCTAACAAGCCAGCGTACTTAGTATCTGCTAAGAACTTGAAATAGCATATCTGATAACCTAATAGAGAGAGCATCCTTTGTCAAAGAGACCCGAACAAGTCCACCTAACACTCATTCTTTATCTGAATTTCTGTCTCTCAATTTGTTGCTATTCTACTATTTTAGAATTTTTTTTAGTTTAGAAATAAAAAGTTCAAAAAGATTTTAACAAAAACTCCTACAAATTCAATTATAATCGCATATTCGTTCTTCTTGATCTCTTAGGATGATACCCAAATAACCTATACTACGATAACAAGGGACATTGAATTTATCATGGTTAAATTTCTTTAGGTTTTTATAAATTTTACTCTTTCACCCTTTTTTTTTCTTTTATCTACTTGCTAGACGTAGGTATACTACCAATGCATTTTGTAGGTAATAAAGAAATTTGTGTCACTGAGTTACTTGGCGAGTAAGGAGATCACTAATCCAATAAAAATTAGCTTAATAACTAAATAAAAATTTACAAAAAGTCCAGTAACTCAATAAAAATTTAGTCTAATAGCACTTGTTGAGCAAGAGCTCGGTAACCTATTAAAAATCACTTCAGAAACACTTCCTAAGCTTTTAATGAGACACTTGAGCTTGGCAACTTACCAAAATACTTTGTGCTGACAAGCACACAAAAATGACCTTTAAAATAGCGCAACTCCTAGCTCATAAATTTAATTATTGAATTATTTAGAGTGGTGAGGCATACATACAAATTTTTACCTACTGAAATGTGATTATTGATTATAAATCATCTTTCATTCATCAAGTACATCAATTTCAAATTGCTATTATCTATGACATTATCACTTAAATCATTAAGAACACCAAGAATATCATCAATAATTATTCAAGTTTATTAATCATTGTCTAAAAATAAACCATAGAATAAAAAATAGATTCAATTTGGACCATTTTTCCAATATAAACCGATATTCCAATATGGGCCGAAGTTTTAATATAGTCCCAATGAGACATGATCTAAGTGTATCAAAGTATTTCTAATCTCTAAGCATGCCTTTCATCCGATCTTATAGAGGTAGTTTAAGTGCACTTGATTTTATTTACTAAATATTCATTGAATCAAGTTGTTAATTACCATGAAACAAACAATTCAATTTAACATGTGGCATTGAACCCTCGTGTAATGTCCTCCCCCGCCCCTAGATGACCTGAGGTGTGGTGGCCAAGCGCCAAATCATTACTTGACCAATATTAAGGCTGATCACTTGCCCCATAGACCATCATTATGCTTTTCAGCATGTTTTGTTCTCACTTGAATGCTTTATAGACAAACTTCCTAGAAGGTCATCCATTTTGTTCTCACTCGCATGCTTTGCAGACAAACTTCCCGAAAAAGTCACTCATCATTAGATTGCTCCAAGTCAAGCATACTTAACTTTAGAGTTCTTAAATTTTGGGCTCTTGAAAAAAAATGTGTATATTGGTGACATGAGTAACAATTCAATTTTTTTAAATCCCTTTTTAATTTGGGGTGTTACAATCCACCCCTCTTAGGACACAACATCCTCATTGTTTTACCATAATCATCCTAGAATCTCAACCCTCGCAAGGCAATTACCCTGTCCTCTATCATCCACAGGCGCACCTCGTGGTCGCAGGATTGTTCTGATACCATTTGTAAAGTCCAACCCTCGCCCTCAGATGACCCGAGGCACGGTGGCCAGGTGTTGCATCTTTACTTGATAAGTCTTAAGGCTAACCACTAGCCAAAAAACCACCACTATAAATGATATAAATTTCATTTGCATATTTTTAGTCAACAACCACCATTCATCTTAAAATATCATGTTCTACGCTCAAAATGATAAAATGATCATTTAAGGTAAAAATCACATTTAACTCAAAAACATATTTTTCCGAATCTAAATTAATTTTGACTCTAAACTTCCAATTGAATTAGATTACCACTAATTTCTACCTGCCCGATTTTTATTACTTTTAATACTCTGATATTAAGAGTCAAATTGTGTAATCAAATGTGGTATTAGGAATAGAGATCTGCATATCAAATTGATTTTACATTAGATCATTGAAAACTAAGTACTAAACTTCCATGCAATAGTTATGATTGTCAAAAGTGTCTAAAATTCATATCCCATCCTATTATCTTTACTATTCAGTTTACTAACGAATTCTTTTGCAATTCGGTTTATATCTCAGTCGAATTCTTTCTTTCTAAATAAAAAATCTCTGTGGAGACGATATCTTTAAAACTACAATTATACATTGATAGAAATTCTTCAGTTGTTATTTGTGATTGTATATATGCAAGAATTTTCTCATCAGTGTCCTAGTATTCATTTCCTGGTGTCAGCACCGGTACAAGGGTCCTAGTTTCCAATATGTCCAACTACGGGATTTAGGAAACTAATGGTGTAATTTTCATGTTTTGGGGCCAGGACATGGCTTAGTTTAGACCTTGTTTTCCGGTTTATAGACTAGGAAACTTCAAATTCCCACATTTTATTGCATCATCTTCAACTCCAGACATCTTAACACACTTATTAATAGCATTTGGACGATTTATTGATTGCCTCCTTTAACCCTATCAAGTTATGACACACTTGGATGAATTGATTTATGAATATAATAGGTTTAATGTGGGTTTTAGGTATCTTCTAATGACTAAAAGTTGATGATTATCCATGATTACACTTAGTGGAACTCAAATCGATCAAAAAAATTCATAATTAAAAAGCTAAAAAAAATATGTTGTTTTATATGGCCTAAGTAAGAGTACATTGTCCATCATGTATAACCCTTGCATTCCAAGTGGAGTAAAGATATAAACTCTTAATTCATAATAATTTGTGTTGGATTTCTTTATTATTTCCACTGGTTTTCTGGTTATTTTAGGAACAAATTTATTGTGAAATAAACATTTCCATGTATAAGCACAGGGAAATGAGTCTCATTTTTGCACCATTTCCAGCTATGTGAGTTAGGAAACTAATGGGGTAAATTTCATGTTTTAGGGTGGGGACATGACGTAATTTTGGCATGATTTTTCGGTATTGAACTCTGGACACTTCAAATTCCCACATTTTATTGCATTATCTTCAAATCCAAACATCTTAAAACACTTATTAATAGCACTTGGATTATTTATTGGTTGCCTCCTTCAATCCCATCAAGTTATGACATATTAGGATGGATTAGTTTATAAATGCAAAGGTTTAAAATGGGTTTTAGGTACCTACTAATGGCTAAAAGTTGATGATTATCCATGCTTACAATAAAAGAATCCAACATAAGTTATTAAGAATTAGGTGTTTAGATCTTTGCTCCACTTGTCATGTAAGAGTTATACATGATAGACAATGTACTCCTACGTAGGCCATGTAAAATATAATATTTTTCAACTATTTCAATTATGAAATTTTTTTTTTATACATTTAAGTTCCACTATGTGTGAGTAGGAATAATCATCCACTTTTAGTCATTAGAAGTTACCTAAAATCCACTTTAAATAAACTATATTGATGTACCAATTCATTCTTGTGTGCCACAACAAGCTAGGGTTGAGGGGAGCGACCAAACAATAATCTTTATATTGTTACTAAGCGGGAAAAGTTTATTGGAGTTGAAAAAGACTATTTAATGGAGAAAAATCGAAGTTTTCATGTGTTCATACCCGAAAATATGTCACAAATTGCACCATGTCCAGTCTCGAAGCCTGGAAATGAGGCCATCAGTTTCCTAAATTTAACACTGGGACACAGTTATAAATGACTTTAGTGTCCCGGTCCCAATACATGGAAACCAACATTTTATAAGCTAGTTTACAGATCCAGGTCGTTTCCCTCCCTTTGTACCGGGAAACGGTTGTCGTATTGGCTCATATCCCGGCCACAAAACATGAAAATTACTGGTCTCTTTGACAAGTCATTTCCCTATATGAACACCAAAAAATGGACCAAATATCAACATGTTTCCAAGCACTTGTACTAGGAAATAATCACTAGTCAATCCTTTTCACTGTATGGATACTGGGATATAGGCCTAAAAAAATCATTTTCCAAGTTGTCATAATAGGAAATAATTTGACAAAATCTAATCCCATTTCCCTCTTTTAGGATCGGGAAATGATTGTCATATTAGCCCATATCCTGCCCATGAAACCTGGAAAACATTGAAAATTTCGTCAATCATTGTCCCAGTATCAATACCGAGAAATAGACCAAATATCATCATGTTTCCATGTTATCGTGCCCAAAATAGATTACTAGTCAATCTGTTTAACGGTATGGATATCGAAAAATAGTTTAAAAAATATCCAATTTTCATGTATTAAAAGAGGGAATAACCTGTTTCATTACAATTTCTTTTTTTTTAAATCCATATCTGCATTCACAATTATAATTACATCCAAATCATATTCAACAATCAAACCATATTCGAAAAAGATCATATGATAAATTATGTTCAAACAAACTCATAACAAAAGGATATATCTAGAGTAAAGGAGACTCAGGCGAGTTAGCTTCCTGATGAAATGGTATATCACTGGATGAGCTTTCACTCGTGGGGTTCGCTGCTTGTGTCAAATCTTCATTCTGCGGTGATTCCTCAGAATCTGCAACTTCGATATGTTTGTTTGGGCATGCGCAAATGATATGTCAAATAATGTTTGGCTACCAATTGGGAGAGTGAAATATTATTATCGAGAAGCATAACGACCATTTCTCTAACCTTATATTTGCCTTCAACCCAATTTGCCTTGAAGTAGACTAGTGTATTTTTCAAACCCATTTCTAAACTATGAAACATGAATTATTTAAATGCAGTAAAAAACTAACACATTAAAGTAGTTTTCCGGTATGGACACCCAGAAATAAGAGCTCATTTAGCCTATTTTCTGTTGTCGATACTAGGAAATTACTAACAAAAAATGAAGCTCTGTTTCCATGCATGGACACTAGGAAATGGTATATGTAACGGCAAGCCCCCACCCTGGTAGAACCATGGTTAGGAATCTGACGCCACACAACAAATACGGAAACAAAATAGTCGAATAAATCAAAAATCCCAATAAATAGTCATATAGTCCAAAAGTCCAACAATCCCAAGAAACATAACAATACCAATGTCCAATACAACTCCAAAAATAAAAGTCCTAAATACAATCCATGAATCCATGTATGAAAATAACCTAACAGTAATAAAAATAGAATGCTGATATATGTCGTGATCCGTAAATGAGATAGCGCCTAATCAATCGGAGTACCTGCACTCAACCTGGGATTTATTCCAAGATTATAGAATAGGAAGAGATAAAGAAAAACGTTAGACTATGAATTAGTCTAAGTTAGCGCTCACGTTCCAACATACACATACAGAGTGACCTAGACTAGGCTCTAAACATGGGAGCACACAATGCAAGGCTCTACAGACTCCCTAGAGTCCACTATATCAGTCAACACACCAAACATCCTACCAATCAGCAGTTTATTGTTTATCTTTCTTTAGTCGAAACCAAGTTATCCATTAACTATTTATTCATTCAAGTTCCATTATCATCCTAAAATAGGCTCCTAAAGTTCACGGTCTAGGATCCTAATATTCTTATAGGGCGCTAGGATTACGTCTTCGGGGGTTCCGCTACCCGGTTAACGGACAGGGTCGTCATTAGAATTCCGTATCTAACAGTTTAAGTCCAGTTATTTAACCTTTAGGATTATAGTTACAACCGACCGAAATATCAACCTGTTTGTGATAACTTAATTAAGTCCAATTCAGGCATCAATCACTGTTATTTACCATCCATTAACAGTCCATTAACACAATCCAGCAACCAGAAACAGATTCCTAATTAACAGTTTAACCAGTTATTTAACAAAATTATGCCCAAAGCAGCTAACAGTGAAAAACAGGATTACAGTAGCAATAACAGTATGGCCGAAGCCCAGTAAACAGTATCAGTATAGTAATTTCAACTACAATCAGTATAGGCACTTCAAGCCAATTATTTCAGTAGTGAGGATCCTCTATCCCTAAGCATGCCATATATTCTACTAGTAGACTGACTAAGGGCAAAACTCACAGTTTCGTTTGTTTACTATTTTAACCAAATTTATTAAGTACCAGTCATCAATTTCAGCGTATGAGTGTTATAAAATCAGAGTACCGTGAAGTCTTGTTTTATCAATTTACTAACTTAACAGACAAATTATCGTATTTATTATCATCATTAAAAAAAGCAATTTAGGAGACAATTTCACAAATCAGCAATACACGACACATGCATAAACAATCATCATACAGCAAACATTATATCGGACCAAAAACGAACTACTAACCACGACGGCAGAACCAACAGCGAGACGCTTACTCCTCAGCCCAAGCAGTTCCTTCCTATTGACCCTCTGCAGAACGGAACTAGTAATGTTAAATCGTGGATTACAGGGTTCCAATTCAACCCGAACCCGACAGAACAAGACCCTAACCGAACCGGACAGACCCTACCAAGATACGGAACCAATTGAAAGGTACGAGACTTACCGAAATGACTCAGACTACAGGCTACTGCAATCCGCGACGCCTACAGCACAGTAACCCGACAGAATACCCCCAACTGACGGAAACACCATATTAGTGATTGGAAACATAATAATAATATGAGATTCGCGAGTGCGACAGAAGGAATCTTACCAAAATTTCGGAATCCCGACGGAATCATGACGAAATCACGACGGAACCCTAACCAGAAACAGAATCACAGAACGGAAACATAGGCATAGAAACAGATTATCCGAGTTAGAACACGTGCAGAATGACGATAAATGAATATGCGATCGGAAGAGACTTACCGAAAATCCATTGCGGCGGAAACCCTAGTGAACAGACGCTCTGACTCTCTCTCGATTCTCTCAACTCTGAAAACGTGAAAGAGGCAGGAATGACTCTCTAGGGTTTAATAAGAGTCTTATATGATGTCAAATAATAAAACCCCCTAGACTTAGAAAATATTACTAATTATACCACAACTTATAATAATTATCATTAAAACCCCCTAATTCTGACCGAAGCTAATAAGCCTTAAAACGGTCCGTTACAGTATAATTCTTGACAGTTTTTAGGGATGGAACACAAGAAATCGCTGGAAAAAGTAAAATCGAAAATTCCAACCCTAACTCGTAAAATTGCAGTCTTATACCATATAATTGACTCTAAACATTATCCAATATTCATAATGACGTTACCATGAACTCTAAAATCATATATTCAAGACTCTTACACCCTTACACCATAACATTAACTCTACCATGCACAAGAATGAAAAAACTTTTGAAACATACCTTTGAGTTGATATGGAAGTCGTACTTTTTAGAAATATAGTGGAGAGATATGTGCAGGCATGCTTATGAATTGTTAAGGGACAAACAATGTTGAATTTGATGTTCCAAAATTGTGTGGAATGGAGATTGTAAAAGTTAGTGTTTCAATACAGTTGGAAATTATCTTTCCTATTGAATGGGGACCAGTTACAAATTTGTTGGGGCCTCTATTAAATATGGTGAGGTCAATATTTGAATATTTTTTTTCAATTCAAAAATTTAAATTGAAGGGTATAATAGATCTTACGCATTTTCAAAACAAATAAATATATTTTAAATTGATTTTTAAATTGGGAGGATATTATGGTACTCTTGATTCATTAGTTGCAAATTATTTTTTTATATTATTTAATCTTTTAAAAATATAATGAATTTAGCTAGCTGGTGCAATAGTATAAAAAGCCCCTTTTTTATTCCTCTCTTCATATTTGTAACTTAATTAATAGGCATAAATTTCATTAAATCAATACTATTAGCAATTTAAAAATCCAATCCAACATAAAATAGAACCTCTCTCTTCCTTCCTCCTTCCTCTTTCTTTCCTTTTTTTAGTTTTTATTTAATCCATTAACATTAGATACAACGTGATTCGTATTTTGACATTATATATATTTTTAAATTCATAAAGTTATTATCAACTTATCCCTATAAATAACTAAAAGTAAAAATAAAGGAAAATTATAAGAAAGAAGAGAGAGCGGATATTTAATATCTCAAATAAAAATTGAATAATGTGTTTGTTATATATGTATATAATTAATTTTAACTATTAAAAAAAATGAATATTGTGTGTTACCAATTGACATTACTATACGAATACAATTAATTTTATTTAAAATCATTGTAACGACCGATAAATTAATTAAACGGTTGTATTTAATGTTCGAATTTTAATTTATTATATATATATATATATATATAATTGGGCTCCGTTATTCCTGAAATGAATAGATTCATCTGCTTATGGATTGAAATGAAATAGAAACTTCAGCCCACCTACACATAGTTAGTGAAATTACAATAAGCAGATAGATCAATAGGGAACATATATCAAATCTAAAGAACACTTCGGCTATTAGACCCAATACTGTATCCCCTCTATAGTATAGAGATTCTTCATCGGTTTCAAACAAAAACAAACACAAACACAAACACCATATATTTCATATCTAACACATAACAGCATACATGTACATGTAATCATATAGCAAACGAAAAAAACATTGATTTTGTTCCCTTGATAACGTCACTAAAACTTGAAAAATTAAGACAGCTAAGATTTCTCAAATTGACCACCAGTCTGTTGTTGGTCTTGTGCAGCCATGCCAAGACCTTCATTCTGATGCTTCTGCCACCCACCTGTATCAGCCTTGGCATGTGCTCGATAGTAAAGGATGGAAACTACAAGTGACAACAGCGTCAATGCGGCAGCAGCAGCAAACACACCTTTCCGCAGTGTGGCACATGACTGGTTGTGTTTCTCAAAGATTGCCCTGTATTTTGTGTGGTATGCATTCCTTGCTGACCCTGCTAACAGGCAGGCCTCTGCTCCTAGAAAGCTTATCCTAAAGTCATAAAACAATATTATTTATGTTAAGTATAGCTAAGCAAACCAATAGCTAACATGTCACAGGACAAGAGAACACAAATTGATGAGCCAACAAAATAAGCTGCAGCAGATTAAAGATAGTCTCGAAACTCTATTCACCTAGTTAAACCCCTAACTATAAAATCTTGATTCTGGTAAACCTATCTTTGACCTAAAACAAAACATTTAATTTATAAGAAAAACTCCTGCTTGGAGTCAAACTTTTTAGGACCATTAGAAGGTAGGGAGTAATATATATATTCTCGCTCTCTCTTCACCTCTAATCATCAAAACAAATAACTAATTACAAGATAAAAGTCGACCAAATTAGTTTCTGATTAATGATATATATCTTAGAATCAGCAGAATCTAAATCAATTTGTTTATTTTCTATTTTGTATACATGTGTTATTTAGTTTGTTAGGAGACATACTGGTTCTTATATGTAGCAACTGTTGTTTCGGTTGGCCTATTTAGCTGATTCTACCTTGTATTCAAGCTGTCTATTGTTATGGGTGTAGACATCAGTCAACTAAAGAGTATTTTTCCTTCCTGATCTTTCTTTTCCTCTGTCAAATCTAGTTTTAAACATGCATAATCCCTAGAGCAATTGCAGCATGTGCTACTGTTTTCTTGACTTGCTATATGCTGGTTAGTAGGATTTTGTTTAAAACTAGAGTGCGAAACTAGAAGGTTTCATAATCATATCCAAATATCAAAATCCAATAGCTACAATAATCTCTACCGAGTCTTAAAAACATTTATAAGTGCCAACTCTATATTTCCGAATATCTATAGGTTTTCTCCAAGTTATTGATACAAGTACAACACAAATGATATTTAACACATCTAATCAACAACAATATGATATTTAGCAAAAATGCAATCTATAAGTTAAAAAATGACAGACAGAAGAATCCAACATAACAAGCCATCAAAGAGTATTTAGGTCAGGATAGTTTAACAAACCAAACAAAGAATCCAACATAAAAGCGATTAATGTTTTCTTCTCAACAAACAACAACAGCAACCCATATTTATTTTTCCATCTAATCTATAATTAGTTTTCATTTTAAAACTTATTTTGCTTGAAAGAAAACAATTACTAACACAAGCCACACGAAATTGAAGAGAGTGTTGAAGTTCAACAGAATCACTGCCGACACAAAAACAATTATGCGAGCTAGATTTACGGAAGAAAAAGAGGGAGGAAACAGTAATTGTATACCAGGAAAGGACGAAGAAGACAATAGCACAGGTAGTGGAAGAGCTCCCGGAAACAAGACCTTTGCCACAGCAAAGACACCTCGTAACGCCGTAAACCACCGCCTGACTTAACAGAAGCATCCCGAACGCAGTCAGTCCATACACCGTCGACGCGTCACTGGCGTAGACACAGTAGGTATATTCGTCGTATTCATCCGCCACAACCTTAGCCTGCGAAACAAAAATCAGTAGAATTAAAGACATCAAAACGGTAACCAAAAGAAAGAGAAACAGATGAATTAAGTACAGTGCTACGGCGTCGTTCGGCGCCGACGGCGAATAAGAAGGCGATGAGATGGAGAGAAATGACGACAGCGAGCACAGAAACCGAGAGAGCCATTCGTCGCTGCTTGCTCCTTCTTCACTCACCACACCACTACTGTGAAGAATTGATTGGAATTAATTTTTTTGTTTTATCTATTTTTCATTTTCCTACAATTAATTAATAAATGGATTTTGCTAATTTACCTTGTTAAATTGGATTTTTTAAAAATAATTATTAATTCTAATTCCAAAATATATTTGATTTATAGAAGTACTTATCATCACTGCTTTTGAGGTAGACGATTTGTGTATTGTTTTGGGGTCATTATTGATTTTGTCCGACTTTAAAGGTTGCTTTACTGGATTCTTGTTTGGATGCCGATTTGTATCGCTCTAAAACGGATTTTAATGCTTAAAGAGTCACCATTTCTTTATCAAGAAATTAGGTTCTGCTGCTCTAAGGACCACTCTTTGTAAGGGGAATAAGCCAATTACTAGTAAGAAAATTATTTAAATAGAATTCTCTCTTTTTTAAGTAAGAGGGGAAATTAGATGGAATTAATGCTGTGAGGTGAGAGCATCAGGAATGATGATTTAAAATTAAAGAGCGTGTGATTTAAAAAATTGATGAGCGAGTAACAAGCACATGAAATGCTAGAATTGTAGAATTGCTAGTGTGGAATCGGAAGTAGGTAAGCATATTCGCGCGAGTATATGTGGGACCAACATACTGACAGTGATTTGACAAACAAGTCAGCCAAATAACTGGACCCCGGTTGGCCTGTCGGAGAAAGTAGTGTGTTTGCAAATAGAAAATAATATGCCAACCCAGGCCCAAACCAGCAGATCTGCGTGCGGCCTGCCTGATTACTGGGCGTTATTGGCCGAATGGAACTGGGATAAAAATTTAAATAGTAAAGTCCAGCATGTAATTTTAAAGGAAAAGATCTTGAAGAGTGATTATATAAAGATACGAAATTACGTGGATATTGTTCCAGCCATATCTTAAAAATGTATGTGTTAAATTGAAGCAATTGATCTTGACATCATTTTAGAGTAGGGAAGACTCAATAAAAGATTAGAGTTATACTGGATTGATGGTTCTTCCACTGTATTATCTGTATATATAAACAAAATCACCAAAAACAACTAAAATATTATTAGCTACTATTAGTTGAACCAAAAATACTGACAATAGCATCATCTCTTGAAACTGGGATTGTTCTACACCAATATTTTATTAAAAATCCCTGCACTAGTTAGTAGAGAAAAATGGTTAAAAACAAAATTTATAAACTAGAGTTGTTCCTGGTGATAGAAGTAGTGTATACCTTATCGTAATATAGGGTCTTAAGGTATCGTCCCAAAAAACTAGTCAGAGTGTTTACACAACTATTACTAATTTCGTGTGTTTTGTTAATATTAATCAAAACTAACAATAGAAAATGACTTAATGAATAAGATGATAAGAAATATAAGCAAAATTTATTGGATAAAATTGAGTGTTGGGTGGTATTAGTTGTTGTCTGTTTACAAATAATTATTCTCCGTGTTAAGATCTCAGATATGACATTTGACTCTTAAGCAGACTTGTTAATCTACCCGTTTGCTACCAAGATGGAAATTATGATAGAAGTGCTCATTGTGGATGTCTATGGAGTGGTTTAAAAGAAGAGGGACAAACTGCTTTTGATTTGTGGACTAGATAGATGAGGGATGGATAATAAACTCTAAGGGTATGTTTATATTATGGTTTGGTGTGGTATGGTTTAGGCTATTAATAACATATACCATATTTGGATTATAGGTTAGATTGGTATGGTTTAGTTTAGTTTAGTTAGGTATGAGTTGATTAGGATGAAATTTATAACCCAATTGTCTTTCTAATATATTAGGAAAATTAAAAAATGTAATGGTGTAATTGCAATAGATGATTTTTCTCTATCTTGACTTTTATTTTATTTTTTACTTTGGGAGTGTTTAATTTTATTTGGTTTATTTATTTATTTATTATTTAATTTGGTTATTCAATATAGCGTCTTGATCGTTCATTTGATTTAACTATTTTTTTAAACATATTTTATTTGATTATTTGAGATTGTTGTGGTCTATCTTCACATATAGTTTATTTATATTTTAATCTATTTATATGATTCTTAATAAAATATTAAAATTAATCAAATTAATTAAAATATTAATATTTAGTTAGATTCCATTATTTTCACTACTATGTAATTCGATCTAATTTGAAAATTTTAAATATTAAATCTTTTTATATAAGTAAGTATTTTTTTCATTCTATTATATAATATATTTTTATTACTATTTTACCCTTTAATAACTTTTTAAAACCCGTTTAATTTTAAAAATAAAAATAAAATGAATTTGTAAATTTGATGTTCACAAAATTGGCTAAAGTTATTTCATTATTAATTTAATATTTTTATTAAAAAATTTAAGATTTTTTTTTAAATTTTATTATGTAAAAATTGATTAATATGGAAATGCAATGAGTAGTATTTAAATATATCTAATCTAATTAGAATAATTGATTTTTTTTAAAATGTCTTTTTAACACTTAAATTAAGATAAACGTATTAAAAAATCAAAATTATTTAAATATAAATAAAAAAATTAAAAAGAAAAATAATTGGCACCTTAATTTTTTACTTTATCAAACTAGTAAAAAAAATAAATAAATAAAACCACAATATGGTAAAACTAAAGAAATAAATTAAATCATCTAAAGATATGTAAGGGTATTTTGGTCAATTTACATCTTTTTAACCCATATCATACCATCAATCCAAACAAAAAATTTGGTTTTACTGTACAGAACTGCACCATCCATCCAAACATGATTTTAGTACTGTACAAAATAATACTGAACTAAACTATACTAAACAAAACAGTAGTGTCAGTCATCCAAACAAAGCCTAAATTTCATAGATCTAGAGGACGCTTAATGCCCCATTTGGTAGCCCACTATATTCTTGGAATATGATGGGATAAAATTTTTATCCCATCCCATAATGTGTTTAGCATCATCTGACATTACTTAAATATCTCTTTTTGTCCAATCATAACTGGTTTTATTAGTCCCAGCTGGTAGGTAGTATAATTGATAGCAGATAACTTTTTTTTTTTAACTCATTCTCTACTTTATTCACCTAACATCACTTCTCTCTCTCTCTCTCTTATTTTTTTTGTTTTACTTTTTCTCTGTTTTCTTCTTCTTCAATGAATTGACTATTCTTCTCTCTTCACTTTATCATCGGTCTCAACTCTTCTTCTACTTATTCATCTCAGAGTTGGATTTTCACTTAGTCGTATTATTTTGGTGTTACAGTTTAGTTTTTCTTAGCTGTGGAAGGTTTTAAACAATGGATTTTTTTATAGTAGAATGTTCAAATTGATTTTTGTTCAAATTGATTTTTATTCAAATGGCGAGTTGATTATTAGGGTCTCATTGAAGATAAAGTTTGGGTATCTCTGATATATCTAGTAAGTGTTTCTCAATCAATCCTAATTGACAAACTAAGGTTATTGAGTTCAGTTTGTGATAGTATGTTTTGCTGTGTTTTGGAAATTTAGATTTTTGTTGTATGTTGTTTGGAATAGAGGTGAACTAGGAAAATGCCAGGGTTATGATGTTTAGGTTAACTTTCAATTTCAGACTCATCTTGTACATGCTCATTTTTAAATTGGAATGCAGCTTATAGTGTATATTATATAACATACTACTAATAAATTTTTTTCTCTATTATAATGAAAAAGATTATAATATATATATATACATACAGATATTTGGTTTCTATGATAGATAAAATGATAAAGACCGAATTGTTAGGGTTTGACAAAAATTGGTATTCAATATATTAGTCTTTATTTGGAAGCTGAGAAAGATTTAAAGACTCTTTTGGAAGTGAAAGATTTGAAGACTATTTTGGAAGTATTATATTTGACTAGAAATTGTTTTGTCTTACTTGAATTGCAATTAGGAAAGAATCATTTTCCTCTTTTAAAGGAATTCTAGTAATAATAGGTTTCCTAGTTTATTATGATTTACTTGGTATGTAAGTCATTATTCACTTTAAATATGATTCTGTAGTCTTTAATTGTATAGACACAAATTGAGAGATCCTAAGTGTCTTGTGAGTTTTCTTTCTCGTGAGCTTGGGGTGAGGCTTGTAATTGGGTTTGGGTTAGAGAGTGTTTTCTGGTTGTGGTTGTAACATCTTTTTCTACATAGTGAAAATCTCTGTCCGTCCTGACGTCCGTTGTCTTTTTTTCCGGTTTTGGGTTTCCACGTAATCCTGGTGCGTTAATATTTTGTTTATTGTCTTTTATTAATATTTTATTTATTGTCTTTTATTTTGTTTACTTATTATTGACCGAGACAAAATTCCGCTGTGACGAGCCCGATTTTCCTAACAAGTGGTATCAGAGCCAAGGTTCGTGTAAGTTTTGATTGTTGAAGTAAACATGTCTACAAGTAAGATGTACACCGGAAGATTCGATGTGGAGAAATTTGATGGAAAAATCAATTTTGGCTTGTGGCAAGTACAAGTCAAAGATATCCTAATCCAACATGAATTGCATAAGGCGTTGAAGGGGAGAACAATTACGGTAGTCTCTGAAAGCTCTGGTGAAAAAGAAACTGGTAAAGAGAAGTCTGAAAAGTCCGAAAAATCCCTAATGAGTGACGATGAATGGGAGGAACTCGATGAGAGAGCTGCAAGTTTTATACGACTGTGTCTGGCCAAGAATGTTCTTGCGAATATTCGAGGAACAATTTCTGCAAGATAACTTTGGGGAAGACTTGAAGAGTTGTACCAAGTAAAGAGCGTCTGCAATCGATTCTACCTGAAGGAACAATTTCATCTGTTGAAGATGGATGAAGGTATGAAGGTTTTTGATCATCTTGCAGAACTTAATGGGATAATCTCTGAGTTGGAGTCTATTGGAGTAAAGATTGATGACGAGGATAAGGCGTTGAAATTGATCTGGTCTCTTTCTGATTCATACAAGTACATGAAACTGATCCTGATGCATGGAAACTCGATGGTAAGTTTTTCACAGGTTGCGAATAAGTTGATCTCTAAAGAGAAAAGACTGAAAAGTGAAAATAGTAACTCTGATAATCAGTCAATTCTGATGGCTCAAGAAAAGAATTAGAAAAGTGGGTACTCCAAGAAGAACATCATGTGTTGGAAGTGTGGACAAAAGGGACATCTGAGGAAGGATTGTAAAGGAGCAAGTTCGGCAGAGGACTCCGCTGATGGAGATACTCCATGTGTCTCATTGCTAGAAGCTGATGAAGGTGACTTCCTCTAAGGAAGAATGGGTACATCCTCATGGCAGGTCGCTAACCACTATGGTGCCATGAAAGAGGATGTAGTACTTCTAGTGGCCACAAATTTTGCATATGGGCATTGGACTGACGTTAATGCGGTTGTGTGGTGGATAAGATGTCGATGACTGATGAACTTTCTTGAAAGCCAGTTAAGGAAGTTGCACCATAATCTAATCAGCAAGGGTTATATCGACATGTGTCGGAATAAATCTTGGGATGGATCATTTGATGGTCCCTAAGTGTGTATATCTTCATGGTGGGATATGATGGCTCGATATAGAGTCATGGTCGTCATTTAAGGGACGCAAGTTAATGGAATTTTTGTGTGAAGGGGTGGTTTGTTAGGGTTTGACAAAAATTGGTATTCAATATACTTGTCTTTATTTGGAAGCTGAGAAAGATTTGAAGACTCTTTTGGAAGTGAAAGATTTGAAGACTATTTTCGAAGTATTATATTTGACTAGGAATTGTTTTGTCTTAATAGAATTGCAATTAGAAAAAAATCCTTTTTCCTCTTTTTAAGGAATTCTAGTAATAATAGGTTTCCTAGTTTATTATGATTTACTTGGTAAGTAAGTCATTGTTCACTATAAATATGATGTTGTAGTCTTCAATTGTATAGACACAAATTGAGAGATCCTAAGTGTCTTGTGAGTTTTCTTTCTTGTGAGCTTAGAGTGAGGCTTGTAATTGGGTTTGGGTTAGAGAGTATTTTCTGGTTGTGGTTGTAACATCTTTTACTACATAGTGAAAATCTCTATCCGTCTCGACGTCCGTGGTTTTTTTTTTCTCGTTTTGGGTTTCCACGTAATCCTTGTGCGTTAATGATTTGTTTCTTGTCTTTTATTTTGTTTACTTATTATTGATCGAGACAAATTCCGCTGCAACGAGTCCGATTTTCCTAACACAAATAGGAATGACAACGGTACGGATATAACTCTTACCATATCCGTACCGTAAAATTTTAAATATAAAAAATCCGCACCATATCCACTCTGCATGGTATAAAATTTGTTACCATATCCGCACGTTGCGGTTTTTAACAAAATCTGTTACCATATCCGTATCCGCATCCGTAAATCTCTTTTAATTTCATTTCTTTTTTAATTTTTTAAAGTAATACATAACCTATTATGACTTCCAACAACACTAAATGAAATGTAAGATTAAATCTTCTATTAAAGGTATAATATGAAATATATAATTATTTGTAATTTTTGAGAAAATATTTTTAAAATAAGTAAACAAAACATAAAATACCGGACTCAAAATAATATCTTAAATAGAATATTCTTCATACTTGCATATTAAATATAATTAAATAATTAATAATTAAATTAGATTTGACTAATAATGATTTTTCTTTTTACTATAAGTCTTTTTATTTTCTTATTAATAAAGTAAATAAATATTTATATTATTTATTTATTTATTTATTTATTATATAATTTTTATGGTACGGATATAGTACGAATACGGACAGTAAATTACTATATCCATATCTGTACCATATCCATTACAATTATGGTAAATTTATATCCAGATACGGTAACAGATTATTTTTTTTCCGAATACGAATACAAATATTTTAATACGATACGGTCCGGTATCTACGGATACCGGATCAGTATTGCCATCCCTAAGACCAAATGAATTGAGTTGAGTCGGGGGTTTGACTTGTGAAATTTTGATTATTTAATCTCCTTACTTGCAATGACTTTTGATATATGTTTTCATTCACTCACCAACATCCTTACATTAACCGTAGCAATAAAAAGAGATAAAAATGATTGTTTTCGTAGGTTTATTTGTATTTGAGATGAAAAAATAAAAAACCATTTTAAAGATATTTTAATGAAGTGTGAATAAAGAGTGTAAAAACATAATTAGTGGTATTGGAAAGAGTGGTTAATTTAACTTCACTAGTGGTGATCATATGGAAAGTATTGATCTAATGAGCAAGAACTTCCATTAGCTAAAATTATTTTTTAAACAAAATTTAAAATTTGGGTATTTAATAGTATCTAAGAACCTTAAATTACTAGTGAAAATTAAGTCTCCACTTTACAAAACAAATCTCTATATAGGGTAGTTTTATTTTACAAGATGGTAGCGTTCTATTGAGTTCTCACAGTAGGTTGTATTTCTGTTTAATTAATCAATATTCTCTTTTCATTAATATTTTGGTTGAATGATTAAAATTATACCATGCTCACATGATATTTTATTTATTTATTTTTAGAAAAGGATGACATCGATGAAGATGAAATTATATTTTTCATGGTTGTGTAACCAGTAAATATTTATATTGTGGCAATAAGTTCAATCATGTATCACATGATAATGTACCAATATAGAAGATGATTGCTGAATAATCATCTATTTGTCAATCACTCAACGTGATTAAAGTACCTAGATAGTATTATTAGAATCAACGATATGTCTTGCCTTTATGAGTTAAGGATGGATAGAAGAACATTTGGTGTATTATGTGAATTGTTACGCAACACCAGGAGGTTGAAGACTAATAGTACGGTCTCTGTTGAGGAACAAGTGTGTATGTTCTTACATATACTTTCTCACCATGTTAAGAATCAAACTATTCAAAAGAGGTTTGTTCGATCTGGTGAGATAACAAGTATTAAGTGTGGTCTTACAACTACATAATGAGCTACTAATCTTACCTAGTCTCGTGCTTGAAAATTACTCTGATGATAGGTTGAAATGGTTTAAGGTAAGCATTAGTTATTCTAATAATTATATCTATTTATTTTATTAAGGGATTTTCTCCTACATGTAGTATTATATTTCATTTCATGGATAGAATTTTTTAAGGGCTTTGGATGAGACATATATTAGAGTTCATGTCTAAGAAGCTGGAAAAACTCGATTTAGAACTAGAAAAAGGTGAAATCACGACAAATGTACTCAGATCTTGTACAAGAGATATCAAATTCACATTTGTGTTTCCGGGATGGGAAGGTTCTGCATCAGATTCTAAGCTTTATGATGCATTATCCAGACCAAGTGGGCTAAAAGTTCTTACGGGTAAGCATTATTTAAAACTCAATAAATGATATTTTTTCCTTTCTATTCTTAAATATAGTTATTTATAGTTAATTCTTTTGTTACTTAGGATGTTATTATCTTGTGGATATGGGTTATGCAAACAGTGAAGGATTTTTAGCACCATATAGAGGAACACGATATCATTTATCTTTATAGAGAGATGGTTATACTCCTGTGACTAAATAAGAATATTTTAATATGAAGCATGTTGCAGTAAGGAATGTGATTGCTACTTAAAATGCACTGGGCAATCTTGCAAAGTCCGTACTTTTATCCTATTAAAATACAATGAAAAATCATAGTTGCATGTTGCCTCTTGCATAACCTTATTAGAAGAGAAATGTCAATTGATCCCATGGAAGGACAATTAGGTAGATGTAATGAAAATGATGCCAATCATGATGAAATCAGACAAGTATTTTCATCTACTGAATGGACCACATGAAGAGATAATTTAGCACATGAAATGTTTAATTCGGGGAGAGTGAATTGGTCTATTTGATCATTTTATATTACTTTGTAGTCAAATTAGTTATATGTATTGGATTTTATTTTTGTGCAAGTTGCATTTATTGTGTATTTAAATTCCAGTACTTTTTTATTGGTTAGCTCAATTATATATAATATGGATTGATTTTGTAATTATCTAACTGTTAAATTATATTTTAGATAATAAATTGATGTTTCTCCAATGGTGTACATATACTTCATTAATTCACTTTCAAGTCGTGCTTCAACAGTTTGTAACGGTGCATTATATAACAATTAACTTTTAAATAAGTTTAGTTATTATATAGAATATCTTTATTATTTTTTTTTTTAATTTTTTTTCAATTCATAATTTGTTAATCAATGTTATTTGTTTAGGAATGGATGTGGGAGATTCAAGTCAAGCACCAGTGGATAAAAAAAATAGACATGTTTGGAAAAAGAAAGAAGATGCATTATTGGATACCCTTAAAGAAATTATCGCAAGTGGGGGTCGTTTGGATTGCGGATCTTTTAAATTGGGAACATTTAAAACTGTAGAGGTACATTTGTCACAAATTTTCCCTAATTGTGATTTAAACATATTGAGTCAAAGGTGAAAAATTGGAAGAGGGATTATGGAGTAATCTTTTATATGCAAAATACTAGTGGGTTTGGATGGAATAATGAAAAACATTGTATCAAGGTTGATAGTGAAGAAACCTAGAAGGTATATGTTGAGGTTATATTATATATATATATACATATTTATTTATTTATTGTTATCCATTTTATTGTGTTAATTTACTTAACATAATATTTTTATTTCCAGCACCATAGGAGTGCAAAAGGGTGGAAAGAAAAATTTTTTCCGATCTTTGAGAGATTGGAATACATATTTGGAAAAGATCGTGCTAATGGAAAATCAGCATATACTCATGTAAACCTAATAGAAATGGATATGGAGGATAATTTAGAACATGAAGCGGAGTATGCTGGAAATTATTCTCCAGTATCAGTTAACCGATATAAAGCTAGCCAACAAATGAATAACCTACCTCCCAAACATCTAGTAGAAAAAGATCCCGATCCGGCGATCCAATAATTCAAAGCATGGAAGCATCTACAAATGTGTTCAAAGCTACTATTCAGGGAACAATGGATAGATTTTGTAAGGTATTGGATGATCTAAAGATGACTCAACATGGTAGGTATACCCAAGAATTAATCAAGTTGAAACTTCTAAACACATAAGCCCTCCATGTTATGCAAAAAATTAGGAAACAACCGTACATCGGAGAACTGTTTTTGGCACAGCCTGACAATGAAGCAAAGTTACAGGTCATTGCTTCAATTCTTAGTGGTGCATTTGGTGATTAATTACCTGTTGTATTAATATTATCTTTTAATCTATCTATATAACTATGACATATTAATAGAACTTATAGGAAAACAAATTCTTACTCTATTTTTGCTGCTAAACTTATACTCTTTGCTTTTGCTGCTAAACTTATTTGCTCTACTGCTACTATTTATGCTCCAATTGTGAGCATTTGAATTATTTGATTTTGAAAACTAGAAGTATTGCTGCAGGTATCTTTCACCTCCTAGTTAATTTTATATTTATTTTATATCCAACTTGACGAAATCAAGATTAAAACCTCTAAATAATAATTAATGAATAAATAAATATTTTAATTTTAAATATAATCTTATTATATAAACACATAATTAAAAAATAGTCTATATATATATAAAGGGTTATTTCCAAAAACCACCCAATTTTTCAAACATTTTACTTCTGGCATCTGGTTTTGCAAACTTATACCAAAACCACCCCCAAAACCACACAAAATTAAACCACTAATGGTTTTGGTGAGGTGTGAGTGGTTTTTGTGTGATTTAGTGGTTTTTGTATTTTTGAGTGGTTTTGCAAATTATTTGATTTTAATAATTATTAAATTTTTGTTTGATAATTTAATTAAAATTTAAATATTTTATTAAATAATTTAAATATATTTTATTTTTTTTTAAATTTTACTAAACTAAAATAAATTATTATATAGTTTAATACTTTTTAAATATTTGTTTAATGTTTTGTTTTTTTAATAATTTTAGTTTTAATTTTTATTTTTAAAATTTACTTAATTAAAAAAAAATTATTATGCAGATTTAATCATTTAAAAAAAATATTTGGTTAAATTATCTTTTAATAATTTTTTATTTAAATTTTTATTTTTTAATTTACTAAAACCTGCTGTGAGAGATTATTTAATTATAAGTATGTTTGAAAATTTATTTAAAAAAAATTATATTATTATTATACTATAATTTTATAGGTTCTTAAAAATAAATATCAAAAAGTAAAAAGTATTTAAAATTGAAAAATAATTAAAAAATATTGATATATTTAATAGTTATTTTATTTTTAAAAAATAAATATAAAAATAAAACACAATTTTTCATTAAAAACTATTTGAATTAGATAGTTTTTGGTTGTATGTATAGAATTAAAAATTAAAGGTTGAAAATAAAAATTATTTAAATTATTCAGCTAATTAAATAAAAGAATTAAAAATTTTACAAATTATTGATACTAGTTGTAGTTTAGTAAAAATAAAAGTAAGAAATTAAAACTATAAATTACTAAAGTTAATGAATTAAAAATTAAAAATTTCTTAAACTATAAAAAAATTATTTAAATTATTTGATAAAATATTTAAAAATTTACTAAAATTTTTAAATCAAAAATTTAAAATTATTAAAACTAAATAATTAGTAAAACCACACAAAAACCAATTAAAAACACAAAAACCACCTATACCTCACCAAAACCACTAGTAGTTTTAATTTTGGGTGGTTTTGGGGTGGTTTGGTATAAGTTTGCAAAACCGGGTGCTAGAAGTAAAATGTTTCAAAATTTGGGTGGTTTTTAGAAATAACCCTATATATAAATAGACTAATCAAATATTTATCCCATTTCATCCTAAGTATAACCAAGCATAACTTGACACTAAAAATTATTCTATCCTAGCTTGCTCCAAATAGGACATTACTATAAAATTATCCAATCACATCCCATTTTATCCTAACTCAATTTATCCCATCCTATCCCACCTTAACCCATCCCTAGTAACAAACAAGACCTAAGAGATTTGCTCATCTATGACTCAAACTGAGGATTTGTGTCATCTTTGTTGTAACTACAACGAGTATTTGTAGAATTAGTCACTACCTTAAATTAAGGTTATCGAACTTCAAGATCTAACTCTGTTATGATGCATCAAACTATTTCCCAATTTACATTTAATAATAGTAACGATCTTAACAGTCTTAAATTGAGAATATACAAGCAATGATATCAAAACAATGTTGAAACAAAAACTAAGATGCAACCTAAGTACTCAGTCTATCTGCTTAGATTCAACAATAGTAGGATCAACCACTACCTTGAATTGAGAATATTAAGAATGAGAATGAGATAGGAAATTGAAAAACTTTATAGCCAAAGTGCTTGAAAAGATTTGCATGCTAAAGAAACTCTGTCTGCTCTCTAAGATTAGTCACTACCTTAAATTGAAATTGCAATGAAAGAGTTTGGAGATATAAACACTAGAAGCTAAGAGTAATGCTCTAAGGTATACAATATGCTCTACTATACTTAGCAATAATAGGATCAATCATTACCTTAAATTGAGAGCATTAGCAGAGAACAAAGTGATTGATATTGAAAAACTAGTTAAAAACACACTAAAGCACTCAATCTACCGATCTCTTGCTCAACAATAGTATGATCAGTTAGTACCTTAAATTCAGAGCGAAGAACAAATAAGATGTGATGAATATTGAAGAATACTCAGTTTGAATGAAGATCTAATACCTAGAGAATTAGAAGACTTGGTTTACAATAGTGATGACCTCAATCACCTTAAATTAAACTTCAAATTTTAGAACCTAATTTGAATTATACCTACAGAAACAATGATTTCTATTTAGAATAGAATGATCAATTCAACTATCTTAAATTAAACTTTAACCATGGAGACATTAAAAAAGTTAATTCTTAATAGATATGGAACACAAAATTCCCCATATCTTTGCGAAAATAGCATGATTAAGTTGTATGCCTTAAATTAAGATTATATCTGGTCATCTTAGGTGAGATGATGCTTCAAATTATTGGAATTATTCATCATGAAGAAGCAAGTCATTTGAGATAAAATTAAACTTAGAATAAGGATTAGTCACTTCATTAAATTGAATCTCAAAACTAAGTCAGGAAGAATTAGAAGGTGAAAAGGATGGTAGATCTTTAAGTGATGAAGGTTGTCATAGCCCTTCAACTCTCAGAGGTAACAAACTACACCCACTTTATGATTCCATATGATATAAGTTATCACAAAGATAACAATTCTCTGTTATAACTTCTCAGTGAATCATCCATGAGGATGAGATTCAAGCATTCACAGGCCTAAGAATTAAAAAAAAAATAAAGAATATAAAGATCTAGAGATGGAAAACCAAACACCACCAAAGACCCTAGATATAATTAGCCACTAACGATTTTATTAGCTTAAGAAATTCACCTACTTTCAAAGTTACCAGATACTTGCTACAAGGGGTTATTTATAAAGCTACATTACTTACTACATTGTGATTTGAAAATTTCAAATCACCTGCCTACTAAATTTTCTTCCCCTACTTCATGATTCAACATAATTCTGTATTTGTGTTTCATTAAAGCTTATAGGATGTGTTGCTCTATCATATTCAAAACTCAGGTACAACCTTCCAATGTAAGAAGCAAACTAGAGTCGAGCTTTTATCCTTCATGTTCCTATTTTGGAGGGAGGAAAAGTGGCAAGATAACTTCAGGCACATACTTTAACAAATTGTGTAGTGCGCAAACAGACTGGTCCTGATAGGTAATTCGCAATTTCCTTTACTCTTTATGTTGTTTGCACCTCTTTTTTTATGACTTTTTGCTTATTCTTTTTTTCAATTTTTTCATTTTAACCTATTGGAGATCAATTGAACAAATTCTTTCAAAATTACCAGAAAAGCAATAAGAAGAGGTAAAATCATTAGAAAGAGATAAGGCAATTTGACCAAAAAATTTATACGAATTCCACTCATCACCCTCATAGAAAGGAAAGCAATGTACAAGGACAAATTAAACTTTTAGTGAAAAAATTGGATTCCACTCCAGAAATGGATTTTGAATGGTAAAAGTAGTATTTTGACTGAATAAAAATATTTTGAAACATTGAAAGTGAGTGAAAAATGAGATTCGACGGAAATGGTAGGAATTGATTTGATTTGGAATTGGGCTAACTTGGATAGTTAATCCCAAGTACCTAACCAAGCCCAATAACCGTACAATGGAAACTACAATCCATACCATTCACCTCACCTCCATTTTATTTCTCTCGTTATTTCTCCATTCCTCATTTTCTTATTGAATTCATCCTCCCCCTCCCCACCATTCATTATATTTTCTTATTCTATAATTTCCAACGATAAAGTTTATCCCTAAATTAACTTTAACTTCATCTAAGAAAGCTTTAGAATTTTTCCGGAGCTTACAAATTCCATTCAAATCTTTATGGTAAAATTGGAACCCTTGTTTTTACAATTATCATATTTTATGATTTTGGGTTGAATAAATGATAGGTTAATGGTCTTAGGTTACTACTAAGTGTATCTAGTTTGATCTCAACCATTTTGAAAAATTCTAATCTCATTATCTTGATGAAATTCCCTTAATAGAGTTGGTTATGATGTTAGAGTCAGATGATGATATATGTGGTATGTATTGTGTGATTTAGTAGGCCAATCATAAGTAGACAAGGAACAGGATTCTAGCTTATAGATCGGCAAAAGCAAGGTTTGCATTTTTGTTTATATCCTTATATCATTGTTTGTTATTATGACGATTATGAGAATGTCTAATTACTTTATATGCCACGAAACTTAATTAAATGTAAAAATCACAAATTGTTAATGTTATGAGTGAATGGATAAAAAATACCTAAATGGCTAAATTGAAGGCTAAAACATATTTGTATTAACAATGTCTCATTTATGAATGATTTATAAAGCTTGATTAGGAAGCTTAACTAGTAATAATGGTGGGGATATGGGAAAATGTGGTTTAACTAAATCAAACTTAGTGATAAGGGCATAAATGAACTTAATAGCCAATGAGAATAATTGGCAAAATCAAGAATTGGTAAATCACATAGTAAGAATAATGAGAATCCGTTAGTTATTTTATAAAACTTAATTGAACCTAATTTGGGGACTTGATATCCAAATGTGATAATGTTGATAAACACTTTTGAGAAGTGATGTTGATAAATTCACTAAGATGGTTAAATGTGGAAATAAGATTATGTTTCCTTATGAATAAAATAGAATATAGAAATGAAATGTGGAAAGATTGTTAATAATGCACTTTAGCTCAATTGAGATGAAATGTGAATAACGGTGGTTTGATGTCCCATTGATGTGATTATATTGAATAATTTGGGGCCTATGGCTCTACAAGTCAAATGTGAACTATGATAGTGTTACATGAGATGATGAATTCATTTAAATAGGGCTTCAATCCATAGTGGAAGTTACTGAATCATTTTGTGGTATAACACAGAGCACGACAATTCGAGCAAAATCCGACCTAAACTGCTGCTTGATCAGCCTCTCCGTCCAGTGCTCGTACAGACCGTTATAAAAATATATGAATACTACCGCAGCGAAAAAAAATTGTCCTGGACACCGATTCGACAGACCAGAACCAAACCCTAACAGAACCCTAAAACATCCCAAAGTCAAACACTAGATATCATACTGAGATTTTCACAACCGATTCCGACTACCCTCTCGATTTCAAGATCTGAAACGCTCAAAATCCCTAGACCACTCAAACCTATTTGATAGAACCCACTTAAGATCAGAATAAAACAAATTCTATTCAGTAGAACTTGGAATGTAGCGAAGAAAACTTACCAAGAATCGCTTGATTACAAGTAGAGAGTTCTAATACTCTAAACTGGACAACAAACTAAACCTGAATGTTACCCGAAATCAGAATTGGAAAATTGTGATAAGACAGACTAAGAGAAACGGAAATGGGACTGAATACTTACCGAGAACACGTCAGAACCCTAAGGCAAAACACCACACAGATCTTCACACGAAAATCCTCTCTGACTCTCAACTTACGTGATTAATGAATATGACATAAACCCTAATGTTAAAAACTTATTTCTAACACGTTATATAACCAGCTAACCCCCTCTAACACTTGAAAATTGTAACATAACCCCTCTGATTTCCTAATTACTCTACAAACACCCTCTACCAATAAGAAATTATGGTTCTAACTCCTAAGACCAAAAATGGTCCGTTACAACTCCATCACACTTAAGGAATTTCGTCCTCGAAATTTACATGAAATAAACAGATGCGGATATCGAATACGCATGGACTCCCTAGTCTCCCAAAAACACTCCGTTACAATTGATTAGTTTGATAGGATTAAGTTATTCCCTTCACCAGTTGGTCAGTTAAGTGGAGTATCATTGATTGAAGGTAAACTTAATGATGGATATAGAATTCATTAATTTAAATTAATAATAGTTTAATCTTTTATTCTCTAAAACCATAATAACAATCTCCTTAAAATCTTAAACTACCACTGAGTTTTCTATTATCTTTCTCATAATTTGGAGTGTTGTTGCTAGAACTTACAAATTTTCTTTGTAAGTGAGTGTTTTTCTTTGTATTTTACTTATTTGATATGTTGGCTCACAATATTGTCATTGAATTATGCCTAATTTTTAATGACGTATATTATATTAACACATCTGCTTAGTCTACTTGTACTGATATGTTTTACACCTATTATGTTTTTATTATTGTTATGTGAAAAATATCTAAGTATTATATTGTGCTTGAGTCTAAGCTATCATCTTTGAAAAAGAGAAAAAACTACTCATTTCCATACCATTCTTATGATTTTTTTATTAATGACTTAATAAGGAAAAATATGTGACAATATTCTACCGTGTAATAGTTAAAAATAAGAAAATTTTTTGCATAAAAGAAAAACTTAACATTTTCTAAAGACCAAAAATCATTCATTAATGTGTTTCCTTTTATGGTGTAAGCCTTTTAAGATACTTGTATTTCTCTGCATCTTTATTTATTTATCTATTTATCTCTATTCTTTGCTTCTATTGTGTTTTGTATTTTGAAGTGTTATCAATTTCAAGTGGGTTTCTTTTTTACTTAGCGTGCATGTTTCGGTTGACCAACATTTTGGTTCTATTTTTATGTTGACTAATAAATGAATGACTAGTAATATAGATAAGTATGAAAAGAAAATGAAGAATTTTTTATAATGTTTTAATTAATTTATTTTTATTCATAGACCTACCATATACCTAATGTGTTGGCTATAAATGGTGTATATTTTAGCTATGAGCGATCTTTATAGATTTCTTCATGTATATATATATATATATATATATATATATATATATATATATAAAATAAGTATTCTACAATTCCACATGCTTTTTATTATGTTCTAGTTTTAAAACCTAATTTAGGTTGATTCAAGAGTTTATTTAAATTGTAAAATCTTGTGTAAAGGAAGTCTATCTTATAGAAATCAAACTCATGTCAAGCTCTATAATAATGATGTCATGTTTGGAAATATTTTGTCAGTATTAGTAGCCAAAATGTATGCCCATATTTTGATTATTAGTCATTTGAGTTTTATTATTTTACCATAAATATATATATATATATATATATATGAGTAATTCCAAAAAACTTCTGATGTCATGTTTGGAAATATTTTGTCAGTATTAGTAGCCAAAATGTATGCCCATATTTTGATTATTAGTCATTTGAGTTTTATTATTTTACCATAAATATATATATATATATATATATATGAGTAATTCCAAAAAACTTCTATTTTTTCAAAAGTTTTACTTTGAATCACCGGTTTTGAAAACTTTTGCAAAACCACCCCAAATCCAAAACAACTAGTGGTTTTATTGTTAGATGGGTGGTTTTGGATAATTATGATGTTTTAATTATTTTTAATTTTTATTTAATAATTTTAAATATTTATCTTAAATATTTAAAGCATCATAATATTCTAAAACTACCCATCAAAATCCCAAAACCACCAATCTAACAACAAAACCACTAGTTGTTTTGAATTTGGGCGTGGTTTTGCAAAATATTCCAATACCGGTGGCTCAAAGTAAAATGTTTGAAAAAGTGGGGGTTCTATGGGAATAACCCATATATATATATATATGATTTTATAAGTAGTTGGTTAAACAACTAAAAGTATTTTAAAATGCCCAAATTATTTTAAATGTTTTTATTATTCCTTAATCACATTCTATTTCTCTAGCTATCCCTTGATAAGGTTGAGACGTATGTTACATCAAATAAGTACGTTATTTTTCATACTATATGAACTGAGTGATTGACAATAAACTTATATGTCCGATTTTCTTAATTTAATATGTGTGCCTAGTTTGTTCTAGGGTTATGTGTGCCTAGTTTTATTGTGAGGTCCTGTTTGTCTAGTTTTTTCATGGGTTGTTGTGTGCTCAATTTTTCGGTTTCCTTTAATCTTTGTTAGTTGGCTATTCTATAATGTATTTTACTTGTGAGCCTTTACTTTTTAATTTTATTATTTCTAGATTTGTCTAATATTCTATATTTTATCTTTTTGTTAGGAATTATTGTGTGCCCAGTTTTTTTTATTTGTGTTGTTGCCGAGTATTGAGTTGTTGGTAGGTTTTGGATTTTATCATTATGTCAGGTTTTATTATTTTTTTTTCAAATGGTTCTTATTTTAGAGTAAATTTTGTAATCTTTTTAAATATATATTGTAATATTACAGTCAAACCCCTCTATAACGGCATCGTTTGTCTGACAATATTTTGGATGTTATAGTGAACGGCTGTTATTCGCATATAACGGCCATATGAAGGTCATAGATCTCATTTGGCTGTTATCAATTTATAGTAATTTATTTTTTAAAAAAATAAACACTAAATAAAATATGGATAATTTAGAACATTTTTAAAGTTAAATTTATTCAAATATGATGGAAAAAGTCTACGATGGTAGCTTGTTTTGAAGATTTCAATCTCTTACTAGTAATATAACGCTTAAATTAACGAAGTTTCTAATCTCTTACTAATAATATAATGCTTAAATTAACGAAGATTTTAGTCCAAACTTTCAATAAAATATAGTCAATTGCCTTCATTCGAAGGCAATCCAATACGGAGAGACCATGTAGAGTCTCTTTTGTCAGATGAGAGACTCCCTCAGAGACTAACGTTGCGGATGATCTAAGTTATAATGTTTCAAATTATTTTCATTAATTATTTATAATTATGAAGACTTTTAAATTCAATCATATTCATTATCATTGCTTATGCAATCTTTTTCTTCATATTTTTAGTTATTAAACATTAAAAAATTCTTTTATTTGTTAAAGTTAATTACAATAATTATTTAAATCTTTAATTTTTATATCATTTTATTTTTAAAAAAAGTATCATATTTGAATAGGCCATTATAGAGGATGAGTTTTATACATAGTGTTTTGTTCAAATTACGGCTGTTACTATTATAGGTAAATTGTTGTTATAGAGGATTAAAATAACATTAAAAAAATCGGTTCTGAAAGAAATTCAGCCGTTATAGTGAATTGCTGTTGTAGAGAATGGCAGTTATAGAGGGGTTTGACTATATCTAACTTGTATTTAAATTAGTAATCTTTGTTTATAGAACTCGAATGTTTAGCTAGATCTTGTGTGAAAAAAAAAAACTTTCTCATAGAAATTAAACTTATTGTCCTGCTATAGCTCTATAACGACAATATTCTATTAGTATTACTAACCATGTATGCCCATATTTTTATTATTGGTAATTTGAGTTTGATTATTTTACCATAAGAATATAATAATAATAATAATAATAATAATAATAATAATTTTTTTTAATATGACTTTACAAGTAGTGAGGACCCTTGAGGATACATGCATGTTGTATTATAGAGCTCAAGTTTTCATTTAGTTTGTGATGGTTTCTTGTTATAGATGTTGATATATGTGTTTATGTGATGTCGTAGATTATTTTGTAGATTGTGATGTGCTTTAGTATGTTGGTGTAGCAGGTTGTGTATTTAGGATGTTGAAACATATGGATGTGGTATAATGAAATTTTGAGGATAATAATGATGAAAATATAGGCAATGCTATAGATATTGTGATGCTGTGGTTATTTTGTTTCTTGTTTTGAATAAAAAAAAGAGTGTACGTATTATGTTAATGATATTATATATTTTTTTAATTACAAAAAATTTTATTTGCATTTTAAATTGACACACGATGAAGATGATCATCTAGCTATGGACAAAAATGAAGATGTAGTAGAAGATGGTGAATAGCTTCCTTTTTTTTATTTCTTTCTCTTTTCTCAAGATGTTTTATGAAAATTGGAAAATTTATCTTAAGTATTATGATGATGTTCATGTGAATGTGAACTGAAAGTTATTTGATAATGAAATTTTCATTTTATATATGTTGAGATACTAGTATATCTAGCATGGGACTTTTAATTAATGATACAAGACTTTTATAGGCTTAATTTAAAGTTTTATATATAGTATATCATATAAATTATGTATGGAAAATAATAAACTGAAAATTTATTTTCACGAAAAAATATTTTTAAAAAATACTATAGTTTTTAAATCATATCGTCAAAAGTTGTTGCCTAATGTTTGAACACCAGAATTGGCAACAATTTCAAAATGTGGTTTGAGTATAAATTGGCAACAGTTTTAAAGTGTTCTTTAAATACAAATAACGTTATTTGAATTTTGGTGTTGATTAATTGGTCCCTCTAGGAAACCAACAAGGATGGAACGTCTTAGTGGAGGAGACCTAACTATTTTGGAGTTGGAACAAGGTTTGCAATTTTGTTTAAGGCCTTCATGGCTTGATTGTTGATTGTTGTGTCATATAGGAAAAAATATCATTAGAACTATTTTATGACTCAATATTTTCATACATGAGTAATTGTGATGATAATTCATGTACTGGATACATATTGGTGATAATTAATGCTATTAGATGTATATTCATGATAATTGATGTTATTGGATGCATATTGCTGATAAATGATGTATTTGATGCAAACTAATAGTAACTGATATCAATTAGTGCAAATTGGTAATAATTTGTGGAAATGGTGTTGATGTGAGAAGCATGATGATATTGTTAATTATTGGATTGACATAGCTAATTAATGATGAAAATGACATAAACTAGCATGTTTAGCTATTTTTGATTTGATTGTTAAAAATTGACTTGTTACGGTTTCATAAATAATAATATTATATTGAATTGTGGCTTATTATTGTATTGGCTCAAATATCAAATCTATTGAAGTATTGATAAATTGACTTAATAATATTTGGTAATGAAATAAATGCCCTTAAGCTAGTTATAAAATATAGGAAATAAGGCATGCCTAGGGGTTAGAATACTTCGACACGAAACTATTGTGTTTTAGGTGTGGAGCCATATTGGGACCTTTGTCAATATTGTATTTCGATCCGTATTGGAACATCGGTTCATATTATGAAAAGGGTCCATATTGAATTCTAAATTTTATTCTATAGTTGTTTTAGGATAATGGTTAATAAACTTGAATAATGTCATCATCGATGTTCTTGATGATGTAAATGATAATCTTATGGACAATGATAATAACATTCAAAATGATCTATTTGATAAACGAAAGATTATTAATGCTCAGTTATGTGTAGCTTGTCTAGCCCTTATATGTGCCTCATATTCCCCTTTTTAATTCACTAATTGGATTAATATGATGATTAAATGAGTGGCTATATTGTTGGGAAAACACGGCTAGCTCTGATACAACTTGTTGAACAATCCAGTGACCCATTGCAGCGGAGATGGGTATTGATAACCACAAAGTAAAACAAACATACGCAAGGCAAGAAATAGATATAGAAAATAAGACACAAGGTTTTTACATGGAAACTCAAAACGGGAAAAAACCACGGCCGTCAGGACGACGAGAGACTAATTCACTATATAACAATAAAGCAATAGTTACAACCAGAATTTCACTCTCTCACTCCCTAATCCAATTACATTGGTCACAGTCTCACATACAAGCTCTCCCAATATGACTCCCATAGGATAACAAGACTCGATCCTAGAACTCAAGATCTCCATGGTCTCCATGGTTCCCAGGCCCCCATGGGGCTCCTCCAAAACCTAACCAACTAAATCTACATTGTTCTCTCAGGATATCTAATAATAGATACAAGCACCATATTTATAGCATTAGATTACTTAGTCACAAAGTAATCCTAAACCATTAAGAAAATCTTTTCCTATTTAGGATTCTCCAGGATCTTTCCTAATTAGAATCCTCTTTAGGAAATATCATTCCTAATCAAATATGACACTTCCAAAACAGTATTCGAGTCTTTTCCAAATTACCAACCAATTATGGATACCGGAGTATACCCGAATTTTCGTCAAAATCCTAACATATATTGTATAGTTAATCCTTTGTCCAACCCTTGTGATGAGTCATTTTAGTCATGTTGTCCTGTAAGATAGATGGGGTAGGGTTCTGAATAGCATTTTTGTTTTGGGTTAAACCTTTGTCTCTAAGGGTTAGACTTTAGATCTCCCTTAGTGTTGTTTTAGGAAATTTTGTGAGTTAATTGGATGTTTTACAATCCTTAGAACTTAGAATGTTCAGTTAGAAGCCAAATCTTGAATCCCCTCTAATCGAGTTATGTTCAAGCGAACATAACTCGATTAGAGGGGATTCAAGATTCAAGAGGGGATTCAAGAAGTTAGAATATGGTTTTAGGGTTAAATTAACTGTATTTTTCACTCTAGATAGCAAGTTTTGTGAATTAGGCGCCTTGGTTTGCATCCTAGTCTGTGTCTTGGCCATAAACAAGCTGTTAAAACATGTACCGAGAATTCCTGCATCTCGGTCTACACCTTGGTTCTTTAAACAAAGATGCTATAACTTATACAGAGAGTTCTGGGCTTTTTGGCTAGAGCCTTGTTCAGTTAGATCAAGACGCCAAAATCTACACCATGCTACTTCCCGACCCTTGTTCTCTCTCATTGAGACTCCGATTAAGGTTCTATTTACAGGTACGGTCTCAGGTTGAAGTTCTCTTTTCAACTATACTTTTCTCAATTCGATATGACGTCGTTATAATTTTGTGATATCCAAACTCTTTATAGTGTGCGAATACTTCCGAATTATGTTGTTTAGATTTGTAATCTTAGAAATTCTTTGTCTAGGATGTTGTGGACTCATCCATGAATTGTATGATTCATATATATTTTCATAAATGTTTAACATTGAAAAAGTTTGATTATATGACTTTATTATAGTTGTGAACTTAATTGGTTGTGAGGATTGATTGATTCACTATCTTGAGTGATTACGGAACTTTAGTAAGTTCACTAGTTGCATTACTTGACATTTAATTTCAATTATTGGTATGTGCATATTGTATGTCTTTGTTAGGGTGATAAGCTTGAAAACTAGGCATCGATAGCTTAACATTGTTTATTTTTCCTTTTTCTTTGTTATTGTCTTTGTGCATCAACAATTCAAGGATGAGATTTCCCTTCAAGATACATTTATTGCATTCATACCAACATGTCTTTACTCGATTTAATAGATTATTCCTCCTTATCCAATTATGTCAAACTATGTTATTACCTCATTAGCTTTCAACCTTTGTATTGAGTAATGATATGGTAAGGTACTATTTCCACTGGTATGAAGAATATTTAAACCATGGATATAATAATGAGATTACTTTATAATCTCTTAATAAGATTACTGTACATTTGAATTGGATATTTTATTGAAATGTATTGTTATAGATGAAACTTATTGGATCATATTGGAAAATAAATTGAATATTAAAGTGAAAAATTGAATTGCTTATTATATATTGTACATGGATATGATTAGATATTGTATATTGAATTAGGATTATTGTATTGATTGTCATGGCATTCAGGCTCACATCTTGGGATTCACTAAGGCGGGGGGTTCGATACTACACAACATGCTTCTCACCTGACATGTCGCCTAGTGTTTATCCAATTTGAATATTTTAATGTTGGGTGACTAGCTAATCTAGACGTTTCTTGCTTGGCATGTTGCTTAGTACTTAATGAGGCACTTTAATGCTTGCTCACTAGGGTTTTCTTTTTTCCTAGCTAATGACCGAATACTAAAGACCCTAGTTTTCGGTCGAACAACACATACTCTTCAACTCCTTAAACTAGCTAAGTCCCCCTACCTCAAATAGTATGTAATTAACACTATTGAAACTCCTAAAACAATCAGCCTAAAATTTTGCAAACTTGACTATACACTTACATAAATTCGCAAGTAAATTTACATGTAATATTACTGAAAATTGAGCTTAACATATACATGAACACTATGAATATAGGTAGTGAGAAGATTACTTTTACTCATTCAAGGTTACTATTCATTGGATTAACCAATTAGCGTTCCGCAATTACCCAACATGAGTAGCCTAGAACTCTAAGAAAAATAATGTCAACATATACATTTTGACTCTAATCCAATTTAAGTCAAACCTTAATATTACCTATTCAAGTACCTACTTGGCTCGATGCAACATAAGATTAAGAATTAGTGATAAGAAAATTTCTTAATCCTAAATAACTATTAACTATCACATGGTCTAAGGATAACCGAACTATCATTAATCATTAGACAAGATAAATGTCTAAGTTTGGTCATTTGGTTCTTAGCTAAATAATACTCAACCAAAATAATATGATACAACTCAATGACTCAAAAATATCATGCTTCAAGCCTATTCTTCTTTTGACAATAATAATTTTTAACCACATATTTGCATATAAAGCTACACAAGAGTAATCGGCACAACTCTATATCAATAAAAATGGGTGCCAAACTCAAAAATAGCACTTCCTCCGTTTCTATTTAGGTGCAACGTTTGAATAGTGTATACTATTTATTGATCAATCTTCTTTCATATGTTATTCTTTAGGTATAAAGAAAAATATAGTCAAGTGGGGTCTTGTTTAATTCGTCTTGATATGTATTTTTTAAATATTAAATTTATATAATTTTTAGTTGTATGTTATTAAAGATATTTACGTTTAAAATTAAGCATTGGATAACGTGCCCACAGGAATTGTTGCAAGTATTTAGAAACGAAGGAAGTACTTCAAACATCATTAATAAAATTAGCATCATAAGTTGCCAACCAAATAAAAACTCTATTAATAGTTATTATATATTCCATTATCATTTTATGTCCAATTTAGCTAATCAATAAGTGTGAAAATGGGAATACTATTTGAACTGAAATTCCACTTACTTATATAGAACCACCTCGATGAGTTCAAATTCCACTTGTTTAGATTGAATCCCCATTATGAACTAGAGAGTTTTTTTTTTATTAGAGTTGAAGAGGAATGTGAGAAATTAAGGGTTTTTTTTTGTCACTAGTGGACAGAAGAGAATGAGAGAAAAGAAATGAGGATCGTGGGTGTGAGAATAGAATTTTAAAACAAATTTTAAAAAATCTTAATTTCTAACTCGATGATATTACTAAGTTTAATCATAATTTCTAACTTAATGAAATTACTAGGTTTGATATGAAATTTAGAATCTCTATCTTTTCGTAGTTAAATGACTATGAAGTTATACCTGAGAGATTGAACTTCTACCAGATATGTATTTAAGCACTTCATTGAGACAAGCAAGCGACATTCAGCTATTACCGATCATTTCAATTCCTTCTAATGATTTTGAAAACTACAAAACGATTATCAAGGTTTTAAGAGAATAAGAATTTAGTTAAAGACCTAGACCAAGGTTTGAAAAATCGATATCGGTGTCTGTATCATGCTCTTCAATATTTAGATAATATCTTAGATATTTGGTTAGAATCAAAATTTTGATAATTTTATATTTTTTTATGTTGAAATTTTAAATTATATTTCACTTGGTATAATAACAATGCTAATACAAATATATACAATTTATTAAATTACAAATACATATGAGTTATTTATAATAAACTATAAAATAAACATAAAGAATATTGAGATATAATATATTTAAAACTTAGTTTAATTTCATAAAGTTGTAACAAATACTAACCAATATCAAAATTAATTTCTTGGTGTTTTAACAACATAAGGTGAATAATTATCATGGATCACCCAACATATTTGCCATGAATACATATTTTTATATTTCTACAAGTAATTGTTAACATACAATGTGTATGTTTCTTCATCCTTTCCAATCTCTCTATATATATATAAAGCGGAACTCTCAGTATTGGGTTAAAAATCACCCAAAATCGTTGTTTTGGAATTTCGACTAAATTGTACAAATAGAAATGCAACACGTGGATTATTTTCATTACTCAATTACAATTAATTATCTGATGACTTTTCATTTCGATCTCTATATTTTTATTGCCTATTTTAATTAATTATCCATCTTTATTTCAATTAATTATCCCGAGGGTTACATCTCTATTTCTTCTTTTATTCAATGGTAATTAGTATTTTTAAATATAAAAAATGACTATTTTGTATTTTTTAAGAAGAAATATTGTCTCTCTATTTCATCTTTTTAGAAAAAATAGCTAAATAATGAATATTACTTTCTTGGATATTGTGTTATATAATTTATTTAGAAAATAAGGCTGTTCAGTTTTAAAAAAATAATAATAACATAAATGCCTTATAATAAATGATTTATAATATTCTCAATCTTTTCTTTTTCGATTTGCCGTTATCTTTTTTATTATATATTTCTCTTTCATTTTATTTCATGGGAAACTATCATCATCTCGCAGGTTATCTCAAATTTCTATTCTACTGTTTATTTTTTATACTAACTATAAATTTATTTGTGTTTTCAGAAACAATTCATTGTGCAGGTATAATCATGTAGACATCACGATTTTATTATTGCTACTAATTTTTTCTTCTTTATATATATATATATATATAATTCCATTTTTTTATGAATGCTGATATTTCAATTTTTTTCTTTCTATTTTATTTTGATTTTATTTTATCTTCTAAGTTTAATAATACATATTTCAAATTTTCAATGATTGGTCATCATTTCAACGAAAGTTACGGTATGAGTAAGTTTTTATTTATTCATTTTTTACTTTAATATAGTATAGTATTTTTTAATCATTAGAATCGTATTAAAGTTTTATTTTTTTTATTTTTTATAATTATTTTTCATATGAAACTTAATAATAGATTATATACATAATATTATATTTTTTTAGTTGTCCATGTTTGGATATTCACTAATATTTTGTTTTTTCTCCCAACTTCAGAAGATATCATTTTTAAGTGGCCTATAATCATCACCCATGAATGAAGTAAATGTTACTTTTTGAATATTTGGTAAATTAAATCTTGACTTGATTATTTTTATTATTTTATATAGTTTTTTTTTGGGAGTGTGATTTATGATTATATATATAGTGATAATAAGCAAAGTTAGACTTTTTCAACTTTTTTTTCTTCATTTTAGACCAACCCTAAACTTTTTACAATTTTAAAATTTTTTATAAAATATTGTAAAACTAAACTTTTAAAAAAAATATTGCAGAAAATGAGCTTCCCGGTATTACTACCGGGAAGCAGGCAAAATTTAATAAGCTTCCCGGTATGTAATACAGGGAAACAAAATTTTGATTCCCTGTATTACACACCGGGGAGCAGGCTTGAATTTTGCCTGCTTCCTTGTGTGTAATACAGGGAGGTTTGTTTCCCTGTATTACACACATGGAAGCAGACAAAATTCAAGCCTACTTCCCGGTGTGTAATACCGGGAAGCGAATTTCAGCTTCCCGGTACTACACACCGGGAAGCAAGCTTGAATTTTGTCTGCTTCCGGGTGTGTAACACCAGGAAGCTACTGGATATATTTTTTCTTGGTATTTGGAGGGTAAAATAGTCATTTTGGTCTATTTTTTACAAATTTTTTTTCCAAAAGTTTAGTTTTATAAAAATTTTAATATTGGTTTAAAAATATAATTTTTTTAATAAAAAAGTCTAAAAGTGCAAATCACCCTATATATAGTGATATATATATATAGGATTGATTTTAAATGTGTGAATTTACGGGGATCATGCTTTTACATTTGTAAAATAGTCAAAATTTCAAAATTGATTTGTATTTTTATGTGTTTCAATTTTCTTTATAATTATTTTCTATTTTTAGTAGAATTTTCTGTTTTTTCATTTATTCATTTTTATAATTTTTTTTTTCTTATTGTTATAAATTAATATTTATGTTTGAATAATATGTCATTTATCACTAATCAATTTAGTAGTTTCAAGTTCCTCAACTTATTTGTAAATTAAATTTGACAAATTTATTATTACATTCCATTCTAATTTAGTAGTTTAACATTGTAAGTTACCTTTTAAATATAAATATAAATAAATAAATATATATATATATATATAGATATGTAATAATCAACATTCAAATTTTAATTTTCGAATATAATATGCTATCATATAACAAATACCACCAATTCAGAACTATTGATTTGGTGTAACCTTACCTTAGTATAACTCTTAGTAATTTTATCACTATCATCATGCTCCATTTATTGCACAAATAATAATAATAATAATAATAATAATAATAATAATAATAATAATAAAAGAAGGAAAGGAAAGAAAAACTATTATTATAATTTATAACTAAATTAATTATATTCCATTACTATTTTATATGTTTCACTAATTGATTAAGTGTATAGTTTTAATAAGTTTTAATTAGTAATTTATTTAAAGTTTAAATAAAGATATAAAATTTTTGATAAAATATTGGAAAAGAAAATATATACTATCAAAGATGGGTATTTTTTATTTTTGCACCCATTTTTTTAAAAAAATAATTTAAAAAATACCCACTTTTAAAAATAATTTCAAATAACACCCAATTTTATTCATGAAAATGAATTTAAAACTTAGTATTTATAGAAAAGTGTGTATTTTTTCGAATTATTTTAAATAGTGGGTGCAAAAATGAAAATATGTATCAAATATCATGTCATTCTATTAAATGTATTTTAATTATATTAAATGTGGAATCAATCAAATATTAAACTCAATTAATAATTCATTATCAATTTAATTGAAATTATATCTTTAACACGTTTATTTTTCTTTGTAACTTTCATTTTTATCATAGGTAGAAATTATAAGTATAATTTTTAATAACTTTCTTTTATTAGTTACTTTATAACTTTAAAGGTTTTAATTATAATTTCATTTTCATATCTAACTTTATATTTAAATGTTATCAACTTTTAACAGTATTAAATACGTATATATCAATTTTTAAAATTTTCACTTAATATAAATATATATATATATAAAAGGGTCATTTGCACTTTTGAACTTATTATTAAAAAAATTATATGTTTAGACCAACATTAAAATTTTTACAAAACTAAACTTTAAAATTTTTTTTTTGCAAAAATAGACCAAAATGATCATCTTACCCTTCAATATTAAAAAAAAAATATACACAGCAGTTTCCCGGTACTAGATACCGGGAAAAAGGCAAAATTGAAGTTTCGTTTCCCGGTGTGTAATACCGGGAAGTAAAAAATCATTTCCTGGTATTACACACCAGGAAACTGACTTTGATTTTCGTCTGTTTCCTAGTGTGTTATACCAGGAAATGATTTTCATTTCCTGGTATAACACACCAGGGAACAGGCGAAAATCAAAGTCAGTTTCCTGGTGTGTAATATCAGGAAATGAAAAATCATTTCCTGGTATTATACACCGGGAAGTTGACAAAATTTTGCATGCTTCCCGGTAATACATACCGGGAAGCTCATTTTTTGCAAAATTTTTTTTGAAAAATTTATTTTTGTAATTTTTTTAATAAAAAAGTTTAAAAGTGAAAAAATTTTAAGGTTGGTCTAAAACTAAAATTAAAAAATTGATAAAATCTAATTTTACGAATTTTCACTATATATAATATTATCAATAAATTCATTGCAATATAGATTTATCACCATTAGTATTTAATTACTATGACGAATAAAATTTATATTGAGTTTGAATTTTATAACTGTATTTAAAGTTTTATTCTATTAATACTTTACCCACAAATTATTTATTAGTTACATGTATAAGCGTTACTAAATTATGGTGTATTGTTGGTATTTTATATATACATATATTTAATATAATGCCTACTGCCTATCCGCAGGCTAAGTGATTTATTTTAATTATGGAGAGGTTACGTATAATAAAGAGCTGCACAAAGAGATCAATCCCACGAATCAATACAATAAATCACGATGAAATAATATACTTTCCATATTTATACTTTAGACACGTTTTCTCAATTTAACACTACCTCCATTCCAGTTTAATTGATCAAAGAGTAATTTTATCTTGTCCCATTTTAAGTTTTATTTTATTATTTTTTTAAAAATTAATAACTAAATTTTCAAATTTATCCATACTTAAAATTGAGAAGTCAACATATGCCAGCTAAAGATAATTTAGTCTATTACACTTTGTTGTTTCAATAAAATTTACAAATTTCAATAATTATCTCATGCTTATTTTCATCAATTAAAATGGAAGGAAATGAGTTTCAAACACATTTAATGTTTTGCTTGATATTTGATCTTCTCAATAAAAATTGAAACAAAAATCCATTAGCTAATTGAAGAGTAGCAACAAAAATAGTATAAAGAAAAAAAAATATTCTGGATACTCTATTATCCTCATTTTATTTAGTATTTTCATTCATATTATTCTTAATGGATATGTTTCCATGAGTAAAATTATATAGTAAATAAGCATTATATTTCATAGTTGGTTTATGGTTTATTTGGACTCCTAATGGAGAGTGCACATTTTATTTTAATTTTTCATATATATATATATATATATATATTACATAAATTTTATTTTGGTGGTATTTGAAAACCATGATTTTATTTGAATATAAAGAATTCAATTTCATAAATTCTAATTCTTTAATTTAAATTGCAATATTAGGTTTATTTTATTTATTTTTTTTTTTTGAATTTTTACAATTTGAATTTCAAATTCAAACATTTGTTTGAAAAAATCAAATAATTTAATTTCATAATTAATATTATAATCAATATAATAACAAATCATTGAACTATTAAAAAAAACTTTTATTAAATTTTTTTTTACTCGTACCAAAAAAGCTTTTATTAAATTTTCTTTTATTTATTAAATTTCATAATGACGGAGATGCTCAAAAAAGCAGAAGAAGCAAAAGAACTGTGGAAAAAAGAAGCAGAATCAAGAAAAGCCTCCTCCAAGGGAAGAACCAAGCGATCAAGCCGGAGATATTTACCCCTCCGCAAGAAGAGACTCAACTTTGAGGAAGGCTCCGACAGAAGGGTCTGAAGAAAGCGATGGGTCAACGGAAAGTCGCAAAACTCTAGACCTGAACAGCTCAAGCAGTTTTGATGATGAGCAGACGAAGCCAACATCGTCCAAAAGAAGTCGTGAAAAGCGTCGTGACCGTGAAATCAGAGAACTTAAGAACCTGGTACAACGGACCTCAGGAAGAAGAATAACTATGCGCTCTTCAACTACGCGCTATTCTGACACCCCATTCACATCCTAGATCCTGGACACCAGAATGCCTAAAAGGTTCTCCACTCCTAGCATGAAACCCTACGAAGGAACCACGGACCCTGAGGACCACATTGCTGAATACAAGACTCGCATGGGGACGTGCAACATCCCTGAAGAAGATATAGAGGCCATAATGTGTAAAGCCATCGGTTACACTCTAACCGGAACCGCCCAGAGATGGTATTCTTCCCTCCCCGGGAAAAGCATCAGATCCTTCTCCTCACTGGCCACGAAGTTCGTCAACCACTTCTCCGACAGCCAAAAAAAGAGAAAGATGTGGATGATCTTTACGACTTAAGGCAATGGGTCAATGAAAGCCTTAGACAATATGTGAGAAAGTTCAAAGAAACCAAGATGGCCATCCCGGGTTGCAGGGATAAAAGCGCCATCAAGGCCTTCATAAAGGGGCTCATAAAAACGTCAAAATTTTACGAAAGCCTCAAATTGATAAAACCAAGGACCTTCGAAGACGTCCTAGAAAGAGCAGAGGATGCGATGGAGTACGAAGAAGAATTCCAACCTCGGAATATTAGAGGACCACAAAACGCCTCGAGTCAATAAGGATGAAATGACCGTAGTAGTAGTGGACGGAGCGAGGATTATAGAAAAAACCGAAGAGACTCCGATCGCAGCGGTCCGTCCAGGCCAAGTTACACCGGCCCCGATCCCATACGTAGGGAGAAAGAACTGCTTCCGTACCTCCTCACCATACCCACGAGGGAGGCCCTGATGGTACTCAAAACCTTAGGGGATAGAGTCAGGTGGCCTGAGAAATCTAAAAACCCCTCTGCACGGAAAGATATGTGCCGATACGGCCAATTCCACGGAGACCATGGCCACAACACTGACGAATGCTGAACCCTGAAAAGAGAAGTGGCAGAGCTTATTAAAATAGGGCACCTGCGAGAATACTTAACCGAGAAAGGGAGGGAAAATGCGGCTGAAGTAGATAAGAATTGGCGGGTGAATCCAACCCTAGTAGCAAACGTAGAAGAAAGGGTGATTAACACGATAGCTGGGGGATCTGATATGTGCGGACTGACAAGCTCGGCCGCGAAGAGAAAGCTCAGAGCATATACAGCATCAGAAGTGAGGACACAAACAACCATTACTCCATCACTTTCACTGAAGATGAGGTAGAAGAAGTAAATGCACCTCACCATGACGCGTTGGTGATCAAAATTTCCATAGCGAACCTGACGGTGAAAAGGGTACTAGTTGACAACGGCAGCTCAGCCAATATCCTATTCCTGAAAACGTTCAGAAACATGCAGCTGGACGAAAGGATGATGCGTAGGAAGGCTATCTCCCTCGTAGGCTTCGACGGAAAAGCCACCTCTACCATTGGAGAAATCGAGTTACCGGTATATGCAGAAGGGATAAACCTCCACACCACCTTCCTGGTAATAAGCTCCAATTCTGCTTATAATGTAATCTTAGGAAGGCCCTGGATCCATGGGATGAAAGCCATACCCTCAACGTACCACCAGCTGATTAAATTTCCGACTCCACACTGGATCAAGCAGATAAGAGGGGAACAAAATGCATCCAAAGAATGCTACGCCAACTGCTTGAAACAAAAAGCAGCAGAAGTATAGCAATCACAGACGCGGCCGAAGGCACCACTAGAGCCGGGCAAGCACGAAGTGGATGAAATATCACTGGATGAGGGAAAAACAGTGCAAATCAGGGCCATGCTGGAGAGAAGAGAAAGGGAATAACTGATAGACTTCCTTAGGGCTAACCAAGACTGCTTCGCCTGGTCACACACAGACATGACTGGAATCGATGCAGCAGTCACTACCCACAAACTGAATGTGAAATAGGGGATGAAATCAGTGAGACAAAAACACAGAAGATTTGCCCAAAAGCGGAATGAGATCATCAATGAAGAAGTGGAAAAGCTCCTTGCAAATGGGTCAATCAGAGAAGTCCAATACCCGGAATGGCTCGCAGACATGGTGGTCATAAAAAAGAAAAATGGAAAATTGAGAGTGTGCATCGACTTCACCGATCTAAATAAAGCATGTCCGAAAGATCCGTTCCCGCTGCCGCACATAGATCTCACCATTGATGCGACCGCGGGATACGAGATGCTGAGCTTCATGGATGCATACTCCGGTTATAATCAGATACTGATGCATCCCGACGATGAAGAAAAAAATGCCTTCATCACAGAGCGGGGCATATATTGCTACAAAGTAATGCCCTTCGGGCTGAAGAATGCGGGATCCACCTATCAAAGACTCATGAACAAAATGTTCGCCGACAAACTGGGGAAGACTATGGAGGTATATATTGACGATATGTTGGTAAAATCGGAGGAAACAAGCCAGCACGTTCACCATTTAAGTCAGGCATTCGAAACCCTCTGGAAATACAACATGAAGCTGAACCCTACCAAATGCCAATTCGGAGTCAAAGCAGGAAAATTCTTGGGGTATCTAGTAATGAAGAAAGGAATTGAGGCCAACCCAGACCAAATCAAGCCGATCCTAAACATAGCGGAGCCTCAGAACAAGAAAGACGTGCAAAAGCTCACTGGAAGATTAGCGGCCCTAACCAGATTCATCCCAAAGGCATCAGAAAAGTTCCAGCCATTCTTTGAGGCCCTTAAAAATTCCAAGGATTTTGAGTGGACCGAAGATTGCTGAAAGGCACTAGCCGACATCAAAGATTTCTTGACTAGCCCTCCACTCTTAGCTAAACCGGAAGCTAATGAAAAGTTATATCTGTACCTATCACATTCATAGATTGCAGTAAGTACAGTCCTGGTCAAGGAAATCGGGGAGAAGAAACAACCGGTATACTTCGCAAGTAAGACTCTAACCCCGGCAGAAACAAGATATCCGGCCTTAGAAAAAGCGATCCTGAGACCTATCACATTCACAGATTGCAGTAAGTACAGTCCTGGTCAAGGAAATCGGGGAGAAGAAACAACCGGTATACTTCGCAAGTAAGACTCTAACCCCGGCAGAAACAAGATATCCGGCCTTAGAAAAAGCGATCCTGAGCCTGGTATTTGCTGCAAGAAAACTCCAGACATACTTCCAAGGACACCCAATCGTGGTGATAACCTCCTTACCTTTACAGGGCGTACTATACTCCCCAGAGAAATCCGGAAGACTGATGAAATGGGCCCTAGAACTCAGCGAACACGACATATCGTTCGAAGGGAAAAAAGCCATCAAATCAAAAGCCCTCACAGATTTTCTAGCGGACTTCGAGGAAAACCCATCCACTGAAGTAACCGAGGCCGAAGTAAATCAGCTAATAACATCTGCAACCGAAGAATGGGTTCTAGAAGTGGACGGAGCCAGAAGGCAAAGCAGCAGCGGCCTGGGTGTATGTCTCCGGCCCCCGAATTTGCCCCCAATACTCCAAGCAATTCGATGTGAATTCCCAGCCACTAACAACGAGGCCGAATACGAAGCCCTGATTGCAGGGTTAAGGGTGGCAAAAGAAAGTGGAGCGCACAATTTGACGATCAAATGCGACTCCCAGTTGGCGGTGAATCAAATAAACGGCACATACCAGGCCCGAAACGAAAAAATGGCCAAATACTTGAAGATAGCCAAAGAGCTTATGAAACGTTTCCAAAGGGCCGCAATAAAGCAGATCCCAAGAGAAGAAAACGAGAGGGCCGATGCTATGGCGAACCTCGGGGCCTCAATGCAAAAAGACGAGCTAACGGGGCCAATTGTATATGCCTTCCTCCCTAAAGTGGCCATCGAGTACGAGGAAACCTTGGCCATAGAACAAAGCGACTGGAGAGCCCCCATCATCAGCTACATCAATCATGGTCAAGTACCTGAAGACAAAGCAGAGGCAAGAAAGCTACGAGCCCAGGCTGCCAGATTTTGCATCATCGGAGGGATACTTTTTAAAAGATCTATACGAGACCCCTTCCTAAACTGCATCTCCCTCTCCGAGGCCGAGCTGGTATTGAAAGAGCTCCATGAAGGATCAGCCAGGAACCATTCCGGAGGCAGGAGCCTGGCATTCAGAGCACATAGAGCCAGATATTACTGGCCAACCATGAAGATAGATGCAGCCGAAATTGTAAAGAAATGTGATGAATGCCAAAGATACGCCAACTACTCCAACCTCCCCGCCGGAAATCTACACAACATCACCTCTCCATGGCCGTTCGACAAATGGGGATGGACATCATCGGGACTTTCCCGATATCCACACACGGTCGAAAAAGGTATATACTGATGGTAACCGATTACTTCACGAAGTGGACAGAAGCTGAAGCGCTGGAAAGAGTCAGAGAGCAAGAAGTACTGAAATTCATCTGGAAACACATCATCTGTAGATTCGGCATACCGTGAAAAATCATTACCGACAACGGTCCCCAATTCATAGCACAAACTCTAAAAGACTTCTGCAACCAGTTAAACATAAAACTCACATACTCAACCCCGAGATACCCCAAAGATAACAGTCAAGCCAAAGCATCCAACAAGGCGGTGGTAGATTCCCTCAAGAAAACACTGGAGGGGGCCAAAGGATTGTGGCCTGAAGCCCTTCCCGAAGTCCTCTGGGCATTCAGAACAACCCCCAGAACTTCAACACTGCAAACCCCCTTCTCAATGGTCTACGAAACAGAAGCAGTACTCCCAACAGAGATCCTATCGCCGCAAGAAAGGCTAAATGGAAGAGCCAATGAACATGTCTTGGCCTTCGAAAGAGATACTTCGGACGAAAAAAGGGAGAACGCACAGCGAAGAATAGCTGAATACCAAATGGGGATAGCAAGGCAGTACAACAAGAAAGTCAAGGCCCGAGCCTTCCAACCCGGGGATTGGGTACTCAGAAGAGTGTTCTAGAACACGAGAAACCAAGCACATGAAAAACTAGTCGAAAGCTGGGAAGGACCATACCAAATTGAGCGAGCATCCGGAAAATGGTCCTACAAACTGCTCACCAAAGAAGGAAAAGAGATAGAACATCGCTGGAACATACATCATCTCAAAATATAGCATTATAATTGTAATAACGGGTACTCTTTTCCCCAACAAGGGATTTTAACGAGGCCCCACCTTAAAGCAATAAAACAAAGCTTTTTATCTCATATACTACTGTTCTTAATATCTCGCACATCACCCGAAAAAAATTGCCAAAAGGCAAGCCTCTGGTAAATCCAGAAGGTCTCGGGTGAAGACACATTGCTAAAGGGCAACCCGAAAAAATTGCCAAAGGGCAAGCCTCTAGTAAATCCAGAAGATCTCGGGCAAAGACACATTGCCAAAGGGTAACCCGAAAAAATTGCCAAAGGGCAAGCCTTTGGTAAATCCAGAAGGTCTCGGGCGAAGACATATTGCCAAAGGGCAACCCGAAAAAATTGCCAAAGGGCAAGCCTCTGGTAAATCCAGAAGGTCTCGGGCGAAGACACATTGCCAAAGGGCAACCCGAAAAAATTGCCAATGGGCAAGCCTCTGGTAAATCCAGAAGGTCTCCGGCGAAGACACATTGCCAAAGGGCAACTCGAAAAAATTGTCAAAGGGCAAGCCTTTGGTAAATCTAGAAGGTCTCGAGCGAAGACATATTGCCAAAGGGCAACCCGAAAAAATTGCCAAAGGGCAAGCCTCTGGTAAATCCAGAAGGTCTCGGGCGAAGACACTTTGCCAAAGAGCCCTGAAAAGTCAAATTAGTTCAACAGTAAATGGGGGATTGGTTGCCCGATCGAAAAGAAAAGGCAGAAAGCACAACGAAAATTACAACAAAATGTCTTTTCATTAATTGATAAAAGATTACACCCGAAGCAAAGTATTACAAAAAGGGAAAAAGAGAAATCATAAACCAGCACCATCTCGCAGCGCGGCCGTGGCATCAAGCTTAGTCTTCGCTAGCTCGGGAGTCATGTCCCCCTGATAACTTGTTCGAGGGCAAAGGCCCTAGTGGTGACTTTGGCCTGAGCAGCCTCCTCAGTCAGGACCTCCACTTGACCCTCAAAGTCCTTTATCTTCTCTTCGGCCGCAGACTTGAAAGACTTCAACTCTTCAATCTCCTTGGCCTGCCTATGAAGCTCAGCGTCCTTCATCTTGCAAAAAGACTCAAGACCCAAGTTATGGGCCTGCAACGCCTCAGAGCGTCTAACGGCTTCAACGCACTGAGCCGTTACCTTCCCCAAGTTATCCTGGGCAGCTCTAAGCTCGGCTGAAGCCTTATTGACACTCGCCTCCATCTCGCCCCTGTCACGCATGACGGCCGAAAAATGGCAGCGCATCCCAACCGCACCTTGAAGCGCCTGGAAGAGGATCAAACAATCAAAAATAAATTAACAGAAAATCAACATAAGGAGGTGAAATATCAGGAACTTACCTTGTACAAGCCTCCAACGGCCATCTCGTTGAACTGGGTGAAGGATAGAGAGTTCAACCACTCCTCATCCTGAGGAAAGAAAAAACCATCCGCAGCCTTCACCATCCCGGTCGTAACCCTCCGAGTGGAAAAATCGCCGAGAGACTCGAGGAAGAGGCCGCTCCCACCTGATGCGGTCTTTCTGTCGGTATGCTTAACCCGCCTCCTCGGGCGCACCAGCTTCTCTTCTTCCTCTTCCTCTTCCTCCTTTTCCTCCCTTGGCCTCTTCTCCTTATCAATCGGAGCAAATGGACTCCTCTCATTTTCGGCCGAAGGCTGCGGTTCTTCAGCCATAGTCGTCCCTTCAGCATCATGAGGCCCTCTCCATCAGACGGTGCCCGACTAGAGCGAGCATTGTCGGCCGAAGATCCCTGTCTTTCTTCGGTCGAGACACTCCCTCGACCAAAGGCAAAGGCCTTCTCCTACTCCGCCTGGATTTGGCGCATTATAGCGGGCATAGCAAGCGCTCGCTGACCCGATGGTTTCGACATTACATAATCAGCGATTTATGCAAGCAAGTCTAAAACGCATTAATTCTACGGCACGAAAACACTTAGAAAACTAATAAAGAAAACCAGAATCCACTTACTCGTCCTGGTGAATGCCCAAAGACGGCTGACACGGAGCTCATGCAACAACTTCTCGTGGCCGCGTTTACTAGCAAGGAGCGCGAGTATGGCCTCACTTCTAGCACGCGCCCGAAGTGACGACTTACATTTCTTGGCACCGTGCTTAGTTGCAAACATAACAGAATAAGTCAGCACGGTCGGCCGAATTAAACTACAAAACAAGTTAAGTCAAAAAAGCTACATGAATCCTTCCAGCACAAAGGATATCCTGGACCCTTGCCCAATCGAGTAGCGCCCCTAACAAAAAAATACTTGTCTTTCCATCGGCGCTCGTTAGACTTAAAATCCAGGATCAGTATCCTTCCATAAGGGCGGGCGTTCAAGGTGAACCTACCAGTATCTGGCTTCTCACGCTTAATAAAATAAGAATAGAAAATGTCTTCGGCTGAAAACGGCAGATTGCGCTTTTCCTTTAAACGGTCCACGCTCAACAATATACGAATAGCGAGCGGAGTCAACTGGCTGGGATGGATTTTACACCAAGTGCATAGCTCTTCGACCAGCCCCATTATGGGAAACCTGAGACCTATCTCAAAATGCCTAAGGTAGTAAGGCTCCCACCCGTCGGCCAGAGCATTATTGACCTTCTCGTTATCGTTTGGGAGCCTAGTCTCGACCCAGTCAGGAAACTTACAACTGAAGCGCATAGCCTCCAACTCACCCCTCGTCATAGTGCTTCGCACGTTGAGCCAAGGAGGGAGAATACCTTGCGGGCTAGATTCGGCCGGGGATTGCGCGCGGACGAACACTCGGCACTATCCTCTTCGGCCGAAAAATCACAATAAGACTAGCGAAAGTGGACGTATCCAAGGAGTAAGAAGACGACATCTACAGTCGACCAAAAAAACAGGTTAATGGTCTTCGACCGAAGTTAGGGCAACACTAACTCAGAAACGCACAAAAGATAGCAGCATGGAAACACAGACACGTGTACACAGAAATTAAAATAATCAAGAAAAACAAGAACAAACAAGAATACGAAAAGACAACCAAAGCCCAGTCAGTGGAAGACAATCGGTTGAAAACCTAACCATGAACCAAACCCAATCGAAAGTCCACCGGAAAACCAAAGCAAACCCAACGGTGAAATAAAAAACCCACAAAGCAGACGACAACAGGACCAAAATCGATGAAACTAAAGCAGCAAAACAACTGGAAAACTAAGGAAATGAAGCAACAGAAGCTAACCTTGAGAATGTGAGGAAGAAGAACTGGAACTAGAGCCAAAAGTTTCACCAGAAGAGACAATGGCATCTGAACTTCGTCTTAGAGGGAGAGACTCTGAGAAATGAATTCGAAAAGATGAAGAGTGCAGAGAGAGAGAGAGAAAGAAGCCAGCATTTAAATAGTAAGGTAATGATTTCACTTTAAGGGCATAGCAGCCGAGGAGCTGTCAAATTAAAAGCAATTTGATACGCAAATGCTGACGTGGAGATCTAGAAAAAAGAAAGCCAATCTGCTAGTGGGATCCTAGCTGGCAACACAACAAAAGACGTAATCACTCGGCCGAAAGGGCCCAAAAAGAAGAAGGCCTCTTCGACCGAAATAAGCCACCAAGTTATTGCCACACTTGAAAGAGCCAAGTAATGGCAATAGGGGGATTACTGTGGTGGGAAAACAACTTACGGGCCCTCAACGAATTGAGAAATAAACTTAAGTCAAAAGCATAAGCCAAGACCTTCGGCCGAAGAGGACCAACGCCCCTTCGGCCGAAGGGGACTCATCAAGCCTGCGGCCGAAGAGAGACCAAACACACCCAAATAACCACTGCGGCCGAAGAAATATGATACAGACTCGGATAGTACTAACAAGCCCAAATCCAAAGAAGAAACCAAGTCCAAGAAGGAAACCAAGTCCAAGAAAGAAACTAAGTCTTAGGAGGAGACCAAGCCCAAGAGGAGACCGAGCCCAAAAAGGAGACCAAATTCAAGGAGAATAAAGAGTCCCAATCCAAATAGAAATAGGACTCAAATACCTTCTATAAATAGGGGGTAGGGATGGTTGTAAAAGGATCCAAAATCTGATTATTCACTAGAGCGTACTCTGTTCAAATCTCTTTGTAAGCTTTTAGTTATTTTCCCAAGCAATCTTAGTCTAATATTTGGTTATGGTTTATTTGACACCACAAAATTATTAATTAAAGGTATGTATTATTAGTTATTTATTAAATATTTTTTTTATTATAATCTTATGATAAATAATTCATTAAATTTTTAATTTTAATATCAAAATTAATAAAATAATAGGTGGAATCACAACTAGTCCCTCGCCAATAGAGATAAATTTGGCGAGGGACAATTTTGAGTTCCAAGTATTGTACACGCTCTTATGCTTCTATTAACACACTTGCACTAATTTTATGATATTATGTGATGTTTAAAATTATGGTCTTTGATTGGAATATTTAGGCGATAATGTAATGTTTTAAAGTATGAATTTTATTTGTACATATTTTCTTTCAAAAGTAATTTGATTAGAGAGATGTTAAATAATAAACTTATGTACATTGTTATAACTTATTAAGTAAAAACAAATTGAAAAACAATTTTTTTTCCCGAATCAGCCAGTGGGTCAATCCAAACCCATGGGTCGAAATCTGACCCGAACAAGCTTGACGCATTAAGTGTGGTATGGGTAGATTTTGGATCCGTTAATTCTTAAAAGATTCATGTTTGAATTCACCGTGATTTGTCCAAACTGGATCCATAGTCATCCCTACATATAATCCACCAATCCACTATAATAAATATAAAATGATAATATTAGCATTTTTAATTAATATCGATATTTTTTATTATATATTTTAATAACTATTAAATAAAATTGTGTACTTAATTTCATTTTGGTACTTACACAATTACTGCAAGTTTACTACAACTTTTTCTAACATCTTTGAAGTAAGTCAAATAAAAAAATATTTTATAATTATTATAAAAAAACACACCGATTACATAATGCACATCAAGTTTTCCCTAAACGTTTCTATAGTGAAAACTGAAGTTTATTTTACAATTATACATCATTGTCAAAGTTAGAAATTCTTTTAAGTATACATTATGCACAACTTTTATATGATTAGAATCATCTTGAAGTTTTTTTCTTATATTAAAAATATGGATTTAAATTATACGTTATTACAAAAAGAAATATACAAATAATTAGTATCATAATTATATTTAATTAGTTAATATATTATTTTCAAAATAATTAGCATAGATTAATGTATCTACAGTATTTATGAGCTGACTAAATCTATGCTTCTTACTGCCCACCTGTATATTCTCCGTTAAAATGAGGGTCCTTCTAGTGGCGGAAGCAAATTTCAGTACCTGTGGGTTCACCATAAGAATTATATGGTGCAGATTTCAGTACCTGTGGGTTCACCATAAAAATTATATGGTGTCATTATATTTTATATTTTATTAATATTTTTCTTTTATACATCAAATTAACGTGAAACCTCAATTTTCTCAAAAAGCTGTGGTGTCAAATGACACCAGTACAGCTCATGTAGCTTCACCACTGGATCCTTCAATTAATGTATCCATGACTTCATATAACATGCGCATAATAGGAATCATTTCAGTGTCAACTGATCTTAAAAGAGTTAATGAATACCTGGTTCCTTAAGGTTGTCAGATTTTCCCCCTCTAACACTAGTACTTAACAAATTCCATCTACACACCTTAACTTGGTAGATGGATTTTAAATAAGCACTCATAAGGTGACATGGATTGATGTGTGAACTAAAGCGCGTGAATATGCAAAAATAGTAAAACTAAATATAGTTTAAAGTATTATCTCTTGAAAAAATTTTAAATAAAATATCTATCAAGTTTAACTAGATTCAGTTTTAAAACCCTAAATCATAAAAAAGACTGAAATTGACGCTGTATGAAGAACATTGTTGATAGTCGTCATCGTCACTCAGCCATTAAATGCTTTCTTATAAGTTAAGGTTTGAGCTTATATATATATTGATATTGTTCTATATCTGGTTCAAAAGGTCTGGGAGAGCGAACCAAAATCATGTCTCAAATGGGTTCTTTATAGTTTGTCATCTTGTTATCCATTTGAAAACAAATTTCTAACTTGAAGCTTTCTTCTCTATTTTCTTTCCAATTTACATGAGAATAAAGGATGCAACTTTTTTTTAGATGGGTTGCTTTTGAATTTTGAGAGCATATGTGATATGGATTTATTCAAGATAAAGAATTTGAAAGTGATAAAGAACTTAAAAGGAAAAGGGAAAGAAAATTCATGTGGTGAGAAGAAATAGTTTTTAGCCAATAATAGAATTAAGACTACAAGTTTGTTTTGTTTTGAAGGCTGATTTTGAAAAGTAAATCTTATAGTTGTTCATTTAATCTGAAAAGTGAATCTTATAGTTGTTAATTTCATCCCATTAAAGACTGGATGCTTGGGTTCTATATAGAATGATGATGATGTTATCGCGTTCTCTTTGACATAGTTAGAGGATGTTTATCTTATTAATTGTACTACTAAAAGTGTAATGAAATGAATTTATAACAAATCTACCACTCAAATTTGCAAGGATGTTAATGACATTTGTGTAGTGTATTTTTTAAAATAAACATAGATACGTACGATAAAAATGAGCTATAAACATTGATATCAATTTTCAAAATTTCGAACATTAACTAAGTCACAAGTATGATAATCTAGTTTGGTACCATGACAATATATTACAAATTGAAAAATGCCACCAGAAAATAGTATAATGTAATAAAAATCAAAAGCGTTAACAAACAAAGTTGCATAAATGACTTCATATTTGCCAAAAAAAAAAAATATCCAGAACAATTATCCTAGAAGGATCTTATGACTATATGTTTTCTGAAACTGATGTCTTTGATGCTCTAATTTGACTTGCTTGTTGTTGAAGTTGCCTAGTTGTCGTTGCATTTTTTCCTTTTCACCTTATACTTATAGGATGAAATCCTAAATCGATGTTGGTGCTAGATGCACTTTTCATATCCATACCTAGATTAATCACTTGCTGAGAAGGTCTACCAGTCTATAAATTCATATAAATCATATTGTAAGTTATAATTAAATATCTAAAGTTAAACTATGTTAAGCAAATTAATAAAAATAACATTAAATCTTACATCAATAATAGTTCGTTGGTTATTTGTGTCAATAAAAATGCCATAACCTTCCTGCCTAATACGTTTATATCCCGCAAATCGTCGATCTTTTGGTAATGCCAGTGTACTTTAATCATCTCTTTCATTAACTTCAATTAGATTGGAAAATATGGTTTGCCTTCCTATTTCTCTTCTAAATTTAATTAGAGTTACTGAATTTGAAGATTTATTTCTTTGTCCTACTTGTGGCAAAGCTAATGAAGTTAATGTCTCTTTTTCTTTTCCTCTTTCTTTTCTTACTTCTGGAGATGTTGTTTTGCTTAATGTCAATTTTCCCCTTCCTCTTCCTCTTCCTCAACCTACTCCTCTACCTAATGCCTTAGTTTCTTTCATTATTCTAAAAGTATCACGACAAATAGAGGTATGAACCCTTAGCGGTTGTGGTATAGGTATAGGCTATTGGTGATGCTATTGATTGAGGTTCTACCATAGGATTAATTGAACTAGAACTAGTCTCTCCCTGCAATAGGTTTTACAATATGATTCACACATATTGTTATCAAGGCTATCACATTTGACATTTTTTCTAAAATAAGCTCTACACCCAGTTTTCTTATTATATTCTAAAATATCCTCCACTATCCCATTCCCTAATTGACTTAAATTTTCAAGCTCATCTTTAAATTTTACCTCGAAACTAGATTTTGAGTATCTCCAAAATTGCCTATGTCGCTCTTCCCCTCTCAATTTCTTGAGACATTGTGCCCAAATGTGTCGAGCACACATCCCATGCTCACTATCAGACAAAACTATCTTCATACTTTCCACCAAGCCCTATTAAACAACAACAACAACATTAAAGTCTCATAGAGTACACCATCAAACATAATGTAAAGACTCTACCCTTGATTTTTAGATATCTATTATCAAAATGAAAATAAGAATTAATTCTATTCACAGACCTCAATCAATCAAATTTTTTTTAAAAAAAATGCAAACTCTGGAAGGACATCACAGTTGTTGAAAGCCAGTGCATTTATTATTATTATTATTATTATTATTATTATTATTATTATTATTATATATAACTAAATGTATACATAAAATAGTTAAGTATTTTGGAAAGTGAGATATGTGAAAAACAAGTGGAAAATATTAAGAAAATTAAACATAACCAAACCTGCAAGCATATAAAATTAAAATATCAACATAAACTTTAATTTTAGGATCAAGTATTCATAATAGACATGCCGATTAAGCAAAATTCAAAGAAATAAATTATTAAATAAAAGCCAACAATGAGTAAAACAAAGATAGAAAAGAATTAGAAAGTTAGATTAAATCATATTACACAAATGAAACTAAACAACCAATGTTGTTTATATATATATATATATATATATTTATATATATATACTGTAAAATGTAATCCTTTCCCATAACAGTTATGACAACCCAAAAGATAAAAGAATATTAGCTATAACAATAAAAATGCACTTAAATGATGAAAATAACACTTACTTTATCTCCAAATAGAAAAACTACTAATAATAAAATCCTAATACATTATTGGTAAACCAAACTACTAATCAAATAATCAAAATTTCTACAATTAATATACTGTCAACAAATGGAGAAGAAACATACAATTCATTATTAATAAAGGTAGTACATGCTAGAATAGGAAGGGACAACAAAAATTATAAATCACATAACAAAAAAATTCTAGAAAAATTATATAGATATAACAATCAAAAATAAAGAACACAAATTTTATAAAAATTACATAGCTACACTGACGCACAATTTTACTACCAAAATATTGTTAAATTAATCTAACTCCTGATGTCTCTAGAGAAGTCTACTCTCTAATAGGTTATCTTTGTATATCAAGAACCTATTTGAGTTTGTAGTGTTAATCAAGATGGTAGAGAGTTTTTAGCACGGAAAGGTTACACAAAAAAATATGAAACTACAGGGAATATATGTTCTTACTTTTGCATGGAAATGCATATACATATTACAACATAGCAGTACAGGAGTGGGTAGTCGTACACCTTAATATTATAGACATATTACTATAGTACAATTCATTATCAAAAACAGACACAAAATATTGCATTGGTGTATCTAGAAAATTCTCAAATCTGACACTCCCCCTTGAGATTTTTCCTGGAGACTCCAATCTTTACTCTAAGAAACTCAAACTTTAATTTAGAAAGTTTTTTTTGTTAGGATAACAGAAATTTGATATTCAGTACTGCAATGGATAAGCTTTACTTCCCCTGATTTCTACTTCTCTAACAGCACAAAATTTAACACTAATATGCTTGGCTTTGCCATTATGAACTGGATTTTTGGTTATAGCAATGACTAATTTATTGTTAACCCAAATAATAGTAGCTTCATTTTGCTCATGTCCAACATCTTCTAGCATTCTTCTGAGCCAAATTTCTTAGTTTGCTGCAACAAAAGCAAAACTATGCTCTGCTTCTATAGATGATTGAGCTATAACAGATTGCTTTCTAGAGTTCCAATAAAATACTCCCTTCCAAATGAGAAAACATAGCCAGAGGTGCTGTCAGAATCATCATAACTTCCTGCCTAATCACTATCAGCTATAGATTTCAATTTTCATCTTTCTCATACCAAATGCCATAATCAATAGTTCCTGTTATGTATCTCAACACTCTCTTAACTACACCAAAGTGAACTTGACTTGGATAATTCATGAATCTAGATAGCAAACTTGCTGCATACATCAAATATGGTCTGGTCATAGACAAATATAGCAAACTCCCAACTAGACTTCGATAGATTGAAGCATTTGTCTTGATTTCTCCATCATCTTACATGAGTTTTTAATTAACAACCAATGGTGTACCTACTGGTCTGCAGCTTTCCATTTGAAACTTCTTCAAAATCTCCTTGGCATACTTCATTTGTGGAATGAAGATACCATAATCTGTCTGATGCACTTCCATACCCAAGAAGTAATTCATTTTACCTAAGTCTGACATCTCAAATTCATGTTCCATGCTGGACTTGAATTCTTTCAACCAGTTTGTGTTTGCACCAACAACAAGAAGATCATCCACGTACAATGACACTATAACTTGTGGCACTGCATCTTTATTTTGTTTCACATACAAAGTAGCCTCATTATCACTTCTTTTGAATCCTTGCTGCAATAAGTATATGTCAATCCTACTATACCAAGTCCTTGGTGCTTGCTTAAATCCATATAGGGCCTTGGTAAGCTTGTAGACTTTGTCTTCATAACCTGAGATGACAAAACCTTGTGGTTGCTCAATATAAATATCTTCTTCAGGAAAACCATTTACAAATGTTGATTTTACATCTAGATAGTATATCTTCAAACTCATTTTAACAACCAAAACAATAAGCAGTTTGATTGTATCATGTCGAGCCCCATGAGCAAATGTATCTGAGAAATCAACACCTTGTTGCTGAGAATAACCCTTCACTACTAATCTGGCTTTCAGCTTGTTTATAGAACCATTTGGATTCAATTTGGTTCTATAAATCCACTTAACACCAATGACTTTATCATTTTTGGTCTATCCACAAGATGCCATATTTTATTTTTCTCAATCATTTTAATCTCCTCCTTTATTACAACTTTCCAATCTTGTATCTTTGAAGCTTCTTCAACTACCAGGCTCTAGAGTTGCAGCATGACATTTTTCGTAAATTTCATCTAATATTTTTGTTCCTCTTACACTAATTTCAGTGTCATCCAAGTTGCTCTTAGTATCATCCAAATCACTTCCAAGTTGACGTTGAATTGAGACTTTCTTGGACTGATCATTAACAACTCCTTAAACTTTATTTTTCTCCCAATTTCATTTTGCAGCTTCATCAAATTTCACATTTCTTTCAACCAAGAATTTCCATCTTTCAAGTTGTAAATTCTATACCCTTTAAAATTATTGTTGTAACCCATTAAAATTCTAATTTCAAACCTTTGATCTAATTTGTCCCTTTTAACACTAGAAATAATAACATAGCATATATATCCAAAAATCCTTAAATGTTCAAGAGAAGTCTAGACACCATACGAGACCTCAAATGGTGTTTTTGCACTCAAATCTTTTATTGGTAGCCGCTTCAGCAAATACACAGAGGTATTGATAGCCTCAGCCCAGAATTTTTTCAGAAGATTCTTCTCATACAACAAGCATCTTGACATCTCCATGATTGTTCTATTTTTCCTTTCACTCACACCATTTTGTTGTAGAGTGTAAGGAACTATAAACTGAGGTTGAATGTTACTTTGATGATAAAATCTTTTGAATCCTGTAGAAATGTATTCAGCTCCATTATCAAATCGAAGGATTTTAATCCGGCAGCTAGACTGATTTTAGACATAAGCTTTGAACTTTTGAAATGATAACAAACTTCTGATTTTTGCTTCAAAAAGAACACCCAATACATCTGCTGTAGTCATTAATGAACACTAGAAAATATTTACTCCCATTATAAGAAGTATTCATTGGTCCGCATATATCAGTATGAATAAGCTATAACTTTTCATAAGCTCTTTGAGTTTTATTTGAAGGAAAAGATAATCTACTATGTTCACCATATTGGCAACATCACACACTCCTTGACTAGCATGAATGGAAGGCATGTTTTCAGCTAATGCATGTGAATGCATATACTGTAGAGAGTTATAACTACAATATCCTTACCTCTTATGTCACTTAATGGAATCATCAACCATAATATGATGAGCATGCACAGGTTTTTGTTTACAATCAATAGAAAAAATTTTATCCTTTATCTTGACAGTCATTAATTCATTACCAGAAGGGTCAAATATGCTACATGACTTGTCCCGAAAAGACAGCGCATAGTTTCTTTCAAGCATCTGTCATACACTTAATAAATTTAGACTTAAATTAGGCACATACAGAACATTAAGGATAAACTGAGTACCTGATGAAGTCTGAACAACAACAACTCTTTCCCCATAACATCAAGAGATTCACCATTTCCAACTGTAACTTCGGAAGTGTAGGATTTATCTAGCTCTTTGAATGTGCTAGCATCACATGTCATATGGTTGGTGCAGCCACTATCAATAAGCCATTTTGTTTTGCTACTGCTTGTTGTATAACATGTAGCAACAAAAAGTTATTCCTCAACTTGTTTTTTCTTCTCAGCAACTTGGACTTGTGTTCCTTGTTGATTGGTTTTGTTCTTGCCCACCTTCTCAACATGACCAAGTTGATTGCATACTCGACATTTTGCACTAGGTCTCCACCAACAGAAGTTTTTTGTATGATTTGTTTTCTTACAACTTGGACAAGGTGAGAACTTTCCTTTTCTGCCTCTACCTTTATAGGTATCACCTTTCTTTTTCTCCTTTTCTTTTCTTTCTCTAGATTTCTTCTTTTCCCCATGGTTACATGATGCCTTTTCTTTTAACTTTGCTGGAAATGCTCCCTCAGATGCGTCTTCACTTTTAAATGCACGCCTGTGCTTAAATTCTTGAAGAGCGTTAATTAATTCAATCACAGTAAGCTTAGACATGTCTTTTGAGTCTTCTAATGGTGAAACTTTTGACTTAAATCTCTCAAGAAAAGTAACAAGAACATTCTATACAATTCTTGAATCAAGTAAGTCTTCACTAAGTAATCTGATTTAATTAACAACATTCATAAGTCTATTTGAGTATTCTTTAATAATTTCATTTTCATTCATCTTGAGAACTTCAAATTCCCTCCTTAAGTTTAGAACCTGCATTTTTCTATATCTATTACTGCCTTGAAACTCTTCTTTCAACTGTCCTAGCCTTCTTTTGTTGTTTCACAAGCCATTATTCTAGTGAAAATGATACCTGAAATAGCATAATGTATTGCAAATAAGGCTTTGTATTTCTTAGCATTATCTTCACTGTGTTGCTTTATTTGAGCAAGTGTTGGATCTTCTGTCAATGGGGGTGGTTTAACTCCTGATTCCACCACATTCCATAGATCAAATGCTCTCAAATAGGCCTTCATCTTTACTGCCCAGATCTAGTAATTTTTGCCTATAAAAGTAGGAGGTGAAAGAGCAAAGAAACTCTTTGAAGCCATTTGATAAATTATGAAAGTCTGTTTTGGAAGAGAATTAGCCTTGCTGGTTTCAGTATATTTTTATCCCTTTCAAAAGATTAATATATGATCTGATACCATGTTAATCAAGATGGTACAGAGGTTTTAGTAGCGAAAGGTTACATAGAAAAATATGAAACTGCAGAGAAGGTATGTTCTTATTTTCTTTCATTGAAATGCGTATACATATTATAGCATAGTAGTACCAAAAAGGGTAGTCATAATGACCAAACTCATACTTACTTCAGAGGTATGGTACACCTTAATATTATAGACATATTACTGCTGTACAATTCATTATCAAGATCAGACATCAGACAGAAAATATTGCTTTGGTGTATCTAGAAAACTCTCAAATTTGACATGTAGAACTAAAAGCCATAGTAGGCAAAAGTAAGAGCAATGAATATAAGAGAATATATATATATATATATTTATTATGTACATGTTAACATAAAATTAGAATGTACAAAATATTGTCACTGGCTTTATCTGCACCACGTGAATGTAGAAAAAAAATATTGAAATACAATGTACAACTGCACTTAATTCCATGAAACCATTAATATCACATTCACACACCGTTTCATCATTCAAAAGCTATAACAAAACATAAATATAATATGAAAATATAACAATTAAACTCATAAAACATAAGTATACACACCTTGCACATGTAAGAAATAATGGTGAGACCTTCACTACTCCCAAGTTGTAAATCTTTCTATAGGTACTCTAGAAAACAGGTCCATGAGTGCTTTATCTCTCTGCTAACAACTGCCCATGATATTAGGTACATCTGTTGATTTCCATTCTTACGCACAGCTGTCAATAACTCTCCCTTGCATGCACCTTTTAGAAAATTGCCATCCAATCATATTATCCTTTGACATCATTCCATCCACCCCCTCTTCAAAGCATCTTGATACGTAAAAATAAGAAAATAGGTTCTTTCCTGACTCTATTTCATCATCAATCCTAATCTAGCAGCTACATCCAAGATCTGTCTCTATTATCATGTCTGTGTAATCTCCCAACCTTGAGAACTCGTAGTTCCAATCCCCCTTGAATCAACGTTGTACTTTTCTTTTTGCCTTGTGAATTATTTATTTTTCAACATAGAAACCAAACTTCTTCCTTATCAAATCCTGAATCTTCCATAATTTAAAATCAGAATGTGAGACTATTCTCTCCTCAAACCTTCTATTGATAAACTTCGATGAGCAAAGTTTGTTCCTAATCTTTCTTGTGCACTTATGAACTGGTTCTACATTAGCAAATATCTCCCACTTATAACCTTTAGCTATGCATTTTGCTCAAACTCTATTCTTTTCATTAAGACGAAACTTGAGTTGAACTCCTTTTCTGCTCCATGATCAACAATTGCAACTCTAAATTGTACTGCACTGCACTATTGAAAAACATGCCTAATACAAACCACGATACTCTCGGATTAGGGTCATATCTGACCTTTGTGCTTATTCTTCTAGCATGCAAATCAACTTCTTCATCAACTTGTGGATTTAGTTCTTTAAGACTGTCATGACTCCATGCATCAGATGAGTCAAAATACTCCTTATTCCCACCTAATCTTCCCTAATTTCGATTAACTTTATTACTGTTAATGTCTTCAAAACCACGATCATTCCCAGCATGACCTAAAGGTATATCTTGACTGTAAATTGCATGTCTGATTCTTCTTCTTTCCCTTCTTTCCTCTCTTCCTACTTCCTAGAACCGCTCTAACTCCTCATATATATCACTTTCCTCCTCATCTGGTCCTAGTAAAATATCAATTTCATTTCCCTCATCATCAACGGATTGCTTCGCTTGATCTGTTAAATCTCTATCAAAATCAAACTCACCTTCTTCAATTTAATTAATCCTCCTAATATGTAGATATGATTCATTTAGAGCATCTTGAAAATCATTACCATTAGTAGAGTCCTCTTTTCTCTCTTTATCCTCTTTTTCATGTATTCCTTCAACTCTATCATGTTAAACCACTAAACTCACAATTAGTTGCTTAGAGTATTGTTGACTAGAATCATCAACTTCACGTTGTTCAGACCCATCATATAACAACCCTTTAATAAATATAGGAGTGTGGTCCTTGTGGTATATGAAAATGTTTATCATATCCCCGACTTTCATCTTATTCAGCACTTCAACAAATATGTTGTCATCTAATAATTCTCTAAATCTACATGTTATGTCCCTAAAGAAAAATCCCTCTACATTCAAATACCCTAAACAAATTGCAATATATGATAACTCATTAACTGAAATCAATTTTCTGTCGGCTGACTACTCTTCCACACCGATTTCCCCTTCGTATCCAGTATAATCATAACTAAATACACCTTCATGATGCAATCTTACTTTTATAATCTCTTCGGCCATAATCCAGTGAATCCTAAACAAGTGAAGCACGTCAACATTAGTTACTAATAATCACAATAACATCAATTCCTAAAATACTTTAATATTATCGACAAAATAAAAAAAAAACTTAAAACACACATAGAAATAAAAATTTATTCTAACAACATACATAACCAATTTACCCCATTAACCAAAATTCATCATATAGGAAGAAGAACAAACTTACACGTAAAATTAGAACGGCAATTGAAATAATATAAAAACAACACAAGAACATAATTTGAGTATTCATGTTTCACCAAATTGATTCAAAGATTGATTGAAAGAGTAAACTCTAGAAATCTTAATTAAAAGGAAAGTATAAAATCTTACCGCTTTTGATCAAGTTCAGTAGATGCTTCACTTCAAGTTTTATAAAAGATTTATAAGAGACTCCCAATTTCCAGTTCTTGTATCTGATCAATCTCAACCCCTCTTCCTGCTTAGCCTTTTTCACATATGTAAAAAAAAATTGCCACGTCACAATTATTCAAACATAGGAGAGCGTTTGAAATTCACTCACATGATCAAAATTTGGAAATGTTGGAAGAGTATCTATTTAAAATGCTACTATCAAGTTAAGGTGTGTAGATGTAATTTGTTAAGTATAAGTGTTAGAGGTGGAAAATCTGGCAAGTTTAAGGAGTCAGGTATTCATTCACTCATCTTAAAATGGTACAAAATAGCTCATATATTTTTAGTTTACTAATTATTTTATTTACTTTTAATATATTATTTTTTCTATTTAAGTTTCGTTTATCGTGAATCTACTCATTATAATATAAATACAAATAATCAAACTTAAAATGTTTTTATCACTTAATTTCTTCTTTTTTATTTTTAAATTTTTATAACAATTTTGAAAAAATATTGAGATAGTAATAAAATTTAAAAAAAATCAGGAATATCGAAATATTTCATGGATGTCGATTTTACACGAATACTTAGAAGGATGTAGAAATATTCAAGCACATTTTTACAGATCCCTCCAAAATTTGGATAATATTTTTGGTACCATATTGATATTTAAAACCCATCATATAAAGGAAGAACTTGTCGACCTCCATTGGATAGTGTTGATGGTTGGGAACTTGACATCAAATCAATCATGGCGGCCTCCAGTAAGACGCGACATTGTTTTGAAAAATGCTAGCAAGAATGGGCTAGCATCGTAGATGAAGTTATCGATGACTGTATTAGGCCGAAGTTGCAAGCTACTGAATGAGAAGAAATAAGAAAATTTGTTAAAGGAGGAATAAGAAGAAAATCATTAAATCGTTGTAATTGATTTAAAGTGTTCAAACTTTCCGAAAAATACTTTAAGAACACTACTCTTTTTTATTATTTTAAATTTTTAATTTGATTTTAAATTAAAGAAGTATAATGGACAATACAGTATATTGTGCAAATAAACTCAAACAAAGATTATCCTAATAAGAATTTTAAACTGACTATAAATATAATTTAAAATTTGATTGAGTTTGGTAATATATATATATATATGTATATAATTTGAAATTGCTACCATTTTTAAATTAATCCGTAAGCTCGTTTGGTACACGACATCGGATTAGATGGGATGGGATTGGATTAGTTGGGATGGGATTGGATAAATTTATAGCTGTATATTATTTGGTGTTACTTGGGATGAGTTTAATATATAGCGGGGTAAATGAGTTATTATTGTGGTAAAAGTAAATAAAAGAGAGGTAAAAGAAGGGTCATGTGATTACTATCATTTATCCCATCTTACACATGAGATTCATTATAGTAACCCCACCCTACTATAATTAATATAGTAAAGTAGGGTGTTAGTGCACCAAACATAGGATGGAATGGGATATTCCATCCTATGTCTTTAGTAGGGTACCAAATGGGTCGAACAAAGGACTTACCACTAGTCTTTACCCTACTTCTTTGTCTTACTTCATCAACTATCCGACACAAATATTTTTCATTCAAATCATAATGAGCAAATTGGAACTTTTATTATATAAAGGAACGAAAATTTAATAATGTATTTATTTTTTAATTTAATATTTTAATACTTATTAATTAATTTAATATATTTTAATTATGAATTTAATGATTAAACATAGAAAAACAAATGAATTGATTAAAAATATTGTTGTGCATTACTTTAAAATGATAGTTAAATAACTCATTTCTATTTTAAACACATTTTACTTCTTAAAAGAATCCGTGCACATTATAATATATATCCTTTAGTGAAAATTTCTCCAAATGGGCCACCAAAAGTTTGAAATACAATAATAGGCCTGGTTTGAAATTTATACAAAACTAAACTTTATAAAACTTTGTTTTCATCCCATAGGCCTAACTTCCAATATTGCCCTTGTAATTAAATTATAATAACAAAATTGCCATTATATAATATTAAAATATAAAACAAATATAATAAAAATAGGAAATTCCACAAATACCACTCTTACAAAACCAACGTTTAAAATTGTATTTGAAACTGTTTCTCCTCAATCACATTATTCACCCAATCACAGACATTACTCACATCTTTCAATCTCATCCCTTGAACTTCAATTCAAAATCAAAACCAGACATTTGATTGAAACCACCAACCCACACCATCGACCCACATTTGTCTTCTCTTCTCCATTTCCTCGTTCGTCGAAGCAAACCCGTTGAACGCCCATCTCCACTTTTCTGTGTTCGTTGAAGCAGAACCGCCACTCATCTTGTCTGTGTTCGTCAACGCTTTCTCGCCGTTGGACGCAATCCACCATCACATTTCATTGTTGCTTTGTAGAGGTAGCATCACTGTCTAAGGTGAGTTTTTGTTTGTTCGCCCTTGGTCGTCGTTCGCCACCACATATCCTAATCGGGTTTGTAATTATTTTGTTTTCAGATTGAACACTGTCGAGGGTTCTAGAAGGGTTCATGGAATCTCAGGTGAGTTGCTTGTTGCTTTTTGGTTCTTCTGGTGTCGTGTTTGTTGGTTTATATTACATGTGTTCTTATACTTGTGTACAATTAGCAAAAAGTGTTACTTAGGGTTAGGTTTTTAATTCAGGTTGTTGCTTTGTACTTTTTGGTGTTGTCTACTATTTGGATTTTGGTGGTTAATGTCAAATGGCATCTGTTTTCGAATTTGAGAAGTGTGTGAATAATATTCACAGTTTGTATTCACTGTTGCTAGAATAGTAATTGTAGTTTTGATTGTGTACCTTAACTAATTGTGAAATACTATTGTTTTGAGTGAAATCTTGTGACTATTGTTTGGTGTGATTGTTTAGTTTTATTTTGTTTTCAATGTGAGGAATGGTTAATTGTCTATGAATTGTTTAAATACGTTTTTTTCTTCCATTTTTGTAAAATGCTTATGATTTTATTTTCAATGTGAGCAATGATTGTTTTAAAGTGTCTGATCATCTCTTGGATATAAGTTCATAGTTTATGCACAAGTCTGCCAATAATATTCACGTTTTGTGATATACATTCATACTCCGTGAACTATATTCACAGTATGTGAGTTCTAAGAAATGTATTTAATTCGTAGAAAAGTTTATTGCTTTCAACTTTCGTTCTTACTTTTGATTAGCTTCAATATGAATGTGTAGTTCTTAAATAATATATTTCATTACTTGTGACTCATTCATTTACAATTTTCATGAAAGTGTGTACAAGAGGAGATGGACAGGGGCGATAGACAGACAGCGTGTGAATTGTTTTTCTTCATTCAAGATTTTCAATAGCATGGATAAATTGTCCAAGAAGCACAAAAAACTGGTTGATTTTTTTATGAGTAGTCCATTTAGGCAGTTCCTTGAGTGTGCCCGGGTTGCTGAATACAAGCGCCAGCAAATTCCAGGTAATCTATTGTTGAGATTGCTGTCGCATGAAGTAGTTGTTCAAGGCCAAAGATCTGATGAAATGTGGTTTGAGGTCAACGATGTGCTGCACAGATTTGGCAGAGAAGAGTTTTCCGTGATAACAGGATTGAAATTTGGGGAGGCGAATGTTGATGACATTCAGCAGCCGAAAGACAAGCCTCATGCAAAGGACAGCTTGTTCTCAAAGGTTTTTGGCAAGAAGAAGGGAGCAGTTTGTGGAAATGCAGTGATGGCAAGTCTACATGGGTCAAAAAAGCTTTCCTTCCCTGATTGTCAAAAGCTTTTTTGTGTTTTGGTTGTGAATAATTTTCTCTATGGTTATCCCATGACCAGAATGATAGACAATTTCCTTTGGCATCGAGTTGAAGACCTAGATGCATTTCTTGAGTTTCCTTGGGTGTCCGATGTTTATAATAGAATTATTATTCCACTGAAGAGTCTGATGTCTGACAAGCTATTTCAGAACAAGGTGTTTGGTGTAAACATGTATTGTTGTTCATAAGCTTTTGCGGTAAGTATTTTTTACACAGTAAGTTAAATTCAATTAGAACAGTTGAATTATTAGGTTGAATTAACATATTTCTCTTTGTATCGTTTGTAGTGGTGGATGCTGGAGGCCTTCAAGCACGTGAGGCCGGTGTTAAACGTTGAGCCAATAGAAAGGGAAGAAGAAAAGTTCCCAAGGTGCGTGAAGTGGGCATTGACCGACGGCTCAATTAAAAATTTCAATGGGCTACCTAAGGTAAGTGTCATTTGCTGTTTTTCTAAATATTTCTGAGTGTAATTGTGATCATTGTTTACTGATATCCGATTACTGTGAACGATGATCACAGTCTGTGAACATATATCACAGTCTGTGAATATTGATCACAGTCCTCTAATCGTGAATAATTTACGAAATGAAATTGTTCTTTATCTATTTATTAAATGACTTGCATAAATTTATAGGAGGCCGGGTTGTCAAAAATCTAGCATAGTGAAGTTGAGAAACAAGCGTGGTACTTGGAACGGTTTAAAGCATTCATTGCCAATGTTGTTGACACTGATGTGAATGTCAACATTGAAAAGGGTGAAAGGAATTCTGAAAGATTATTTAGGGGTGCCATTAGAGAGGATGGCGATGACAGTGAGGATGATAGCGATCAAGAGCTATCAAGATTTATTATGCAAAGGAGAAAGCAAAAAAAATGTTGATAAAGAAAGGTTCCTTGAAGTGAGGATGAAACAGTTAGATGAGAAGAAGAAGATGTTAGACCGGCGGCTAGACGCTGTTGAGAATAAGGAAAAACGTTTAGATAGGAGGCTGCAATTGTGTGAAATATTGTTAGGAATCTCTCCAAGCTGTGAACATCATCAGAGCCCTCGGCAGGTATGTTTGTTTTTATCGTTATTAGTTATAAATTGTCAACTCAAGTTTTTAGATTTTAAATTTCAGACGATGTGAACTATATTCACAGTCTGTGATTTGAGATGAGTTAAGTCAAAAATTTTAATTTGTTCGACCTTAATGTTTACATTATTTTAGGAAATGCCAACTAATCATGTTAATGAGGAACGTGAAGTTCAACATGATTTGAGTGAAGTTAATCAAGATTGCGGTGATGGAGATCATGGTGGTGTTGAGGATGTTGTGGAACATGAAGACATTCAAGCAGGAGCTGAAGGTGAAAGGAATGAAGCCAGTACAGATGTAAATATCCAGCAAAGTGGCGAGGTATAACAGTCACGATTATTTAAGTTTAAGGTTTTAATTGTGTAGTTGATTATGTTTTTTTTTTACATTTTTGTCATTTTTGACTTGACAGGAAGCTGAAGCTGATGCTCCCCATGATCATGATCTGCATGAACATGATAATGTAGAAGATGATAAAGACCAACCTGAAGTGGGAGATGCAAAACCTGCTGATGTGATCATGAATGTTCTGCAGGACATTAAAGAGGATGAAATTCAATCAAATAATGATATGGTGGTTGACTCGGTTGCAACACCTGTTATACCAAAGAAAAAGAAAGTGTAGAAGAAGAAGCTGATGAAATCAGCTGAAGAGAAAAAGAAGATTCTGGCAGAGGCTGCATAATCTATAAGGAAGAGGAAAAGAAACCAAAAAAAGAGGACAAAAAGTGCAAGTAAGAAGCAGAAAAGTGGGCGTGTGATGACACGCCGACAGAAGAAGATAGAAGAGGAGAAAGAGCAAGAGAAAGAAAAAGAAGAAAATGATGGAGACAGTAATGATAAGGAGGTAGAGCAAGAAGACTTGGTTAAGAGGGATGACAAAGTTGAACCTGATGGCAGTGATAGTTTTGAAGGAGCAGAAGGAGATGGGGTTCAGGATAATAAAGGTGAAGAAGATAAAGAAGAAGAAGGATATGAGGGTGCTAGAGACTGTGATAAGGGAAAAGATATTGAGCAGGTTTCTTCAGATGAAGAAGTTGGGGGTGAGGATGACAAGGAAGAACAGTTGTCTAAGGAGGAGCTCATTCTGTTGAGTTCAAGTGTTGGTCCACCTGAGCGCCATGTGAATGAACCAGATTGGCCACAAGGTGCGGAGCCTGTCTTCGTTAATGCTTGTCTGGGGTTCCTCCCAATTCTAGAAAGAAAATTTCCAAAGAGAATAATGGCTCGAGATGAAGAGTTTATGAATTTTATTAAATAGGAGAACAATGTAGTGTGAGTAGTTCGTAGTTTCTGAATTCTTTAGTAATATTCAGATGTTGTGATTACAGTTCACATTCTATGAATTCATATTCACATAATGTGAATTATAATCTTAGTCGTGTTACAACTAATCCATTCATCTTTACGTGTTATTTTCAGACGGCATGTGGATCATCACTTCATTAACAGCAAAATATTATCTAACAGCCTACAAACAAAGTATTGGTATGCCGGGACAGACATTGATGCTTTTACCTACACGTTGAAAAATGTGTATGGTAATCAGAAGATGAAATCTGCTATCCTGTGTACCCTATCCTTTTCTCAGCTGACCTACAGATGGAAGGAGGCTCTAAATTCACCTGCAGGGATCATGAGCATGGAATGTCAGCCTAATTGGATTGAGATTGTACATGACCGCCACTATGGGGATTTTAAATGCCCGCCATGGTGGGAACTCGATACTATAAGTATGGTATTAGCATCAAATGTAATTTACTTACCTATTATTTCAGTAAAATTTAAATTGTAGCTGTCACAATTTTCTGCAGGTATGTTTCCCATGTAATATTGATGGCAATCACTGGGTCATGTGTGTTTTAATTCTGAAATCACATAGGATTATATTGGTGGATCCTTTTGCTGAAAGCACACATAACGTGGACAATGGTGGTGCGTTGGCTGCACACTTCAAATGTTTGTCATTCATGCTTCCTGTGATTCTATCAGCTGCAAAGTATTACAACCATGTCAGGGATCGACCAATAAGGTCGTGGTTAGTCCATGTTGCAGATAGTCGTCATATTCCTCAACAGTGTGATTAGTAAGTTAATTTTACTGATTTTACTTATTGTAGAATAAGTATTCTAATATGTACATGTTTTAGCGATTTTACTTATTTTACTTCATTTGTCTTCTACAGCCATTCTTGTGGACCTTATGTGTGTATAATGTTGGAAGATATTTATCTTACTCACATTTCATGGTCTATTGGTAAAGATAAGAGATGGTCCAAGATTATCCGGGAATACATTGCAAGCTTCGTGTTTAAGTATTCTACAGATGAACCTCCAGGATTCGTAGCTTGATTATATTTATTGAACTTTATGCCAGTTTTTAATTAAGGGATTATGTTTATTTTTTGTCTTTGTGACTGTAATTGTTGACGATGATATTTATGTTTTGAACAATTTGAAGATGTTTTGGGCAGACAATATTATGATATTGAATCTTAGTTTCTGATCATATTTGACAGGTTTTTACAACACTATAAATACTGTGATCCCTAATCACAGACTGTGAACCATAATCACAGCTGTGATCAATAATCACAGTCCGTCGAACGAGGAAGGGACATGGTGAATTCACGATTATTCAAGCCCGTGAACCTTTTTTTGATTAGAAAATGCACTTTGGTGATAGACCAAAAACGACCCCAAGTCTAAGTTGCACAAAAATTGACCAAGTCCACTAGAACAAGGAAGGAGTGGTATGCATGCATAGCCAATTGTGGCCCAAATGTCATGAGATGATATGGGGAACCTTAATATGTTATGATTAGTAGAATGATGCCCATCCTATTCTTTTGGGATGTCATGCCATCCACATTGTTGTACCGTGAACTGTTCTCACAGACTGTGAACCGTGATCACGGCTGTGATCAATAATCACAGTTCGTCCAACGAGTAAAGTAGATAGTGCAGTCACGATTATTCAAGCCCCTAAACCTTTTTTATGAGAAATTGCACTTTGGTGATAGACCAAAAACGACCCCAAGTCTAAGTTGCATAAAAATTGACCAAGTCCACTAGAACAAGGAAGGAGTGGTATGCATGAATAGTCAATTGTTGACAAAATACTATGAAATGATGTGGGGAACCTTAATATGTTATGAGAAGTTGAATGATTCCCATCCTTGCCTTTTCGGATGCCATGCCATCCACATTGTTATACTGTGAACTGTGCTCACAGACTGTGAACCGTGATTACGGCTGTGATCAATAATCACAGTTCGTCCAACGAGTTAGGGAGCAAGTGCAGTTACGATTATTCAAGCCCCTAAACCTTTTTTTGATGAGAAATTGCACTTTGGTGATAGACCAAAAACGACCCCAAGTCTAAGTTGCTCAAAAAATGAGCAAGTACACTAGAACAAGGAATGAGTGGTATGCATGCATAGTCAATTGCTGATAAAATACTATGAAATGATGTGGGGAACCTTAATATATTATGAGTAGTTGAATGATGCCCATCCTTGCCTTTTGGGATGCCATGCCATCCATATTGTTGTACTGTGAACTGTGCTCACAGACTGTGAACCGTGATCACGGCTGTGATAAATAATCACAGTTCGTCCAACGAGTAAGGGAGATAGTGCAGTCACGATTATTCAAGCCCCTAAACCTTTATTTGATGAGAAATTGCACTTTGGTGATAGACCAAAAACGACCCCAAATCTAAGTTGCACAAAAATTGACCAAGTCCACTACAACAAGGAAGGAGTGGTATGCATGCATAGTCAATTGTTGAAAAAATACTATGAAATGATATGGGGAACCTTAATATGTTATGAGTAGTTGATTGATGCCCATCCTTACCTTTTGGGATGCCATGCCATCCACATTGTTATACTGTGAACTGTGCTCACAGACTGTGAACCGTGATCACAACTGTGATCAATAATCACAGTTCGTCCAACGAGTTAGGGAGCAAGTGCAGTCACGATTATTCAAACCCCTAAACCTTTTTTTTATGAGAAACTGCACTTTGGTGATAGACCAAAAACGACCCCAAGTCTAAGTTGCTCAAAAAATGAGCAAGTACACTAGAACAATGAAGGGGTGGTAAGCATGCATAATCAATTGTGGCCTAAATGTTATGAGATGATGTGGATCACCTTAATATGTTATTTTTAGTTGAAGGATGACCATTCTTACCTATTGGGATGCCATAATTGACATTGAAGCTACTATGATCTCTGATCACAGGCTGTGACCTGAAACGCCATTCACAATCTGTGATTGTAGTTCACAGCTAATGTAATACGTAATTAAACATGACTTGAATTATAAATACAGACCATATAATACATAAATAAACACAGTACAGAGTCTCATATGCAATGTCCCTTGCAATTTGTAATGCCCGCCAAGCTTTGCTATACCACAATACAACTGCATATCTTTCTCTAATCTCACTTCTATTATTACTTGGTGTAAATTGACACTCACAAAGACGACTAGCAAACATATTCCATATCACTCTAGTGCTAGCCAGCCTATGCACAGCTCTATCCGGATCGTGTAGGCAATTACGTTCTGTAATAAACTCAGTCACAGTCCATATTGGGAATCCCTTCATACCTCTTCTTGCCCTGAAAGCAAACATGCATCCCTTTGTTGTGCATGCAACCTCGAAGCGAACGCTATTAGAGTTTGGGATGCAAATAGACAGCTTCTTCTCTAGAGCATATTTGCAAATTGCAAGTTTCATAGCATCCTTGCTGTGGAATATAGAACCAACACGAAGAGAATTACGATTTTGGGAATCTGAAAGACAATAGACTTGAGATGCTGGCCACTTCTGTTTAGGCAACCCAGGCAGGTGGTACACGCTTGAAGTGTCAGTTTCCTTATCTTGCTGCATTATTCCTATGTCGTCTTCTTTTTCCCAATAACTCAAGCAATCATTGCACTCTTCATTTATCCTATCACTTCCGTCGTTCATATCATCAATAATATCATCCAACTCATGCCTTTTTTCGCCAATTCCACCATATTCATCAGTTGTGATGAAGTCATTAAGTGCATCAACTTCACCACGAAAATTGCCATCAAGTAGGTCTCACAAATCAGGATCATCAAAATCAACATTATTCCTCGGTAGCAAGTCATTATCTCGTAAAACATCTCTCTCTTGTCCTGTAGATTCACAAAAAGTGAGAGATTGTTGTAGTTGAACCTGCTGAGACTGACATCGATTTATCTGCAACAAAGCTGTAGTATTTGCCTTCGGTCGACCATCACTATCAACGTAAATAACCAAAGGATTCTCTCCAAAAGCAAACTTCAAGTCACCATCATCATTAATAGGCATCCTAATTTTTATGCCATTTGGATTCTTCCACATGAAATGCAGCTGCAGACGTTCATTCTCTCTTTGTCTACTCTTTTTGGACGAAATCCTATCAATCAATTGCTGCAGCGTCATTGTTTAAATCGAAAACCTCAGTCCCGGGTTCTCCACCACTATATTCAGTATCATTCCACTCTGCGCCGTAGAATAGAACAGCTCTTACATAATTCATCTGGAAAAATTAATTCAACCAGTAAGATAACAAGATACCATCATCAGTTCATGAATTTATGATCTCTATTCAGAAACTGTGAATGTTATTCACAGACTGTGAATATAACTCACACATGTTTACATTATCAGTTCACAGTCTGTGAACAGAAAACACTGTCAATAAAAATACAATCCATCAGTTTACAACCTGTATTATAGTTGATAGTGTTATCTGCTCACAGACTGTGAATATAACTCACACATGTTTACATTATCAGCTCACAGTCTGTGAACAGAAAACACTGTCAATAATAATACAACACATCAGTTCACAACCTGTACTATAGTAGATAGAGTTATCTGCTCACAGACAGTGAATAACGATCATGGAACTAAGAAAATTCATAGATTATGAACAAGGATCACAGACTTTCAACAAAAATACACTACAAATTCCAATCAATATATGGAATCGACAGAAACAAAATTTTCAGTAGCAGCAGGTCAAGAAAACATAAGTAGAGATAAATTTATCATAAAAAAATATTGCTAAGGAAGTACGTAGGGATGCCCTCCAAGTCTTTCTATATCTCTATCTACCTAACCAGTTAATTCAATCTAATAGCAGTTTTAGTCCACTGCACTCATGATTTTTATTACAACAACAGTTTTGGTTCAGTTTTAATATAACAGCAGTTTGCATCACACCTTATAGTTTCTTTATCACGGTATTATCACTGCTATAAATTATGTACAATTCAATGACTGTGAACTGCTCAAACATTCAACAACAATACACATCAAAATTCACAGCCTATGTGTTAAGCCATGAATTATCTACTGTCAATGACATATTTATCAATTCACAGACTGTGAATAACGAAGAAATACATGAATAACAAAGACCAAATATTTCAATATAATAGCTTTCAGCATCCCACAATTATTACTAGAACAAAACCAAAATGCATCAAATTCAAATCAATAGCTTACCTTTTATATCAAAGAAGACCAAGCAGCCCCACGACCTAACGGTAGATGAGTCACGATCTAGTGGCACACCACCATGACTAGATCCTTACATTCATCAATTCTCCAATTATCTCCACACCAGTCGACGACTTGAGCAGCAGGATGAAGATCGACACAAAAGTTTTGAATGAAATCAATACCCGTTGACAAAACTAGACGATTTCGATATGGTGGAGAATAAGATGGAGGCTCTCGATGAATTAGGTGAAGAAGAGGTTGAGGCTTCGATCGATTAGGTCGTAATTGGAGAAGATGACACAGAAGCTATCAACAGAGGAGAAGATAGAAGATTTCAATTCAGAGGAGAAGATGGAGGCTTTCGTTGTTATAAATGGTGAAGGAGAAGATGGAGACTTACGATTGATTAGGTTGATGGTGGAGAAAGAAGATCTTTTTTTTTTCGGAATTGAATCTGATGAACAAAAACAGAACCAGTCCAAACTGGTTGAAGGGCAATTTTGGAAGGTTACATTTTCTTTTTTTTTTAAGTAAATTAAAAATACATTTTTACTATTTTTTTAAAAAGGGTAGTATGAAAAATTAGGCCTATAGGATAAAAACAAAGTTTTAAAAAGTTTAGATTTATATGATTTTTAAAATAACCTATAATTATTCTTTAAACTTTTGGTGGCCTATAGATTTAACTTACCCTATCCTTTAAATAAAAATTCTATTTTCCTAACCTGTTTTATTCATCATTGATTCCCAAACGCCTACACATTTTTGGCAATTGAGTGACACGTGTTGTGTTGTGACCCAGTACTTAAGAAGTAAACAATGTTCGTTCAGCACAATTCAGGCTATTGATAACAGTTCCCCCCCGGAATGCTCATATATACAATAACAGCAGATAGCTTTTCACAAGCATGAGTACATCCCCACGGTGTCATAAAATCACATACCCTTCAGCCAAGTCAATGTTGATAAAATCATATAATCTTTTAGTTGTTGCAACCAATTAATCTACATTTTTGTGTTTTTTCGTATTTCAGTGGAGGATATATCCATTCGGAAACTTTCTGGTGGAATTGATATAAACATGTCTCGTAACAATTCTGGAATATCAAAATCTTCAAGAACCTGCCAAGTTGTGAAATATCAGCAATAGACAAAATCAATAGCAACATAAGATAGACTAATGAATTCTAAGGTATCTATCATTTCTGTTACACACCTTGAATACTCCATCAACGTTACGACCACCCACAAGGAAAGTGCATCCTGTTCTTCTACATCCATTCAGTATATCCAGCATTTTGCCATAGTCCCCATCATAATATTTTGGCTAAAACCATAACAAGCAACCACGGTTACCTTCTTACTTAAGTCTACATTCACAATGCAAAGGCAAAATATCTACATCTAAAACTTCGTTTAAATATATTTCAAATTTAAAGGTTCTAATAGCTGTTCCTGCATCTCCACTTGAAATAAAAATAACAAAAATAAAGTTCCAACTAAATGTCAGTCACTCTCCTGAGAAATATACGACATAATTGAATTCTGCCTTATATTTAAATATCGTAGACCAATTAAAGTGCCAAGAGCAACATACTAAATCTAATCATGATTCTTGGTACACTTTCAAGAATAATGCTAGATGTCTACTATTTAGATCCTACATTATCCTAACTAATGATGCGAAAATCAGTGAATGATATATACACAATAACCTAACAGTTTATCAATGGAGATATTAGTGTTTGAGATACGTGTTGAAGCATAAGTTGGGAGATCTATCACTAATGCATGGCATAGAATAAAAGTAGCCACAGTAGATTAAAAACAAATGATAATGATATAATTGAGTTCCAAATTTGTTAAAATCAGTTTTAAGCTTCTTACATTTATAAGCCTTGCTGCAGTATCTGCCCCAATCACAAATGCACTGCCAGGAAAAAGGTCAGCCTTCTTATAGAAGTAAGGCTGGTTTGAGATGATGACTGTCTTTCCTGAGATCACATACCACAATCAGCTCAGGTCACAATATTTGTTAAAGCTACTACCTAAAAATCAGGTTAACAAGAATTAGAATGATACTTGTGAGATTTTCATTCACAACTATAGGGATTTTTCCAATGAATGAAATTTTCACCAATAATATGATTGACATTCACGATTATAGATGGCCTGTGAACAATTTCTAAGGGCCACTAGTAGTAGCCCAACACAGAAATGTTTCAGGAGTGTATAATTATCCTCTAGCTTGAAAAAATAGTACATATGTTCTGATGTCAGACAAAAATGTTTCTATTAACCAGAGACTAAAATAAAATATAAATATTCAGATGGTCAGTATGTAAACATTACAAAAAGCAAAATCATAAATCTACTAAACAAATATTAGCAATCTAGAAGATCAGAAGTAATCTGCCTCACCAACTTTTTCAAATTGCTTGACACGAGCTTTGATTTGTGCTACGGATAAAGGAGGTTTATCTGCATTGATTGCTGGTAATTCAAAGCAGGGGTACCCATTGCAGCAAATACTACACAAATTTGAGTTACTCAATGAGAAATCTACTCATGGCAAATATCCACAATGTATTGGACTTTATTCATAAAGTAACACACAAACTGGAAATTTTTTAACCTAGAAAGAGATTAATCAGGACAGCAGTCTATCAGAACACGTTTACATATTTCTTAAAGAATTCACACTGCTGAAGGTAATAAGCTTGAATGGTTTTCTACTTTATAGATACGCTAGGTAACATAGTCTACCATAAAAGAGCTCTATTGACTAAACAATAAAATGCTCTGTAAAAAAAAATCCATAAATACCAATAACTGCTGAAGAACATCAAAGTACCTAGTTGCAACTTCCAAAAGCTTGAGGTGCCCATCATGTAAGGGGTTAAAGGAACCAGAGAGTATTATTTTACAATCATCATTAAAACGTTGTGGCTCTGCAAAACAGGCAATGCACATTAACAAAACTAATTACACAACTTCGATGGATACAAATAGCCAATGGTTAAAAATTTAGACTGAACTGCTCCTCAGCTGCCTCCAGGGACTGATAGTAGCTCAGACCAAGCAGACATGTTTGCCTCAACTGAGGTAAACCGCCTTAATCTAAGTTTCCTGAATTAAGGCAGAGCTGCCACAAAAATCTTATTCATTTTGTAGACGACTGCATTTTCTTTTTAAATAGTTATGATGTGTATATCACTAGGATATACAGTTAAACTGCACCACTTCCCCATTTTCAGAGAAGAATATATATACTATATATCAGATTTGTTTTTCCAGAATTTATTAATGCAGGTTATGTCTCTTTCGTAGAGAGATGAAATTTCATACATCAGTTCTTTCTGCCAAAACTTTCTTGAAAGCATTTTAAAACATTTCAAACAATCAGACTTTATTCAACCTAAAGGTAAGGTCATACCACTTAAAAACGGATAAACCTTAAAACATATATCGCCATTAATAAGCTGTTCTAATTCTTGATCTTCACTGAACTGCTGCTCATATTCATCACATGTTTCTGATTCAGTTAACTCAGAATTATATGTGGCTGGCACTTTGCACGCATTTGCTATTGCCTGAACCAATAGAGATATTGTCAAACTATAGCAACGAGTGATATTAAGAAGCAGGCTAGCAAAATGCAAATAGACCATAATGGATCTTAACCTATCTTCAAATCATCAAAGATAATTTTCTTTAACTATATTTAGACAACAGAAAAAAAAAAATGTGCATAGCATGACTTGTACTAAAATTATATGCACCAATTCAATAATGTTTTTTCACCACAAACCTTAAGTAAAATAAGACTTGAGACTTTATCTTCTTCTTCTCGAGTCCTCAAACCCTGATTAAATTTAATAAAATAAATAAATAAATAAATTTTCATCACTTCAAAGAATCAAAATGGAATCATAATTACCTTTGACAATGTAACTGAAGAAACCCATAGTCTGTCAGATGTTCTTGTTGACAAGTGGAACCTAACCACAATATACAACAGAAAACCTTAACTTAATCAGATCAATATAAATACCCAGACAAAGAACTAATCAGAGTACCACTACCCATCATCTTGTCATGCATTCTGTCCATAACCTTTTTAGTTCACATAAGATGTAGTATCTAATTATATAGGTAAAGCGATAACAAGTTGTCACACTAGAGAATTTGGACTAAGAATACCTGTGGTCTCCAAGTTTCGGTCGACTGGTGGCCAGAGAACCAGTAAAACCAACCCCAAGAACAGGGGCACCTATTCAAATAACGACTAGATAAGATGGTAAATCAAAATAGTCACGGCCTGTTGGTAACTAACCGACTATGCAAAGCAAAGCACCGGTTGTTCATGCCAAATCCATTTGTTCATTAAAACAAAGTTACATCATGGAATCATTTAACTAACCTATAGTTACAAGTGATAAACTAAGTTGCCGTGTTCGTCCGTTACACAAATGAAATTTAGAGAGTTAATATTTATGCAGTAGTTTTGAGAGAAAGTGAACCTGGTCTAGAGAGCTTGAGGGCGCGATTATAAGCGGATAAAGCCATGTTTTCAGCGGTTAGTCGACTACAAAATTGAGTTGGAATCTGAATCATAAATCAATAAATTAATTGATTGAAAATTTGATGAAATTAAGGGAAAAAAAAAATATGTTTCAAAAAGTGTGTGACCTTTGCAAGTAATTGGATCATGGACATTCTGGAGTAGGGTACGACGGCTTCAAGCACCGTGTTGGAAGCTCCGGGGACCGATGTTAGCATTGACAAAGCCTTTTTGAAATCATATACATCAGTGAACAAGAATTTTGAATCGATTACAGTCGAAAGTCATGAGAGAGACCTGAGAAGCGCCGCCGGAGAGATAGAGGACGGCTTGAGTGGGGCTACCGTGAATGGTTTCCACGACGCTTTTGATGCACGCGTCTGTCATCATTTCATTTGCGGACAACTCTGATCTAATTTTCTCGATCAATTCAATTGAGAGTGTTACTGACTTCTTAAACGGCGTCGTCAGGCAGTCCAACCAACCAAGTGAATAGCAATTTAATATTATTATTTTATGGGTCCCTTGCATATTTGGACCTTTTATTAAAAAAAAATTATATTTTTAGAACAAAATTGAATTTTTTACAAAATTAAATTTTTTTCAAAAGTTTTTGCAGAAAATAGACCAAAATGACCGTAGTACCCCTGGCTTCCGGTCTTGATTTGCTTTCCGGGCAATCAGACTGGGAAGCAAAAACTACATCGGGAAACAGGCAAAATATAACTGTTTCCCGCTGTTCTGCTTCCCGGACCGGAAAACAGAACACCGGGAAACAGTTATATTTGCCTGTTTCCTGGTTTGATGCTTCTCGATCCACCTGAAAGCTCATTTTTGCAATTTTTTTTTTTTAAAAAAGTCTAAAAGTGTAAAAAAATTAAAGTTGATCCAAAACTAATATATATTTTTTTATATAAAGTCTAAAAATGTGTATTTTCACTTATTTTTATTGTTAAACCCTGTTTAATATTATTATTTTTATTGCATCTCGGTAACTAGTGTTTGCTTCTATTTGTGATATCTTCTAGACCGATCCAACGGTAGTATGTATCAGAACCCGGAAACGTAGGTAGGGTAGGAATAGGGATGGCAATGGGTAGGGTTCAGATGGGTAGGCTGATATCCATACCCTACCTACATTCTCTAATACCCTCATGGATACGGGTAGGATATTATCCACGGTATAGGTATATCCATAGATATATCTATATAATTATAAAATTAAAAAATACATTTAATTTATTATATAAAATTATTTCATATAAAATAAAAATTTTGTAATAAAATAAAATTAAATATAAAATATATAAAGAAACTATTTTATTTGAAGTATTAAAATATTATATTTACCTTTTTATAATTTTTTTATATTATTTCTATTTAATTATTTTTAATAAGTTACTAATATATGACAGTTTTAGGAAAAACTATTTAGTAATATATGGTGTTAAAGTTAAGTAAGATATTTTTATATAATTAGAAAAAATTTTCTTTATAATATTATGTAGTTCAATTTAAAATAATATATATTTATTATACTAAACGGGTAGCAGATATGGATAGGGTAATTTTTTTATATTCGTACCCTGTCCATATCCGTAGCAGATATAAAATATTATATTCATATCCGTCCATTACGGGCGGATATCCGCAGGTACGTGGGTTGATGGATAAAATTGTCATCCCTAGGTAGGAAGTAGTAAAGAGATAGGTGGTCTGCCGCAAGGTAAGGGAATGAATTTGTAATACCTAAAAGAGGTGAGGACAATACCCATAAAGTTTATAGACAGTGAGATATAGCTTATCTTCTTTCTATGAACCTTATTACTTTATCCATGGCAGTCGTGTCTAGAGCCTTCGGTGCAGAACCGGACCATGAAGAATCTGTAGAAGCAAACTCATTATTTAACTTAGAATCTAATTGGTCATACGAGGAACTTAGTAATTGGCAATTACCTAATATTGATGTACAATCAATCTATAGACGTAATAAAGCTTTTGATTTTAGGACAATTTTGGGACAAAAGATCAAAACAATAGATGTAAAGTTTATCTCACAACAATTCTCGACAAATCTTTTAAATAAGAAAAGTCTTAAACACTATACAAAAATGGGTTACAATAATATTCATATAGGAAGTGTTTAAGTAGCCATAAAACCCATATCCAAATTAGAATTAAATAATGTTATGCTAATAGTGTTACGAGATTAAAGAATTAATGACTATAAAGAATCAATTCTTGGTATTGCAGAGACTTCTTTGACATATGGACCAATTCAATTTACAGTATATCTAGATTTTAGTATTTTTATTACGGAAGATGAATTCAAAGAAAAATGTTTGACCATTGATATCCAACTTCACAATTACAGGTTTATCCAGAGATCTTGTCCTTATAAACTCATATATCGTGTCAATTACAGGTTATTGACTTCGGGAATGATGCCAAATTATATAGCTCCTAAGATACCTCCAAATCAGACAATTTGTTACTTGTGCATTTTGTCTGCTGCTGTCGCCACAAGATTTCCTGGTGAAGGCTACATATCTATATCGCCTAAACAAGTCGCTATTAATTTTGGCGATACCTAAAATTTTGCTTAGAAATTTCGCTTGCTAGGAATTTCACATTCAGGCGATATACAAAATCTCGCCATAACATATCGCCTGATATGTTGCTCTAAAATGGCGATAGAATCATTTCGCCTATTTCTATCTATTTTATTTTGCCATATTCTTATTATGCCTTTATTGTTTTATGGCGACATACATTCATGTGTACCGCGACTTCCTTTTTACTTTCATGTGCAGACAGGCGCCAAAGGTGAATATCATTCTTATTGTGATCTTTATTCCTTGCAAAAGATTCCCATTTCCTCTCCTTAAATCTCATTTTTTGGTATCTTTTGCATTGGGGATAATGCTTTCTTTTAAGTTGGTGGTAGGATAGTAATCACATTGCTAGTTAGTTTTAGTTTTAAGAATCTAGTATTTTTTATATATTTTTAAACTTTTAATTTTGGATTTAAGTTTTTATGAAGTTAGGTCTGAGTTGCATAATACAGCTATAATGTTCATAATTCAAGGTAATTTTGACTTTGAAATTGAATTTTCAAACAGTAAAAATAATGTTCAAAACAAGCAGTTTGATAGGTAAATTTGAAGTTTTCTTTGAACATTGATGAAGATTCTGGTAAAATTTGAATTGTGAACAAGTTGATAAGTTTTGATTAGGAAAAGAGTGGAGAAAAACTCGGGGTTGTATGTGAGGTTTTGAGATTAATAATTGTGTCTTTTTCTTCATGTGAGATGTAAATTTTATTCTTTTCCTATTAAACACATTTCTGATCAGTTTCTTTCTTTAAAAGTAAGGCCTTCTTGTTAGGAAATAATGTAGACAAGATAGAAAGCTAAAATTCTGAAGAGTAAAGAACACATAGATTTTCTGTGGTTTGGCCAGAACTGCCTACTCCACGTCGCGCTAGTATTAGGGTTTCTACTCTATTTTCTGAGTACATAGGATTTACAATTATAAAGGATCTATTTATATTCTAACAAGCCCGACACAATCAAAGCCCAATATAAAAGAGAATAATAAAATAATAAAAGACAGACTCCACACTTAACACTTCTTAGGATTGCTTTGCATTTCCCATGTATTCCTCAAGTGCATAGGAAGTAGAAAAAAGTTTTACCAAATTCTCGTTGAAGGAAAGGATCTGACTTGCGAGAGTGTGTGTAGTCACTTAAAAGGCCTTAACCTGCTTGATATAACCAGACCTTGATATCTAGTGAGGTAAGCCACTTTGCTCCCACTATCAGTTGAACCTTTTCTTTGGTCCTCAATTCTATCCAAACTATAAAGAATGAGATTTATTCTCAATCCTACCTTTTGGACTTATCAGCAAGTTGGAGGTGAAAATTTGGGAAGTGAGGATATATACATTGGATGTTATTTAAAAAAAAAACACCTGCAAAGCATGAAAGGAAAAATCATAAAAAGAATGATGTGGATAGAGTAAAGAAATCCTCAAAATAAATAAAGAAGGATAGCCGAATATGAGTAAAGGATTTTATAGATGTAAATATGTTTTAGTTGGGAAGCACTGAAGAGAGAAAATTAGAGGAAATGTGAGAAACTTGCTGATATTTTTAATCTTTGAATCTTTAAGTACATTCTCCTTTTCTTTTAAGCTAACCTAACCTCATCTTCCCTATATATATATATATATATATAAGTCAGTGATCCTAAGGCAAGTTGAAGAATGGATCTGATCTTTGGAACTTCTAAGTGTTGTGTAGTACATGGTAGAGATTCAATGTTCGTTAGGTCCTTAATTTTCTTCATACGTGCTTGTGAAACACTAGCATCACGATTGACTTGGTACATTGTTCCTATTCTTAAAAAGTGACTAGTGTATTGTGAGAGTAACCAATAGGATTTTGAGGGATCAAATACCTTAAAAGAGACTATAGTGAGGAAGTTGTTTCAAATCTCTAACACTTAGATTAGCTTATATACTTTGCAACATGAAGGAAATGATCAGTGTTTAATTGGTTGATCTGAATTCTAAAAAAAAAAAAAGCTAGTCACTATTTGATAACTTTAAAAAAAATGTGCTTCATGAGTTTCCTTGTATTATGTATGTGAGTTCGCATTGATTGCTATCTCAGGTAGCATTTTAGTCAGTTTGCTTGAGAGCAAGCAAAAGGCTAAGTTGGGGGTAATTGATAAGTCTAGAATTTACATATATTTGTATACATTTTATGAGCTTTATTCGAACGAAATTGAGCTTAAAAGTCATATATTTTGGTTGATTTCAAGTAATTCTAGACTATTCTATTGAGATAGGGACTTGGATGAAAATATCAAGAAAATAAGAAGAAAAGAGCAAAAATCAGAATAAAGAGAGACTTGAAGATATTTTGTCCAAGTTCAGAAGATGGCGAAATTCCACAATGAAAAAAGTCATCACCCATTGATATCGCATGATACTAAAATTAGAGATGGCGACAAAAGACAACGAAATTAATGGAAGTCGTCAAGGGGAGAATATGTAGAAGACGACATATATGCAAATCGCTTGCAACACGTCGCCAAACCAGGTGAAGAACTTAGGCAATCGATGACAATGTCGCCTAAAAAACAAATGAAGTTGGCTACATTTTTGGGCTGAATGTTGTATATCACTTTAACAAGAGGGCGAAGCTTGAGGCGACAATTGATGTATCTCTCATTAGAATTAAGATGGTATGATGTTAATGTAGGCAAAAAGAGGAAGTAGCGCCTGTTTGTGTAGTTGAATAAGAGGCGATGATCAATATAGTTTGTCTACAAAACTTATCAACAGGCAACTGATTCTGACAACTATCTTAGGTGTCGTCAGAGGTTCAGACGAAGGAACAGGGGACATAAGTTGGAATCATGTACTTCTTGAATTTGTGTTTCTTTGTTAGTTTAATTTCAAAATTGACACTGAGTAAACTTATAAATAGGAGCTCAGTTGATGCAATTAGTATATTTTGGCAATCTTAGATATTTTCAAGAGCTTTATTTTCATTAGTCTTTGAGAATTGGCTTGAAGTTTGAGAAGTGAAGACTGTAACAGAGTTTGACTTCCATCTTCATTGGTAATATTTCGATCTAATAACATAATAATGTTAAATCTGTGTTGTTTTGAGTATGCTGAAGTAGTTATGCATAACCAATAGCTCTATTTGATTTGCTAAGATCTATTGCTATTTCTATGATTTGATTGTATAGATCTTGTTAAACATAGCCAGTTCCACTAAGTTTTCATGAGCTAATTGAATTACGAGAACGAGAGTTAAGTAATTGTGTTATTATGCTTATTCTAGTCCAGAGATAGCGTCCAAGTTTCATATCTAAGAACAGAGGATCATGGTACTAGAGATAGACAATTAGATCTAATTTTTTACGGATGATGTTTGATTAGTTAATTGAATTGTAGTATACAAATATATGCAATCTATTAACAAATCGAGAGATCTTTGACAAATCACTGATGATGATCTAGGTTGTGAATCTGAGATCTAGAGTTGAATTATGCAATTGAAGATGATAGTAGGCAGCGGAGATCAGTAGATCAGCTTAATCCTTATTGAATCAATTGAAAATTAAGTGCTAGATTTCTCAATCATTTTAATCTAGTTTTCAAAATTGTCTACAAATTCATATCAAATTCTATGATTGTTACATTCTTGTTACGATGATGAATTCTTTTGACAATTCAAATTGAATCTTGATCAAATTCATTTTTTCCAAAATAAACAATCCAGAGATGATAACTTTAAATATACAATTAGACGTTGATAGGAATTCTAATTTTGTTTATATATGTGTGAGAATTCACCTATCATCACCAAGCTCTGGTTGTTGAAGACGATATATGCAAGCAATGAAACAATATTTCGCCAAGTCATCTCTGTATAGCTGGCGATAGCTTTACTTTTTTCTCCTTTTGTCGCCAAATTCAATTAGCAACTAGGCGAGGTTTAGGCGATACCTTTTTTAACTTCTGTGAGCTTCGCTAGATCTTGAACTTGGACAAATTTCTACTAAGTCTTTCTTCTTTTTTGGATTTGTTCTTTCCTGCTCATTTTCTTCATCTTTTCTACTAAGTCCTTCTTCTTTTCTGGATTTGTTCTTTCCTGCTCATTTTCTTCATCTTTTCATCCAAGTTCCTATCTCAATAAAATAGTCTAGAATTACTAGAAATTTATCAATTGTCTATCTTTTTTAGCACAAATTCTTCACAATATAGCTCATAAAATATATCAAAATATAGGAAAATTCCATACTTATCAGTCTCATAAGGAACCATTTGGATACTTGCTTAAAAACTATTATTGTAAGACAATTCCACTAATGGAAAATATTTTTCCCAACTTCGTTTAAATTCTAGCACACAACAATGCAACATATCCTCAAGGATTTGGATGACCCTTTCGGATTGTCCATTCGTATAAGGATGAAATGCCGTAGTAAAATTTAATTTAGACCCCATGGCTTCCTAAAATTTTTCCAACAACGAGAGGTTAATCTAGAATCCCTATTTGATAAAATTGATGATGGAATCCTACGAAGCCTCACAATCTCCTTAATATACAGATTTGACAACCTTTTTAATGGGTAATCTACCCGAATTGGAATGAAATGGGTAGATTTCGTAAATCGATCCACTATCACTCATACGACATCATGCTTCTCTCGGGTTAATAAGGGTAGACCTACTACAAAGTGAATAGTCACCTTGTCTCATTTTCACTCCTGAATCATCAAGGGTTGCAATAATCTGGAAGGAACTTAATGTTTTGCCTTCACTTGTCGGCAAATCAAGCATCTACCAACATATTCCACTATACTCTTCTTCATCCCCGGCCACCAATACATGGCTTTCAACTCATGGCACATTTTTATGACTCTTAGATACATGGCGAATACTTGGCTATGAGCCTCTCTCAAAATCTCATCTCGAATACCACATACAGAAGGCATATATAACCTCTCCCAAAAATATAATCCACCATTGTCTCTCTTGGTGAAATCCTTTTCTTTCTCTTCTCCCATTTTATTAACCCACTCGATAACCTTCGGATCAGATTATTGAGTTTCTAAAACCTGTGGTATTAAATTAGGCTTCATCGCTAACTCTACCACAACTTCCTAATTATGAACACTCAAATAGGCATTTAATGCTTTTAGAGCATGCATCGATTTTCACCTCAAAGCATCGACTACCATATTTGCCTTACCCGGATGGTAGTTGATGACACAATCATAATCCTTTAAACATACCGTCCATCTCATTTGCCTCAAATTTAATTATTTTTGAGTTAAAAGATATTGAAGACTCTTATGGTCGGTATAGATAAAGCATTTTGTATCTTACAAATAATGTCTCCATATCTTAAAGGCAAACACAATTGCCGCAAGTTCAAAATCATGCGTGGGGTAGTTACGCTCATACGGTTTCAGTTGCCTTGAGGCATAAGCTTCTACCTTTCCAACTTGCATTAGCACACAACCAAAACTATGATACGAAAGATCGCTATAGATAACATAGTCCAACCCTTCCACCGTTTGAACTAGATAGGAGCTTCAGTGAGTAACTTTTTCAACAACTCAACTATTTCTTGACATTTGATAGTCCACTGAAAGTCTACTCCCTTATGAATGAGCTTAGTCAAGGGACCGACAATAGAGGAGAAACAATTAACAAAACGGCGATAATAACCTATTAATCCTAGGAAACTCCTTACTTCCGTCACATTCTTTGGTAGTTGTCATGCTATAATTGCCTTTATTTTCTTCGGATCAACATTAATACCCTTACCGGAAATGACATGCCCAAGAAAAGCTACTTCACTGATCCAAAATTCACATTTCAAAAGCTTGGCATATAGTTTTTTTCCTTTAAAACTTGTAACGCATTCCATAGGTTTTTACCATGCTTTTCCTTATCTTTAGAATACAACAAACTGTCATCATAAACACCACTACGAGTTGATCCAAATAAGGCTTAAACACACTATTCATCTAGTCCATAAAGACTATCAGTGCATTTGTATGCCCAAATGGCATCAGAACAAATTCATAGTGTCCAAACCTAGTCTTAAATGCCGACTTAGGTATATCGGACGCCTTGATCTTCAATTAATGATATCCCGATCTCAAATCAATCTTTGAAAATATATCGGCTCCTCTCAATTGATCAAAGAGATCATCAATCCTTGGAAGTGGATACTTGTTCTTGATTGTAAGCTTATTCAATTTCCTATAGTCAATACATAAATGAAAAGATCCACCGTTCTACCGAACAAACATGAATGGTGCTTCCCATGGTGACACACTCAGCCTTATGAAACCCTTGTCCAATAACTCTTGAAGCTGAATCTTTAATTCCTTTAACTTGGCAAGAGCCATCTTATAAGGTGCCATAGATACCGGCGTCACCCCAAGGACTAGCTTAATATTGAATTCGACCTCTCGTTCAGGTGGTAATCCGGGTAATTCTTCCGAAAACACATCCGAAAACTTGGAGACTGTAGGAATAAATTTTCCTTTCGTACTAGACTTCTCGACATTAACCACATGAGTAAGGTAAGCTTCATACCCTTGCCTAGTCATCTTATCGGCCGTTGCCGCTGATACAACTTTATCCAATGGGTTTTTTCTATCGCCTAAAACCGTCACAAAACCCATAGGCTTTTGGAGCGTAATTCTTTTTGCCCTACAATCCACGACTACTTCATGTCGAGAGAGCTTATCCATGCCTAAAACGACATCAAACTCCCTAAATTTCAATTTCAAAAGATCTCCAAAGAAATTTGTCTTCCAATTACCAAGGGTACATCTTTATACACCTTATTAACCACTATGCAATTTCCCAACAAATTCGAAACCATAATATCGAAATCCGTGTTGGCCAAATCCCACCCTTTGTTCATAAACACATCATTGCACAAATATGACAAAGTAGACCTCGGGTCAATTAATGTAAAAACAAGGGTTTTAAGGATGAGAAATGTACTAGTCACAACATCTGGAGTATCTGCCTCCTCGTGGCCTCTCATGGCATACTTGCAAGCAGATGCACGTCCTTTATATCTGCCTCCTCGCGGCCTCTCATGGCATACGGTGCCTGATGCTGCTCCACCTTTAGTTACACCCAAATTAGTAGGATCTGACCTTTACCCCTCTGAGCGTGTGACGTCGGACCCTTACCCGATTATTAACCCGATAAGAGACCAACGTCACCTCATCAAATTATATTTACCAATTAATTATCCATTTACTAATGTCATATATTAATAATCTGTTATTCGAATCATACATCAAAACATTAATTATATGTACATACTAGTAACATTCTTTATACAATACAAGTATTTAGTTTACATATCAAGTATCCATGTAACAAGTTACACTTTAGCCCGTAGGCCAATTCTTCATCAGTTCATCAAACTTTTCTTTATTATACAAGTACGCATTCAGATTATACATATAACTGCACATAACACCATGCATTTTACTTATCATCATTCATTCTCTTAACAATTTCATTTGCTTCACATGGTAACCTGCCCTAGTCTTTTCCTGAAACCATATCTTCATACATAGAGTGGTCCTTGATGTTTTCCCCCGATTGCCTTTCCTGGATTGTTATTAAATAAAGGAAAAAGAAAACATAGAAAATAAAACGTCAGGCAACAATGTCTGGTTTGTACCTGTGCCCGGGGCATGCAACACAAATGCTTACCTTTATTTTTCAATACAAATCAATAATTCAAACAAGTACACCCAAGATCAATCAATCCATAAAATGATTCCAAACATCATTACAAAGGCAAATTCATTAAAGTTTCCAAGAATCCAAATAATGTAAATTTTCATGTTAGTTTAACTTACATGTGGTTAGTAAGTCATATAGGAATTCATTTATTTCCATATATTCTATTATTCAATAAGATTTCATTTAGCCTTATACTTTTAATCATTTGAGATTTTAACACAACTTATGTTAGTTATTCATTTTCTTATTATTGATAGCCCTCTTAGAATAACCTATGGAGGAAACGGAACTGTTTTGGCCCGAGAGCCGCCGATAGACCCGAAGGCCGCTAATAGACCCGAAGGCTGCCGATAGACCCGAGGGCCGCCGATAGACCCGAAGGCCGAATCATCATCATCATCGTCTCATTTCATTCAACTTTCAGGGTGAAGTGCACTTCTAGTTCCTAAGGCATGCCTTTCATCCTCTAACGGTATTCTACAAAGGCTATCGCTTCAATTCATCTTTCATATGTTTATACTATTAAATCATTCTTTTATTAAGTACTAACGATACCATCATCATTCGATTCGATGCTAATAATCACATTACTTCTATTTCCAATAGGATGCATAAGCATCCAATATCATCCATAAATTAAATATTTCTTTCAAATATTCTTTTACAAGATCTCTATTTATGTCATCTTTACATTTATGTATAAATTATCTCACATTATACAAGTATGCTATGCTAAACATCAAGTAAAAGTGTTGTTATAAAAATTTATTATCTAGTGGTAACAATTCCAGTTTTCAAACAAACTGAGTAGTTCGAATTCGATTTGGCATAATTTATTCTATAGGTATTTAATTAACTTCAAACCACTTCTATCGTTTCCGTAACTCATTCTTATATATTATGATGGCTTCACTTGTCATTAATTCAAGGTCAAAATATTTTTAATCATCTCATTTTCACCATTCCAGATTCACTGAAATCTGGGACAGTGTTATAAGGCTGATTTCACTTTACTTAAAACCTTATCAAATCAATTCCAATTATCATGATTTTTGATGTGAGTCTTATTTGAGGTCTTAAATTTCTACTGTTTAAATTTCAGTACATTTTGAGTCTTTTAGCTTAGGTTTTGGTATGCCACAAAATTAGGTTACCAAACTGCCCTGTTAGGGACAGTTTGTATGTATTGGACTCTTATCATTAAAAGGCTTATCAAATGAACTTATTTCACTTTCAAATTTTCCAGTCTACTAATACACATGTAAACCAACATTTTTCACTTACACAACATTTTCCAAATAGGCCTCTAGCTATTTTTCACGTTTGTATCAAGTTTTAGACATGCCCTGTTTCAGGACAGTCTGCATGTATGGCCTTCTTGACATCAATTAGGGTATTAAATGAAATTATCCCAGCACCAAAATTTACTCGTTCATACTAGACTTATAAAGGAATATTTCATTCCAGAAGGTCTTGGTCTAATTATATTTCTAACTATTTCTAAAAATTCAACCAAATTAGAGGACAGTTTCAGTATTTTCTGGAGTAGGCTGGAATTGTTTTCAAAACCATATCATTTTATTCAAACAAACATCAACCATCACAAATCTATTATTTCTTAGAGCCAAATACTTCAAATAAGTCTCTACTAACTTTATAGCATATGTCCATGCTTCCAAAAATATTGATCAAAATTTTTTAAACCAACAAACAATTATATACATCACCATAAAAATCATTTTAGCATGCAAATCATATCAAACATGAAACCAACAACAAAACCTTTAGGGCTTAGGGTACAAACCTTATTTGAGAGCCTTCTCCTACACTTGGTCTTGCTCCTTAGGGTCCTCTTTTGGTTCTACTAATCACAAAAACAAGAGTTTAGCATTCCTTTTTACAAGTTTCTACCATAAACAACACTAACAACAACCTCATGCTAACTTGGGTACTTTTCTAACTAATACCATAACTTTCAATTTAAGAACATAACCAAGGGGCATTATAACCATTCTAATAACATTCTTAACATCTAGAAACCATTTCTATACTAAACTAGGATCAAATCACTCATATATGAAAGTTAGGGTTTGAAATCCTTACCTTGTTTCTTGATGATTCTTGATGTAATTGATGTTATAAGCTTGTTATTCTTGGTTTGATGGTGTTTCTATGATGTAGCAGAGTATGGAAGAGGTTTTGAGAGTTAGATGGAGGAAGAAGAAGAAGAAAAATAGAGATGGAGGATCTTAAGGGGTGGTTGGCCAAAGGAAAAATTGAGAGAAATGGAGAGAGCTTGAGAGAGTTTTAGAATGGTATAGAATTCTCTAGGTAACTCCCCCTCCCCCCTTAAATACTAACCTCCTCATGGACAAGTTCAATTTAGTCCCTCACCTTTCTAATAATTTCATTTCACTAGGAGGACAATTACCAATAACCACCACAACTTCAATCTATTTGCACTTAGGTGAAAACTTTTCATTTTAATGCATCTATACCCTTGGACCAACTTTGACTTGCCCTAAATTAATTAAGAATTAACTTTTAACCCAAATTAAACTTGGAAATTAAAGAACATAGCCAAAATTTTCTATAACACCTTTAATGCATTTTACCACATTCTATATATAAAATGACTGAAATGCCCTTGGACTTTCCTAATATTTACTATAATGCCACTAGTACCCAAGTTGCACGTCTTATGGTTCTAAATTATCTCTAATAACCTATTTACTATTCTAATAAAGGAATAAAAATTTTATCGAAAAATTCTAGCCTATAATTGTGGACCTTACAGAGCGGATGTGGCTTCAACAGTGGGAGCTCTCGAATTCTCCCTCGAAGCCCTATTACAATCCCTTATCTTGTCTGTTTAGACCACATCGAAAACAGGCCCCCGTTTTTCTCATAACACTTATCTTGGTGCCTTCTTCCACAAGTAGTCCATTGGGGAATATTGAGAATAGAGCCCCCAACCGAATGAGTAATTGCCACCGAATGGGTAGGTGTGTTTCCTCTAATTCTATTGCCAAAGTTTTTGGGAAAAGAGCCCCCACCTTGATTTCCACTCTTTGCCTTCTTATTAGAGTCCCCAAAGCTATAGACACCACCCATTTTCTCACTCATCTTCTTGCTCCTGTTTTTCTTTAGCTTTTGCAAATGCTCAGCTTCTAGTGCCACATCGACAAGTTCATTGAAAATATTCGTGCGAAGAACAAGAAGAGCCTATTGAATCTCCAAGTGTAGGCCCTCCTTAAATTTCCTACACCGCTCCCTAGAATTCCGGCCAATAACGACTCAACTTCACAAACTCAATCTTGTAGTCCAAGACGGACTTATCTTTTTGCTTGGAATGCATGAAATCAAGTCTCCTTTGATCTAGATATACTTGGCCCAAATAATTTTTTTGAAACTCCTCTCAGAAAAAGTCTGAAGTCCTCAACTCCTCATCCACTCTGAAACAAATTGATTCCCACCATCTAACGACATTACTTTTAAGGAGATAAAACAAGCATTCTAATTTCTCCTCATCCGAACTCTTGATTTCATCACAAACACGACTCATATCATTTAGCCACTTCTCGGTTACCTCAAAGCTCTCTACACTTGTCCCTTTAAAGAACTTTACTTTTTTCTTTGACAATCACTCGATTGCGGATCTCTCTTGTCTTGCCAGGCCTCCAATGTGTCCCATTCGAACACCATCCATGAACTGGGCAATATCCATTAATGCCCTTGCTTGAGCTGTAGCAACATCAAAATCCCCTTCATTTCCCACTATATGTTTGCTTCCCGATAGGTTTCGTTGATCACGTCCTGCCCCTTGAGGGCTATCATGGGCCCCATTTTTTGCGGGTCCCGGGCCTCTATTTAAATCTAAATGTTCTCCGGTCGGATTCAGGTTACGACGTGTTCTAACCATAACTCACTGTTTCTCTATATCTAAAACTGTTTAAGTAGTCGACCATTAGAAATGAGAACAATTTTATACATGCAATGTCATGTATTTGAAAATATTTTGAAACAAAATCTTAGTTCTAATTCACATAGTGCACACAAGCAAGCAATCGAGAACTAGTACTCTGATATCAACAAATATAACGCTGAACCCCACCCTAGTGGGCTTGGGGTGCAGAGCTTAAGGTGCCACATTGACGGGTGGATGTACCCACATCATGCTTATTAACCTATTTACCACATTAATCCACAATTATAATTTAATTTAGTAAAGATAATTTGAAGTATTCCACTTAAATTTGAAATCAAGTATAAGTATGATTTACAAATCATTTCATAACAACCCAAACTCAATAATAAATACAAGATTAAGTTTGGAGTTCAACTTTTTACCTAGACAAAATTTAGTAAGAAGTTGGCAAAAATTAAATAAGTCAAATACGAAATATGTTCACAAAATATTAAGAAAAAATCGATGCATCATGAATGACATGCTCAACTGGATCCACATCCGATCATGTATAGTCTGATCATCACTTGAACAAATATTCCGTATAGAGAGGAAAAAAAAGAAAGGAAAAAGAAAATGACAACAAAGAAAGGGTTTGGCTATCGGATGCGTAGTTTGCACTTTCATACCCTTACAAAGACAAAAAAAATATGCAATTGTACTTACCGTTACATGTAATTACACAAACATGGCATCTCTAATGTAACATAGCTAATATTCCCTTAAAACATGGAAGTCGTCCAACAAACATAAGTCCTATAACAATACAATCATGTTTCAATGCTTAGGTTATTTAATTATGTCTATTAGTTATAACTTATAAACCATTAAATCCCAATTAAGAAACATTAACCATTTTATTGGATAACTTGCAATACAAGTAACATCCGCCACGTCCATGATTCGAAATTAAAATTCAAAAATAGTCACAATATTGTTCTAGTGGTGATTTAGGGGTAAAACTGTAATATAAAAAATAATTTTGATAGTTAAAAGTAATAAACAATGTAAGTTTGATAAAAGTTTCCAATAGACATAAGTTTGCGACAAAATGACTCAGTTCACGACAATGCGACAATGCAGTCAGTTCACAACAATATGATTCAATTTGCAACAATATGACTTAGTTCGCGAAAATGGACTTAATTCTCAACAATATGATTCAATTCGCGACAATATGACTCACTTGCGACAATGAACTCAGTTTGAAACAATGGACTCAGTTCGCAACAATATGATTCAATTCGCGACAATATGACTTAGTTCACGATAATGAACTCAATTCGTGATAATGGACTCTGTTCGCGATAAATTGACTCAATTCGCAACAATGTGATTCACTCGCGAGTTTCATCCTATAATGCTATTAGACTGTACATGTCACTTGCGACCCCCAAAAAACTCACGATTGACTCGTATTTTTACAAAAAAATGCAAACAAACTTCAAAAATCTATGAATGCACTGTTTTAATGCACTAATGCATGACCATTGTCTAGAAGAAAATACCAAAATTTGTCAAATCACCACTAGGCATACTATATGGGTTAAAACATCATTTCAAATCAATCAAACACAATATCTCCGCAATACTCACAATCATTGAAGCTATTAATACAATCATAACCAAAAATTTATTTCCATATTACCAAATTACTTTTGATCCAATTATATCAATGTATACTTTAATGATCACAACCATATCACAATTCACTTCATTCTTGCATGAAGTCAAAATTTATTTATTCAGTGTAGTAATGCCAAAATCTTAACATCAATAGTGAAAACGCGAATTTGTGGACGAAATCCGCACTATGGGGTTTGAATATCTTGTCTTTGAGCTGAAACTTCTATGGAGCCACTAGCCTTGGTCTTTTTGATCTCATGACCACTGTGGAGTCCATAGAACCAATCTTTGGATGTCGTCGCATCCTGTGGAGGCCTAAAACTCGGTCTTTGGACAATACAAGTCCATATGGCCAAATTAGCCGAATCCACATAATTTATCAAGTGGCAAAGTATACTTCTAGACTTTCCTAAGGCACGCCTCTATATTCTACTAAATAAATGCTAGATTTTAAGGGCATTATTTCACCATTTGACATATGGCTCACATTCATTCCATTTTATCCATTGGACCAATACAAAGGATCCAAGTCCATCCAAAGTAGATTGTTACTCAATGTCAACACTCATTTAGCCAACTTTACATATGTTATCCATTTATCAAGACCCTAGATGTTCAAGCCAACAATAACCAATAATTTTCGCTAAGTTCATTTAGTATACATGATTCCATCAGTCACTACAACACATGCAATCATGAAGACATAATGTAGGCATGTTAACCAAACTATCATGGAAACAAACAAAAATCAATAAACACACAATCATGGAGGGTGTAAAACTAAAATGCAAACCTATCTTCCAAGCCTTGATTAGCTAGGACTACCCTTCTTGGTGTTCACCACTCACTTTGGTTTCCTATTAACACATCAATAGGAACCAATTCAACATCTAAACCAAGCCAAATCGCAACTCAACTTAACTCAATCTAGGGCTTAGTATAACCATTGAGATTTCTAGGGCTAGCTAACATTATCAAGACCAAATGAAAGCGTTCTAAACTATTTATTGATCACATCAACAAAATCAAAACATAAAAAAACACCATGATTTTCTAATTTGAAAAGTAAGGGTTTTTAAAAATTTACCTTAGAGCTTTAAATGATAGATTGAAGCCAATTAAGTCCAACCTACACTTATTGCTCTTCTTAGGTATAGTTGAGAGCAATAAATGAGTTGTTGAGGAGTAGATAAGGGATTAGTGAAAAAACGTGTTTGAAGGGTTTGGGAGAAAGAGAGGAATATGTTGAAGAGGATAGAAGAAATGAGAGGGTGGAGAAAATAGATGAAGAGGGGGTGTTTTATTGGTGGGCTTAGAGTGAACCTTGGGCCTAATCCACATTTGGGCCAAAATCCATTCATGAAGCCCAACTCCCCATTTCTTCCCGGTTCTAAAATCTTGACTCTTTTCGCTCTTTGGTTTTAAAAATCTTCTAGCATTTTTGTTTCAAAACCTCTCTTAAAATCCATAATTATTTTAAAATAAATAATTTGTTTCCAAAAATCAAATTTCAGAATTAAAACATAATTTATGCAAAATTCCAATTTCTACCCTAGACTTTCATTTTGGTCTTATAACCCTAATCTCAATATGCCCCAACTAAAAATCTTTTGAATTATCTATTTGGATTTTTGAAAGTTTTATTTTTAAACTAAATTGACTCAAACAAATAACGAAAAGTTTAGGCCAATTTTTCAAACGTTACAAGCATGCTGTAGGGAAATTAGATGTATACATTGATGCGCAAAAGCGTATTAGTCCTTGTAAGCCAACTTATTTCTGCTTGCGATGAAATCATTCTAGGATCTCTAATACATTTTGGAGGTTTGCTTATTCTGGATGCGACAACATCATTCTAGGATCTTTGATCCGATTATGAGGGTTTACCCTATTTCTGTTTTCTATTCCTTATTTCGATTATTAAGCTAAAGATAGACCTGGTAAGTTAAACACCTTATAATAACATGATAAATTGAAATCAGTCACGATAAGAAGAATTGATTCTGATATTGCTTCTGCATGTTTGTTATGAACTGCTTTGATTCCTTTGCGTTGCTTTGATAATTTGGTTTTAACCTATGGGTAGTATGGATTTTGACTATAGTCTGGCCATATGTGATAAGAATAGACCCAATTAGATGCCTAATATTTTATTTAGTGAAAAACATAACTGGAATAGGCTGAAATCGGGTAATTTGGGCTCTCTATCCGAGATCTTTACCGAGATCTATACCGAATTACAGTTTGGTGCCACTTTGAAACCTTAAACACCGTCTGACCAAAATGATTACTGAACTAGTTACCATATTATCACTTATTACAACTGCAGGAACCTAAGTAACTATTCGTCCGGAATTGACTACTGATCTAGATACCAAATTGTCACTTGTAATAGCTGTAGAAACCCAAATAAATATTCTGAAAAAATTCACTGTCGAGCTCTCTACTGAACTCAATTCGGTAAATCTTGGAGTACTCTCTAATTAAATTGCTCACCGAGCTCTATACCAAATTCACAGTTCGGTGTCGAACACCCATTCGTAATAATTTGACAACTTTAAAGCTGATTTCAAATGGTAATGGAAAGAAACTGTAATCTCTTATTCTAGATAACTTAAAGGAGATTCATATAGGGATAATTTGGTTTAATAATAAATTTGTTTGCTCATGTTTAGAACCCTATATTTGTTAGGCAAGTTGCATATGTTGGGTGTCATTCTTAAAATGTTAATATAAGAAGTATCCTGTTTGTTTGTTGGGCGTTGGCTTACTAACCAGATAGCAATAGTCTGACCCCGTGGCTTTTACTTTTTGTTTTGCATGTTTTAAATCCTATTGGAATACAATTGCTGAGTTTAGATAGTCAAGTTATGTAGCGAGGATATGTACGCTCCTGTCAGCATTAGTCATCATCTAGTATCCATTTAACAGCATGATTTCATATGTCATTTGACTTTGGTTTTATTTGCAGAGTTTATGTATTTAGAACTTTGTAACTGCTTCATTATTTAAAATTGTTTTTTAGTTGCAGTATACATTTGTTTCGATATTGGCTATTAAGCTGAAATTTTGTAATTGAGTTTCTAGATTTTATACACTTTTAGTAATGAATATCTTTTGGTTATTGTTTTGTATTTATGTTTATGTATCCCTATCCGCTATGTTTTGTCCACTTAGTCTATTCTTTTACGTGTGGCATCCGTTTTCTGCATTCTTCCATCAGAGTGGGGATTTAGGTGTTACTCTCATACCTGGTTAAAGCGGGCGGATATCCAAGGGTAAATAGGTATTCAGGTAACATTGTCATCTCTTGTCAAAATTTCATCGTCATCCTCATGTTTATTATCCAAATTATGACTAGAGCAGAGATGTAGAGAATTAGGCTTTGCGGAATTCATATTAAAATTATTTAGAATTTTCTGTAAATAAGTTCTCTCACTGATGGTTAACATATTATTCTTTCTATTTCATAGTATAGACATACCAAGAATTTTAGAAGCATTACCCAAATCTTTCAAATTAAATTCTTTTCCTAAATCAGATTTTATAAATTTCAGCATATTTATTTCAGAACTCACAAGTAAAATATCATCAACAAAAGGAATAAGGTTCATAATTCTGTTTTACACCCTCTACTACTTGTTTGATTAGTTAATGTGTGTTATAGCATAGCTATTACAATAGAAATGAAGTTAGGCTTTATGTTCGCCTCACCTAGTCTTAAATGACTTTTAATGATTAAAATAGTTTGGTTGTGATATATGTGATGGAAGTTGTGTTTGGATAATGATATGGTAATTGATGGATATAAAAGGTTATGATCAGTTTTAGCCATAAAATTACACCTACTTAAATACTGGGGAATTATCTTGAACATTTGATAAATGTTGGTAATATTGTGATGATGCTCATTGTTTGATTAATTTTCTGTGTGGATGAATTATAGATTGATGACATAAATATTGCATGAGTCATATTGGTAAAGGTGACTAAAATGATGTATATATCCTTGGTTGGGTTATAATGAAGCAAATGTGCTATGTGATAAAATGAATATGTGGATTTATGATTATCTCTTAAATTGACTAATTAAGGCTTGGTAACCACCTAATGCCCTTAGACTTGCTCCTAGATAGAATGAAAGGCATGCTTAGGGAAATTAGAAGTACTTCGAAATATTAGTTTGTGGTTAGGTTTGAAGCCATAAGAACTTAGTTGTTCATTACGGACTGATGGCTCCATTTTATTTACGGTTATATCCGACCTGGGATGATGATCCAAACACAAATCCGATACATCCTTTAGGTGCTAAGACCATTCTAGAACTTCGGTTTAATTATGGGTTTGCCCTTTCAGGGACTTCGGCCCATATTACTTCCTGTTTTTTATTCTTAAGTGGTTTATTGGGCATCGATATTCAAATTTTGCTTAACAGGTAATCCGTGATGAAAGTTGATATATTTGTCTTATTTAACATGATTGCAAATTTGAATATGTCTAAGTTCAATTATGTTGTTTGGCTATGGTATGGTATGGTTTAAATGACTCAAACTTGTATAATTGGAAAATTTGACATTATCGCAACAAATTGACAATATAGTTCAATTGTTTAGTTTCGCGAGCCCAAAATGTTGGGTTATTTGATGTTTGATTTATTTGAATGCGTTATTTGATGTTCATAGATGATGTGATTGAAATTTGGTTGCATTTTGGTGTCATTGGGTCAGAATTTGAATCTCAGCAAATTGATCAAATGGACAACTTAGGAGTTGTCCAATGATATTCTGAAAGAAAGTATCTGAGTGACAGGCGAATGGTTCAATTTCAGCATCAAACAGTGTTGTGGCGACAAGCAAATGGCTCACTTGTCGCATTCCGCTTATTGCATTTAACATTAGAGATTAATGTTACTCAGCATCAACTTGCATCTTGGCGACAAGTGAATGGTTTGCTTATCGCAATTGCACTTGTCGCGCTCATGCCAGGTTGACTAAAAGTTGACTTTTTTCACTCAACTTTGACTTTGATTGACTTTTCTCTAATTTTTTTATCAAATCTTCATTCAATCTATTTAATAGTGATTTTAGACTTCAACCCTACTCCTTATGAACGAAATTAAAAGTTCTACCCTTTTAGTCTTATTATAACATGCATAATAAAAATTAACTTGACTTAAAAGAAGGGTTTTGTGTCATTACTTGTAAAGCAAGTAACCTTTGTTTTGTCATTCTAACATGAAATATGGATAAGTTAAGTTTTAATATGAACTCATAAAATATTTGTACATGTTATTGCACTCTAGGATGATAAGGATGCCTTGTATGTATGACTTCCGTGATATAGTGGATTGTAATGAGTCATTTACATGCATTTGTGTGCCATCATTCGTTATGTAAGATAGGAGCATGATTGTGTGTCTATATTAGGACATTGAATTTTGAACTTGGCAATGATAGCCTAATCCTTCTTTATTTTTTATTTTTCTTTTCTTTTTTCTATTTGTGCCAGAGTGGCAATTTAGATGATCGAGCAATGTGAGAAAGACGTGAATACCCTTAAAGACCCATTTATTTTTTGCATGCACTTCATGATTTTGAGAAATTACCATTTTGCCTTAACAAATTTTGTAAACTTTGTATTTTCATTAACTCTATTTTATTTGAGTAGTGGATGTAATATAGGGCAACATTTTGTTAGCAACATACTATTTTACATTCCGGTTGTAATAATGTCATAGTTGTACACTTATTTGGATGTTTGATTACATGATATGATTATGGAATGTTAAATGTCATTATATGAATGAAATAGATGCATTATGTATGTGGTTGTTGGGCATTGGCTTACTAACCAGAAATCGATAGTCTCACCTTATTACTTTTATATTTTTGTTTTGTGTGTTTATTTTCCTGATCGAGATGGAAAATGCCAAATTCATACAGTCAGGTGGTGTATCAAGGACACGTGTCATTTACATTGTATTAGTAATGACATCCTAGTTGCTATTTTAGCATTGTTTTGGAAATTATTTTTTTTTTTGGGATTTTGTAATGAACTTTTTTATACTTCTGTTCTAAACTAAAGATTACTTCATATTGTCAAATTATATTTTGAGATGTTTTAGAACAGTTTCTAATGATGTGATGATGCATACTTGGATTTGTAATCAGATTATGTATTCTAGAATTTTGGTTTATAATATTCAACTTTGATATTTCCAGGAATGTGTTATCAGTTCAGATTTGACACATGTATATATGTTGTCTTTATGTTTCTGTTATCTGACTGTCGTGGCGTCCGCATTCCTGCATATGTCTTTCAAGCAGGGGTACGTGCGTTACATAAGCTCATAACAAAGAAACTTTAAATTGTTTTTTCCAAAAGAAACTTTAAATCTTTCTCAGTTTCTAAATATTGACTAATATATTGGATTTCAATTTTCATCAAATCCTAACAAACCTTTCATTGACAAAAATTCTCTAAAGTTGTATCCTTTAAAAGATGATCATGACTCTATATCTAGCCATCATATCCCACCATGAAGATATACACACATAGGAACCATCAAACAATCCATCTCAAGATTTATTTCAGTACATATCGATACAATACTTGCTAATTAGATCATTGTGCACCTTCCTTAACTGGATTTCAGGAAAGTACATCAGCCATCGATATATTTTCCACCACGCAACCGCATTACCGCCAGGCCAATGTCCATTTGCAAAATTTAAGGCCAATGTCCATCAGCCATCGATAGAAGTATATTAAGAAAAAAAATCAACGTTTGATGATACATAATATGTGTTCACATCAATTTTTTTAATTTGTTTTAAAAAAAATCATGATATTTGAACTTATACTTCTATTTATGTTTCTCAATGTATGCGCCCTCATCATTAAGCTTTCAAATCCTACCTTCTCCAACTTGCAATTCATTACTCCGATATTGGACCAATTAAGTTGATGTCTTCATTTGCATAACATCAGTAAGGTTAGAGCGAATTCTCTTCCTCCAAAAATTGACCCTCTCATCTCTTTTCGAAAAAAATATCTAAAACTAAATTTGTGGAACTTGAAAGAGAGAATGTGATGGAAAATTGGGTTAGACTAATCTTTATTTATATCATTTTCACTCAGTGGTTAATTAAGGGAGAGGGAGAGGAATATGAATATCAATAGACATATGAACGGAAGGAAAAAATATATGGACGAAATGGATAAGTAAATGGTTATTTAAAGATAGACGGTTCAAAAATAATCAATTTCAATTATAAGAATGAGAAATTTATCTATATACGTATACTATACCATTTATACATAGGTGGGACATTCATTATTAAATAAGAAGGAGAGATGAAAGAAATCACAGAACCATTTATCGATATATGAAAATGACTATTTAATATGCTTAATGTTAATTTAATATAGAAAAACCGATATGAAATAAAATTTTCATTCATTTTTACAAATATATTGTAGTATATTCTTAACATATTTTGACACGTTATTTTTTAAAAAAATTTTATGTAAAGACACGTGTAAAGATATGATTGGCTAAATGTTTTCTTATTTCACAAGTTGCAATTTTGGGTGTTTTTCCATGGAAAGCTCAACTCTGAGCCCTCCACATCAGTTTGGTGGGCCCGCTGAGAGTTACTGCTTTATATCATATTATATGTATATATATATATTTTTTGTGGTGGAATATAATTAGTGTTTTTATATATAGTTGGTATCATTATGTAATAATCTCTTTGTTTTATCATTTATTTTACACTTCCAACGTTAAAAGAATGTGTATGAAATCATCATTTCAAATTTTAAGATGCTATATTTTCACAATCCTTTTCATATTCTCATGGGTACATGAATTTCTTATATTAATGAAAATAATGTAACATTTAAAGTCAACATATGTTTAATAATTTTAAATGAATTATAAATTAGAATGTCTTCTCAAATTCAATGGCAAGTAATTTATATGCCTATATATAGGCATCTATCATGTGGTTTACACATATGAAAGATGTCGTCGGAGAAAATATAACGTTAGATTGATGAAATATTTTCAAATATTATTGAGCAACTTAAAAGGAATAGGGAGGATGTGAGAGATGAAAAGAATGTGGTGCTTCTTGGTGTTCTCTCGAAGATCCAATAGAATAGTTACAAAAGTTTCAAACTGATATTAAAACAATAGACTATGTAATTTTATAATTTATTATGCAATATTTTCAAAATAGAATTCTTTTTATTTTTTTAATCCATATGTTAATTTCAAACTCTTTTTGTTTGGTTGGGTGAGGATATACATACATATCTATTAAATATATATTATATAGAATATATTGTCCACAATACTATAATTTTTATTACCTTACTTTTTTATTTTTTATAAATTTTACTATTCAATAATTTTATTTAACAAATTTGTGCGTTTTGGTTGAAAGTGAAGAAAATAAAATCCCTCTAATCCAATTCCACGCCGAGCTCATTACCGAGCTACAGTTCGGTAATAACCTAAGAAGATTAAAAATCCATTTGTCCGAACTTAGCACTAGATAGAAGACCAAAATAGAAGCTCAACAAGATGTTTGAACCTATGAGTACCTTTCTGTTTGAACTAGGCACCGAATTGGCTACCGAATTGGTAGTTTGTACAATCTGAGAATGAATATTGCATGTAGAGACCGAACTCTGTATCGAATCCCTTATCGAAATGCAATTCGCCAACAATGTTGTTACAAGTCTTTTGTATTTTTGGAGCCATTTTGAGTGTGATTTGAATTTTACTATAAATACTCATCTAAAACTCTTGGAGAGGGTTCTTGGATCATTTTTGTAACATTCTTACACGCGTAAGAATTTTGTAAGATTAGAAGTGATTTTGTTCTTCGATTTCGCTCAAATCTGCAAGTTGATTCCAAGAGGAGAAGTGTAGATTGAAGTTTAAGTCACTGAGACCCAACGATTCAAGCTCTATATTCACCATTTCTACAACAAGTTTAATCTAATCCTTTATTTTTACTTCCATCTTTAGAGATTTGATATTGATCTCTTGTCGAATTATGTAATGTCCAGCCCCCACCCTCGCCCTTGGATGATCCGAGGCGCGGTGGCAGGGTGGCATATCATTACATGACCAACTTAAAGGTAGACCACTAGCCCCACAGACCACCATTATGCTATCCAACATGCTTTGTCCTTACTCGCATGCTTTCCGAGAAACTTTCCAAAAGATCACCTATCCCAAGATTGCTCCAAGCTAATAACGCTTAAATTTGGAGTTCTCAAGTTCTGGGCTCCTAAAAAGCAATGTGCTCTAAGGTGATATGAGTAGCAATTCAATTACTTTTAACCATTTCTCAATGAGGGGTGTTATAATATACCCTCTTAGGAAACAATGTCCTCATTGTGGTTGACCCACATCATTTCCAGAATCTTTTACCCCTGCTAGACGAATGTCCAGGGCTCTTCTAGACACAGGCGCGCTTGCGGTCGCTTGGTTGCTCTGATACCATTTGTAACATCCTGCCCCCGCCCCTGAGTGATCCGAGGCGCGGTGGTAGGGCGTCACGTCTTTACTTGAATGGTCATAAGGTTGACCACTAGCCCCACAGACGACCATTATGTTTTCTAGCATGGTTTTTCCTCACTCGCATGCTTTCTAGGAAACTTCCTAGAAGGTCACCCCTCCCAAGATTGCTCCAAGCCAAGCACGCTTAATTTTTGAGTTCTGAAGTTTTAGGCTCCTGAAAAACAATGTGCACATTGCTGATATGGGTAGAAGTTCAATTCCTTTGAACCATTTCTCAATATGGGATGTTACACATTGTCCATAATGCATTAATGAAATGTATGCGATCCAAAAGTGAAGAAATGGATTGAAAACATTGGAACAATTCATAACAAGTCAACAATTAATTTATCCAATTACCACCCCCAACTTTAGATGTTAGTGCCAATTGAATATGAAAGTGAAATTATGCTAAACATCTGAAGTGTAATGGTGCCAACCCCAAATGAAACTTGAAATACTTCCTTAATAGATAAATAATATAACCAATGGAAGCAACAAAACATTCATATTTTTTTTTCAAAGATAACATCAATAACAACAAGAGTAAAAGAAATTCAAATAACATCCACTTTACTCTTTCAAAAATAACCAAAATATCACAAAACCAAAAAGAGTAAATCTAATATACTCCAAACATCCACAATACTCTTTTACAACTAAAAACATCTCAAAAAATACATGGAAACATAAAAAGAGTATAAGAAGGGCATCAAAGCATAAAAAACATGGAGGAAAATATCCTAAAAGTGAGGATCTCACTGAGATGTGGCAGCCATCATACTCGCGATAGGAGTACGAGCAGAAGAAGTGTATGCTAATGCTGTGCCAGCTAGCTACACTGTGGACATCCTAAAACTATCAAATGCAGCATGAAGGTTAGTAACATCAGAAGCTACAAGGTCCATCCTCCTATCACTCCTATTAAAGCACTCATTAATCTTCTCATTAAGCTTCTCAAATTTCACATCCATCCAATCTTTCAAATTGTCAGAATAAAGCTGTAACTATTCTTCCAATTCACTTTGCTGAGGAGCAATGAGATCTCTAAACATCCAAGAATGAACCGACGAAAGAGGTAGGTACTACACTCACAATATCCCTTTTTCCTTTTGCTATTTGGGCAACTCCCACGACTTCTCATAATGTGACTCCAAGCAAAGGAATCCAATTTTTTCTTGGGAGGAATGAGATTATCATTTGGCAATGTAAGAACATCTGCCAATCCACATAATACACTAACCAAACTATGCAAAAATAGAAAATATGTAGCTTGCTGTGATTGCCTATCTAGACTCTTAAAATTCTCACAAATAACATGATACAATATCCCTCCTGCATTCACTGGACACCCCTTCAATAAATAAACTAAGAACCAGTTCTTCATGAGAAACATGACTAGGGAAAACACCAGGATCAAGCCAAATCTAGCCCAATTAAGCATAAATGCATGATCGGATCTAACTCATCGTAACAAACTTCAGAAGGTGTAGAACATGGAGAAATATACTTCTTAGACTTCTTAAACTTAATAAAAGGCAAGGAAAAATCCTTCATCCTATCATCAAATCTCTACTGATTGTCAAGTGCTAATCTCAAGAAATTTATCAATTATATTAAGAGTGATAATAACTTTCTTACCACTCACCCATACTCCTTATTAAAGATCTTCCACCCTAGCCATTGCAAACATTTCACAAACTAAACTTCCATTCACCGGAAATCTTGCAGTGGCCAACTTTAGCCATTGCCTTGAAGTAAGCCAACTTGGAATTAATGAATCTTGTAGCATATTAACCTCTATAAGTCTCTTTTCGGAGAGATCACGTTGATGAAAATGAGGTGTAAGAGATCTTGGTGGTGAAGGTGGTGGAGTAGGGGGTTAAGTACGAATCTTATTGAACTCTCCCTTTGCTGCCCCCTTTTAGTCCGGTTGGAAGTATGTTTTGCCTTTTGCCTCGGCTATCCATCCTACAAAATCAATAAAATTGAACTATTAAACTCAGCAGTAGCTATATATCATGCAATGTCTATGGAAGAACATAAATTTAGGTTAGTAAACATTAAACTCAATGTTTAAATTCAAGCATAATGAAACTAACATCCAATTTTAGCTAAAAATTCAACAGCATCATCTTGAAACAAATCAAAACAAAGTAGCCAATTAATGTGAATTTCAGAGTGAGACTCGGTTGTATAACCAACAACAGCAACAAATAATCTTTATTTTATTTGCAGAAATAGCAGTAAATTCAACTAATTTGATAAACAACTCAAATTCAACAACAATTTCATCAAAACAAAAATAATCTACATTGATATAAACCAACAATAACAGCTTTATCAATGACAACCTTATTCAACTATTAACATAATCAAGCCCTGTTATTTACTCTTAAAGATTAGAACTGTATTCAACAATCCTACAGCATATCAACATTAAACATCATTAATCAACAGAAGTTTTATAACCCTTAATCTGCAAAAATCAACCCAACAAGCAAATTTCAAGTTTAAAACAACAACAAAATACTAATTCCACTTCACCAAAAATCAAAAGCAAAATCAAGCATGAACAGACCAGTAATTCAAGACCAAGCTGAACCAAAAGTAACGACTGTACACTAATTTGACGAACCAAGCTTGATAGTAATTTCTCAATCCAAGCTAGCGAAATCAATAAGTAGTAACAAGAACTATACTATCTTTGCCCAACAAATAAAACCTCACTGTCGAAATTAGCTAATTCAATCTCACCCGTTCTCCCCCAAAATAAACCCTTATCGCACTTAATCTCACAAAGAAGAAGAATGACGAAAGAAAGTAAAGTGAGAAGAGAGATATATTGGATAAATAAAAGATCAAGATGAACTAGCTTGAAGACTACCGAATAAGGTGAGTGCGCAAAGAGATAAATGTTTGAATCTGACTAAAAATGGAAAGTGAATGTTGAACTATTTTTACCTAGTTTTAACTCTAAATTGAAATTAAAAACCCGACAGTACCTAACTAGATGGCTAGATGGTACTGAAATGTACAACTTGGTAAGAATGAAGAAGAAACAAGTAGCTTCTGTCCAAACTACTCGCCAAAAAGGGTACCGAATTGTAGTTCAGCATTGAAGTAAAATTGCATCTTTCCACAGTGAATACGGAACTTCCTGCCAAACTTGTAATTTGGTAAAATTCTGCAATAATGGTCTTTCCTCTGGCCGAATTAGAGCATGAGTTGGATACCAAATTGTAATTCGATGTTTAATCTATACAGAAATCCTTGCTTTTGCATTAACTTAATACCGAATTAAGGACCGAATCAAAGCTCGATAGTTCTCGAAGATAATTTTCCTCTGTTTCTGGCCGAACTGCCTGCCAAATTAGGTACTGAAATGTAGTTTGGTCCTAGACAATGATTCATTTTCTGAAAAATTAGTTTCATGGCTGAAAATTTTCCAGACTTCAATATCTTTTGACCTGCATGAATTAATGAAAATATCCATTAAAACAAGGCAATTTAAGGTATAAATAAAACACAAAGCAATGTGCGTCAAGAGTATGCTTTGGGGTCGTTAGCATCGACTAAGTGACACTTTCCAACGGATCGCCTAACAACGATCCCTCACAACAAAACTCCATTACTCAAGTGTCTTGTAAGGGGATAATCTGCCTTGCCCTATCTATATCACCCCTAAAATAATGTTTTAGCCTTTGTCCATTGACAATAAATGTGTCATTTGATTGGAAATCAAGTAACTCTACCGCCCCATTGGGTGATACTTTCACAACTTTAAATGGTTCCGACAAAAGCGATTTTAGCTTGCCCACAAAGAGCCTAAGCCTTGAGTTAAAAAGCAAAACCATTTTGTCCGGGACAAAAACCATTTGCACTATCTTTTGTCATTCAACCACTTCCTTCTTTGCTTGTAGATGTGAGCATTTTCATATGCTTCCATTTGCCACTTATCTTGCTCATCAATCTGTAAAAGTCGCTTCTTACATGCGCTTTTAAGACAATAATTCAAGAATTTAGTAGCCCAATATGCCTTATGTTCAAGCTCAACCGGCAAGTGGCAACTTTTACCAAAGACTAGCCTATATAGAGACATGCCTATAAGGGTTTTAAAAGCAATTCTATATGCCCACAAGGTATCATCAAGTTTAGAACTCCAATCCTTCCTAGTGACACTAACCACTTTCTTAAGTATATTCTTCAACTCCCTAGTAGACACTTCTACTTAACCATTAGCTTGTGGATTATAAGCCGTAGTCACGTTGTGCTTTACTCCCGATGTGAAAATTCTTACATATATACAAACACAAATAACAACTGAAGAATTTCTATCAAAGTCTAATTGTAGTTTAAAGATATCGTCTCTACAAGGATTGTTTATTTAGAAAAAAAAATTCAACTGAGATCTAAACTGAATTGCAAAAGAATCCATTAGTAAACTGAACAGTAAATATCATATGATGTGATGTGAATTTTAGACACTTTTGATAATCATAACAATTAAATGGAAGTTCAACACTCATTTTCCTATGATCTAATACAAAATCAAGTTGATATGCAGATCTCTATTTCCTATTACCACATTTAGTTACACAATTCAGCTTTAAATATTAGATTTACAACCTAGATCATCATCAATGACATGTTAAAGATCTCCCAATTCAATTTAACAAATCCTAGCCAATCGATTGCATATATCTCTATAAGGCAATTAAATTAACTGATCAGGCACAATCTGTGGAAAATTGGATCTATTTGTCTATCTCCAGTATAAATGTAATTCGTTCTTAAATCTGATACTTAGACGCCATCACTGGACTAGAATAAGCATCATAATAACATTACTTAACTCTCGTTCTCGCAATTTAATAGGCTCATGAAAACTAAGCGAATCTTATTATGAATGAACAAAAATCATACAATCAAATATTGACATAGAAACAGATCTCAGCAAATCAACAGAGCTATTAGGTATGCACATTTACTTCTTCATGTACAACACAGTTCAAATTCATCTTCATTATGCTTTAAGATCTAAATCTTACCAAGGAAGTTGGAAGTAGGAAGTTGGACTCTGTCACAATCTTCACTTCTCTGATTCAAGCTAAATCTCAAAGATAACATAAAACAGAGCATAAAAACTTCTCCGAGAAACTTCTCAAAAATGAACTCTCAATGAAAGAACAGAAGATTCTAGAAAATATCTGAAATTGTCAAAAGGTTCTAATTGCTTTGACTGAGTTCCTATTTATAGAGTTTTCTCAATGGCAATTTTAAAATTAACTAAAGAAAGAAACACAAATAGGCGAAGTACAAAATATCTCCTTATATCGCCTGTTCCTTCGCTTGAACATCAAACGATAATCAAAATACTCGCCAACTCGCTCGCCTGATAACAAGTCTTCTAGACGAAGTATCATTGATCAACACCTTCCATATCGCCAACCATCTAGGCGATAATGCTTCTTCTCGACACCTTTATTTTGCCTCATCAAGATCTTAGGCGAGATAAGTTAATTATCGCCACCATTCATACTTCTATCTTAGGCGATATTCAGCATTTTGCCTTGATTTGTCGCCTGTCTTCACTTATGTTTAGGCGATATCTTCTTTTATTGCCTTAGGATTTCGCCAAGTGTGACAAAATATTGTAGGCGAGACACATTTATACTACCTTCTGCATCTTTTCTTCTAGGCGATGTTCACTTGTTTCACTTCTTATGTTGCCATCTTCTATGAGTGCATAAGGGATATCAATAGGCAATATAGTATTAACTTCTATTATTTTGCCATAATCTTGGACTTTGGATGAAATTCCATTTCATCCCTCATTTTTCTGATTTTTTTCTCTTTTCTGCTTCTTTTTCTAGATCCTTTCATCCAAGTCCCTGTCTTAATAAAATAGTCTAGAATTACTAAAAATCCATTCAATATTTCAACTCTTAAGCTCCACTTCTTCCTATTTAAGCTCATAAAATATATCAAAATATAGGTAAATTCTAGACTTATCAACTCCGAATTTGGCCAAGAGTTTCTCTAACAACTTATTGCAAAAATGGAATCCACCATCACTAATTAATGCTCTAAAGACTCCAAATCTAGTGAGAACATTTTTAATAAAAAAATTCTCAACCACCCTAGAGTTACTAGTGGGACTAGCAGTGACTTCAACCCACTTTGAAACAAAATCAACCACAATCGATATATATTCATTGTTGTTAGAAGAAGGAAAGGGTCCCACAAAATCAATCCCCAAAACAACAAAAAGTTCAACTTCTATAACATTTTGAGATATTTCATACATTTTTTAGATATTACCAACACGTTGACACCTATCAGACCTTGCAACAAACTCATTAGCATCTTTAAACAAAGTTGGCAAATAAAAGCCACATTAAAGTACCTTAGTCGCGGTTCAAATTCCTCCAAAATGACCACCATACTCTGATGCATGACACTTCTTTAAGATTTCCTTAACTTGTTCATAAGGTATGCATCTTCTTAAAATTTTATCTGCACAAAGAAAAGGTTCATCCCAAATGTTATGCTAAATTTCATGGAGGAAATTTCTTTTATTAATGCTTAGAGAGATCATCGGGTAGTACCTTGCAAACAATATAATTAACATTGTTAGCATACCAAGGAAATGAAGTAGCGGAACTAGCAAGCAATTGCTCATTGGGAATATTCTCATTAATTGCAATTTCAGGATTAGTTTCCTCAATAACAATCCGAGAAAGGTGATACGCTATTTGATTCTCACTACATTTTCTATCTTTGACTTCAATGTCAAATTCCTGCATCAACAACACCCAACGAACCAATCTAGGCTTTGAATCTTTTTTAATGAAAAAATATCTAATAGCCGCATGATCCGTGTAAGCAATGATTTAAGATCTTCTAAAATAAGATCTAAACTTGTCAAGAGAAAACACAATATCAAGTAATTCTTTTTTTGCGGTTGTGTAGTTCCTTTGAGCTTCATAAAGTGATCTACTAGCATAGTAGATAACATGAAAAATCTTGTTGTGCCTTTTCCCAAGAACCGCACAAACCGTAAGATCTTTTGCATCACACATCATCTTAAATGGAAGCTCCCAATTAGGAGGTATAATGATAAGAGCTGTAATTAATTTTTCTTTCAATCAAGAAAATGATGTTAGACAATAATCATTAAACTCAAACATTGCATCTTTTTCAAGGAGTGCACAAAAAGGTCTAGAGATTTTAGAAAAGTCCTTAATGAACCTTCTATATAACCCCGCATGTCCTTAACAACTTCTCACTCCTTTCACAATAATAATAGGGGTACTTTTTAATGGCTTCAATCTAAGCCCTATCCACTGCTTACCCTTTAAAATAGATTTTTTGTCCTAAAACTATTCCCTCTCGTACAATGAAATGGCACTTCTCCCAATTGAACATTAGGTTAGTTTCTTCGTATCTCTTAAGTACATCTGCCAAGTGGTGTATGCAATTCTCAAAATCCTCTCCATTAATGGAAAAATAAACCATTAAAACCTCTAGAAAATTACCTACAAAATCGGAGAAAATCGCCATCATACACCTTTGAAAAAGTGTCGGGTGCATTACACAACCAAAATAGCATACGTCTATATGCAAAGGTACCAAATGAACGTGTGAAACTGATATTATCTCGGTCATTAAGGGCTATAGGAATTAGATTGTAACCACTATACCCATCAAGAATGCAAAAATAAGAGTGAGCCGCCAACCTATCCAACAATTCATCAATGTAAGGAAGTGGAAAATGACCTTTCCTAGTTGTTCTATTGAACAACCTATAATCAATGCACATTCTCCACCCTTGTAATCACTCTAGTAGGAATCAACTCATTATTCTCATTCTCTACTACGGTCTATCCACCATTTTTTAGTATACATTGTACCAGTCTCACCCATTCACTATCCGAAATTGGATAAATAATATTTGCATCAAGAAGTTTGATTAACTCTTTCTTGACAACCTCCTTCCTAGTTGGGTTGAGCCTCCTTGGAGGTTCAATGGTGGTTTTGCTATCTTCTTCAAGAATTATTTTGTGAGTGCAAAAACGGGGGTTTATTCCTCTAATGTCCGCAATACTCCATCCCAAAGCCTTTTTGTAATGCCTCACCACTTCAAGAAGTTGTTCCTCTTCTTCCATATTCAAATGATTTGAAACAATAATAGGTAAAGTAGAGTAACTAGAGTTTAGAAAAGCATACCTCTAATGAGATAGAAGAGCTTTAGAGATTATGGTAGAATTTCTCTAAATGGAAAACAATGTTCATCGAAGATGTTTAGGTTCCTATTTATACAAATCTGAGATTATCGAAACTCGAGATCCTCTCAATTGAATATTTGACAGTTGAAGAATCTCTAATATAATGTTAGGTTGTATTGTCTGAGCGGATGTATGGCCTGAGATTTGGACTTGAGTCTCAATCTTGCTTAATTGGATTCTTTTGGAAACGGCCTATTATATTTATATATATTTAATCATATTTGGAAGCAAAAATTCTATAATTAATTAGTTAATTTTTTTAAAAAAAAATTATGGGTTACGCTCATAATGAAAACTTACATATAGCAGTTTTAACAAATTGAGGCCCAAACTCATGGCCTAAATCAGCAAATCCATACAAGTTGTGGGCTTTTAACCAGCCCAAACAAATCACACTTCATATAAAAAGTCGAGTTTTGGTTATCAATATGGAGACTCAAAAGTCCAAAAGTCAAGGTTAAGGCCTTCTCCGATACAACCTTCAAATCTTCATTTTCTTTAGGAAAACTTTTATAAAGAGTGATGATGTTGCCGCCCCTCATGTATGCACACGTCAATTTTTATTAAAAGATATTTATATCCTATAATTAAATAAAAACTGTATAATATTTATAAATGGTAGTATTTACAAAAAAATATTTTATAAAAACAATAAAATTCTTGTAATAGGTTTTTATCATTTTTAAAAATAAAAAATTATTAAATTAGTTATAATTATTAATATTTTTAATAATTAATGATTTTTTATTAGTTTTCTAACTCCAAAAAAATGAAAAGTATAATTAGAATATATTTGTTTATTTAAAAATCAGTTATTTAAATATTTATTTTTGGTAAAAAAAATAAAAATATTCAAAATAAATAATATTTATTTGTAATACAAACTGTAATAGCCTGTTAAGGTCGTAGTTGGAAATTTGAACAATAACTGAATATGTGGAGTGTTGATACAACTTTTTCGAGGTGGAAATATCGATTCTCTTTCATAAACAGCATAAGAAAAGATTAAATTAATTTAATAAGCCCACGAAAGTTTATTTTGTATTTATAAACTTTGCAAAAGTTTCTTTTCACCAAATGATCCTTTTGGGCATTTTTACCCTTTTCAATTTAAAAAATTGATATAATAAAGTAAAAATTAAAAAATTAATTGAAAGCCCAACATTGCCCTCACTTAAAAAAATTACTAATATACCCATATAAATACAAATTCATTCAGGAGCAATGCCGATGAATTCTTCTCTCTAACCTCTAGCAAACCAACCAGTTCCTACTACTAGTGAAAAATTGCCACCATATCCATTATTTCCACCTGGTCTTATTCTTGGAATGGTAAGAAAAATGCAGATTGGAAGCAGGGTTCCTTACTCTCCCATGAGTCCTTTGGACATACCAACTGTCATACCTCCATCCACCGCATCCTCATCCAAGATTTTAGAGAGAGTATCAAAGTTTTTCAAGGAGATTGGTGAGGTTAATCATTCGAAAGGACCCTTGAAATCAGATTTAGGAGATGATGATTACGAGTACTATAGAGAACAGTCTATTCGCAAAGGAGAGACTTGTATTCCTCCACCACCAAATCTACCGCAGGTAGACCTAGAGACTGGAACTTATGTTGATGGAAATGTGGAATAGAAACCTAACTCTAGTGGCTCCGGAAGATTAGGACTTGGTGCAACTGCTAATCCAAATGACGTCAGTCAATATGATGATGCTTATACTTCTTACAGAAAATAGAGGAGCACCACTTATCACTCATCTATGAGTACAAGAGCAGCCACAAGATGAAAAGTTTCTTTGATTGTTGTTCCTCATTTTATTGAAAACTAGTTGTATTAGGTGTGTGTTTTCTAGTTTAGCTTTAACTTCTTATGAAGTTATAATTTGGCATGTCAAAAATGGCAAATACCAAACTAGAGAAGTTCTTGGTTGTACTAATTGATAATTAAGTTCTTGTTGCATTAGCCAAAATTAGTTGGTTTTCAAGAGCGGGAGGAGAATTTGCAAGGGGACCATTACTGATGAATTTTCTTTTGACTATTTGTTGAATAGATGGAGTAGAGATTTGTGAAATCTTGATATGAGACCATTTAGCTTAGCTTTGATACATTTTCACTTCTTACACTTTTTATTAAGGGTAGTAGAAATGCAGCTCAGGTGGCCACTATTTTTGGTGGCCACCTGAGTGGCATTTGACTACTACCAAAATTTAGTAGCAAATTGTAATAGAAATGCATCTCAGGTTGCCATTTGAGAGGCATTTGACTACTGCCAAGCTTTATTTATGTGTTAACAGAAATGCTTCTCAGGTGGCCACTGTTTTTGGTGGCCACCTGAGAGGCATTTAGCCACTGTCAAATTATTATCAAGTGTGGTAGAAAGACTTCTCAGGTGGCCATTGTTTTTGGTGGCCACCTAAGTGGCATTTGACTACTGCTTAGTAGCAAATTGTAATAGAAATGCTTATCAGGTGGCCACTGTTTTTGGTGGCCACATGAGAGGCATTTTACTACTGCCAAAATATTTTTAAGTGTTGGAAATGCTTCTCAAGTGGCCATTGTTTTTGGTGGCCACCTGAGAGGCATTTGTCTACCGCAAAATTATTATCAACCGAGTTGTAGCTTCACATTAAAAGTTCCATTCGTCACGGGAGTCTTTGTATTATCACATACATCCTCGTGTTGCTGAAAAACAGGACCATAAAATTGAACACTTTATAATTATATAATATGAAAGACTTAAATCTATATTTGATTAAGATTTGGTATACATTAGTTGATAAAATTTGATGATACAATAATTTTATTGAAGTATTTAATCCATCATAGATGGTTTAAATCTGTATCATATATTATATTTATAACCTTCACACGGGTTCGTTTAAACTCAGAATTGGTTAGTTCTTCCTTCTTTGTGGATTATTTGTTGTATTGTACTTATTTAACTAAGCTATAAGAGTGTGCTCCACTAAATTAATTTGGGTCCAATTAGAAATATGAAATAATGGTATAAAATATTATAATGAGAAGTACTTACCATGAGATTTCATTCTCTATATGTATGTACTTAATTTTTGAAGGTTGAAGTGGTTAAAATAACTAAAGAGAGATTATCCCTTTGTCATATTGAAGTTTTTGTTGATGAGACAATAATTTTATTGAAGATCATAACCTGTCATAGATGGTTTAAATTTGTATCACATAGTATATTTATAACCTTCACACGGGTTCGTTTAAAACCATAAATGGCTAGTTCTTCCTTATTTGTGGTTTATTGGTTGGATCGAACTTATTTAACTAATCTATATGAAAGTACTCTACTAAATTAATTTGTGTCTAATTAGAAATTTGAAACTAGAGTATAAAGTTCAACAATGACAAGTACTTAGCATGAGATTTCGTTCACTATATGTATGTATTTAATGGGTTAAAATAAATTCAAATTTTGATTGGTTACTTATTTGTTCACGTGTAGGAATTTGATAAAAAATTTATTTTATTTTTAATTTTTGATTTTTATTCTCATATTAATAAATAAAGACAAAAAATAATAAACTAAAGAAGAATAAAACAATGATGAGTCAAATTTAAAATAAATGAAAAATATTTTTTAATTATAATGAAATAAAAGAAAAGAAAATTAATATAATAAAAAATTAAAAATTAAAAATTTTATTTTAAATTCACATAAATAAAATTTAAATACTTTTATCACTCTTTTGATTATAAGAATATGTGATTTAAATTAAATTTTGTGTTATTTTCTTTATAATAATATATTTACTAAAATTAATAATAAATCAAGGTGTGATTTCATTGATTGGTTTTTTAAAATAATATATTTATCAAATTTTAGAATATTAGTTTTTATTTACAAAATTAAAATATCAAAAAAAATATGAAGTAAAAATGATTTATTTATAAGTAACAAAAAAAAATTGAGTTATAATAAAAATGCGTCTCATGTGGCCACTGTATTTGGTGGCCACTTGAGTGGCATTTGACTACTGCCAAATTATTGGTCACCTACGAAGTATTTGACTACTATCAAATTATTATCAAGTAGAGTTGAAATGCTTATCAGGTGGCCACTTGAGAGGCATTTGACTACTGTCAATTTTTTTTTTTTAAGTTACAATAGAAATGCGTCTCAGGTGGCTACTGTTTTTGGTAGTCACCTGAGAGGCATTTTACTATTACTAAATTATTATCAAGTGAAACATCGTAATAGAAGCTTGCAACCCCAAGCCAATATTAAACCAAATTCATCTCAACTACCAGAAACATCATATAAGGCACTTACAACGATCTACAGAGCTTCAACGCCATAATGATACAAGAAAGGTCATAGCTTTAATCTAAAATCTTCTAGACAAAGAATGATGAGACTGATATTATTGTTGACAGCTTATTCCAGATACAAATTTGTAACCGAAATTTCTCATTATTTCTTACATTCAAAAGTAGAAATGTCCTCGACCTTATTAACTAGTGTTACAGATTCAAAAGCAGAAATATCCTCAACATTTTAACCAATGTTGCAGTTGCTTGATTATCCCAAATAAATTGAATGGTGTGGTCTCACTTGTGAAGCTTAGTGGCCTCTAGCACAAGCTTGTCCATGAATTGAAATTTCTTGTCGAATCCCCAACCAGGGTTGCTCTGCATAGAATTTATGTAAGATCAATCAACTTTGGATAGCCAACAATACCTCAGGTAACCCCAAACCAAACTGAAATTTCTAGCATATGCTTTCCTTTGTCCTACTAAAAACTTTAAAAACATTAATAGGAAAATAATAGAAGATTAACAATATAGGCTAGCAAGAAGCTGGACAAATGGTATGTCCCAGCAATAACTTATAAATCTTAAACATGATGAGTAACATTGCATAAAATTTGGATAAATAAATAAATAAACCAAAAGGCATGATAGGGCGGATTGGTTCCAACCAAATCATCCCATAAAAGGAAAAAAAAATAGACATAACTCAAAATGTGCCATTGATCTGTACAATTTTACACAGTTGCAACACATCTTACCAGTCACCTTCCCATATAAGATTATAGGTTGCTGATATTCTAAGGACATTCATAAAATTAAAATCCTAAACAACAATTGAATCTTGGGTCATGAGCGAAAATCCTAAATAGCATTCTACATGATGATACGCCAAGCAACAATTTATGTACTACACACAGGCCATTTCAGGTGACCTTACCTAAATGGTGGTCACCTGAAATATTTTAAGACAAAACACAGATTAGCAACTCATTCCTTTATCAATTTCAGGCAACCTTACACTACCACCACAATAACCCTAAGCCACTAAATTGTAATCACTATACAAAAATACACCTTTCATGTGTCCCAAGCAATTTAGGGGCCACATGATACGTATAATGCCAAGACCATCCAGAGTAAACAATATCAACATCAAACAAAGATATTAAACTCATACAACACACTACACAACATAGATTTGATTTTCAACGGCAGATAACAACAATATAACTAGTACACAACATTAGAAGACAATAAAAAACCATACCAGGATAAGAAAAAAAAAGGCAACTCCTTCACACTATTTCTCCAAAACCGACTGCAGAGAACAAAGCTAAGGACAAGACTGCATGTTCCAACCAAACAAAGAAGCTAAACAGAAACCCAGAAACAAACCCCTTACAAGTCGATGTCAATATAAACATTCTAACCCATAAACCCCTAAACCAAACTTCAAACTAAACTAATCTACAAGAATGGATTAGTACTTTTTGACGACAAAGTCCACCATCGATGTCAATGGAACCAAACATCGATTTCCACTTATAAACAAATATACCCTAAATCAATCAAATTGAAAGCAAACACCACGATTCCTACCTGGTTACACATTGTCCTCGCCCTAAATTTGGTCGATGAACTAACTTTAACAGCGGCCGGAAAATGTATTACACGTCTACGAAGGGTGGATATGAACCTTCAATGATATATTGTAAACTGAATGAAACATTGAAACCTCCAACAAGCAAGCAAAGGGTTATTTGTGTCATTTCTCGAAATAATTAATATAATTTGAATTTATTCAATATTATGATAAATAAATTTTATAAACAATGACATTTTGGGAATGTAGACTCATTCCATAAATTCAAACTTTCAATTGGATCATAAACTTAACTGTAGTTTTTCAGGTCCATAAAGTGAACTTTTCAATGGTTCACATTCTACAATTTTCTCATTTGCATTAAAATAATTAATCATGTGCATTTATTGTTTTGAACAAACATTAAAAAAAATGAAGATGCTGAATATTATCTTTTATTAGTAAAAGGAATGTATCCCAAATTAGTTTTTTTCTGTCCATTTACATATAATAAATATGTATAATAAATATGGTTGTATTGAAAAATTAATCAACAATTATAATAATTAATAATAATTTAACTATAATAATTAGAAATAATTTCCTTTCTAATGCTTATAAATATATACATGTATCTTTTGTTTCTTTAGTATAAAATTGAAAAACATGATAAATCCAATTAAATGTAATTGGAGTTAAGTGATGGATTTTCCCCACTTATTTTTATATAATAAAATAATATTAATTAAAAAATTAACAAATAATTATATTAATTAATAATAAACTTCATTTCTGATACTAATAAATACATGCTTGTATTAATGAACAAATAATTATATTAATTAGTAATAAATTTCGTTTCCAATACTAATAAATACATGCATGTATTTAGGAGTAGGTAAAAATTTTGAAACGAAATGGTTTTCGATTCAGTCCAAAAAGTTAAGACCAATTATGTTTATCAGTTCTCTTAAAAAAAAAAAACTATGTTTATTAGTTCAATCCGGTTCCATGTCTCCACGAACCCGATCAATTAATAATTTAAAAAGATATATAAATATATAATAAAAAATTCAAATTAAATATCTCTATTATAATAAAAGAAGAAGCTTGGAAAAACAAATTAACCACAGAGCGACAAGTGGCGCTCTAATGATTGGACACGTCGTAGTTTTTAATTAAAATTACACATATATCCTAAAAATTTAATAATTGAATATGCTTTTTCGTAATTTAATTTTAATCTTTATATATGTTTTTAATGAAATGACAATTTTGACACCTAAATTAATTAAATCAATTCTTACATTTGAAGGTATTTTTGTCATTTAACATGATAATTAATAAACACGACCCTTTTTTCGCCTATGTCATAAATATTGATTTTTTAAAATGACAATTTTCACATCTTATTTAGTTACATCGGATTCTTACATATTGAGTTATTTTTGTCATTTAACAATTTAATGACATGTCATAGTTATTCATTTAAGACATGTATTTTGTAAGCATAATAAATGTTGGTCAATTCTCACATGTAGCTTATAAATATCATTATTATTTTTATTATTTTATTTTATAGTTTTCATAATTAATTTGGGTGTAAAAAATTTTAGGCTCATTTTGAAAGTCATATTTTATATTAAAATACATATATTTTTAGTTAAAAATTATATGTAATAATATTTTTTATAATATATAATTTATTTTTAAATTGTGGCATATGTATGTAAATTGTGGCATATGTACTTTATAAACTATGGCATAATATTATATGAATACCTTTTTAAATTGTGGCATATTGTTTTTATTTATGTATAATTTTTTAATTAAAATCTAAATTAAAGGAGGCAATCAAGTCACAACAGTCCACAAAATAATTATAATAATAGTAATTGTAAATATGAAATAATTACATTGATTAAAATATAATTAATTAGTCAATTAAGAAATTTAATTAATTGACACTTTCCAAAGATATATAAAATATCATTTTTCTATCTCTTAAGAAAAAATTGAGACATTGCAAATAGATTTAGAATATTTTTTTTTTCCTAGACAAGTGTTAACAAAAACCCTATAAAGAGGTTTTTAAAGTCATATTTTATCTTAAAATACATATATTTTTAATAATTATATGAAATAATAATTTTTATTATTAAATAATATATATAAATTTATATATATATATATATAATTTTTAAATAAAAAATTTTAATTAAGGGAGTGAATCAAGTCACAACAGTCCACATAATCACAAAATAAATAAAATGAAATAATAAGTATAATAATAGTAATTATAAATATGAAATAATTACATTGATGAAAATTTTACTTAGTTAATTAAAACAATTATTAATTGACACTTTCTAAATATATATAATATGTTGGATGTCTATATTTATCAATTAGACATGTATTTTGCAAGAGTAATAGATGTTGGTCAATTCTCACATGTATTTTATAAATATCATTATAATTTTTTTTATTTCATAGTTTTCATAATCAATTTTTTTTAAATATTTTTTATTTGTATCTATTTTCTTTTATTTTAAATGCATATATGTGTATCAAAATAATCTTAAAATATATATAGTTTTAATAATTATATGAAATAATATTTTCTTTTATAATATATAATTTATTTTTATTTATATAAAAAAATAAACTAAAAATAGTAATAAAACTTATTAAAATTTGAAATTTTTTATAAATTTATTATTTTAATTATAAATTTTAATTTGAAAAAAATATTTTATTATTTAAAGTAATATAGAAATAATTGATTTTATAATTTAAAATTAATTATTTTTTCTAATTAAAAAGTTTAAAACAATCCAATATCATATGATTATAAATGTATGTATAAATATATAATTTTTTAATTAAAATTTTAATTTAAAGGAGTGAATCAAGTCACAACACACCACGTAATCATAAAAAAATAAAAAAATAAAAATTATCTCTATCTCTATTGTAATAAAAGGAGAAATTTAGAAAAACAAATTAATCACAGCAGAACAAGTGGCGCTTTAATAATAGGACACATCGTAGTTTTTAATTAAAATTACATATATATCCTTAAAATTTAATAATTGAATACACTTTTTTCGTGATTTTAATTTTAATTACGTATATATTTTTAATGAAATGACAATTTTGACACCTAAATTAATTAAATCAATTCTTACATATGAAGTTATTTTCGTCATTTAACACGATAATTAATAAACACGACCCTTTTTTCACCTATGTCATAAATATTAATTTTTGAAAATGATAATTTTCACATCTTATTTAATTAAATCGATTATTACATATTGAGTTATTTTTGTCATTTAACACTTTAATGATATGTCATAGTTATTCATTTAAGACATGTATTTTGTAAGAGTAATAAATGTTTGTCAATTCTCACATGTATTTTATAAATATCAATATTTTTTTTATTTCATTGTTTTCATAATCAATTTTTAAATTTTTTTTTATGTGTATCTATTTTCTTTTATTCATAATTAGGAATTATTCTTAATAAATATTACAAATCTATTTGACACTCTCATAGATTCAATATACTCATCTAGAGTTTTTTTTTTTTTTAATATTTAAATCTAAATTTATTTAGAAATACAATTTTTAAAGCTCATTTTTAAAGTCATATTTTATCTTAAAATACATATATCTCTATCTCTATTATAATAAAAGGAGGAAATTAACAAAGCTAATTAACCACGCGTTGATAAGTGGCTTCGTAAAAATGTAACACATTATATTTTCTTATAAAATTACTTTTTTAATCTTTAATTTAAATTAACTAAATTTGTTATTTTGACATTTTAATAAATTCCCATCTTTTCACAGATTCTATAATAAATTCTAATATTCAATTTTATATTTACACTAATTTTTATACCACCACATCGGAAATATAACTCATCGATTCTTTTTTCCACCACTATATTAATAGATTTTTGTTCAGTTAGTTTTCACATCGACCTTGAAGGTATTGGTGCTCTTTGTAAATTAAATAAAGCTACTTGCCACTAGAGGTTAAATATGAGTTTATATTATTTTATTTTTTGGATTCAATTTTAAAATTTTAAAATTGAAATTAATCCAAAATCTATATTATCATTATATTATTATATATAATAATAATAGATTTTTTTTAAATATATATATATATATAATTATATATATAATAGTATATGTTTGGTTAAAGTTAAAATTTACTTACCATCTTCTAAAAACAAGAAGTTCAACCAAACACATTTTAAAGTTCTTTTTATTAAATTAAAAATATGAATAAATAAATTATTTTATAATCGCAATCATAACATCTCAAAAATCAAAACAATTCATTCTTAAATTTCGAATCAATTCAATCTGTTTAAAATATTTGTAGATTTTTATAAATGTTTAAAATATTTTATATTTTTTATTCAATTTTAAATTTTTAAAATTTATACAAATCACAAATCAATATTATAATATCTCTATTTTAATAAAAGAAGAAACCTAACCAAGCAAGTAGGGTTCTAAAAATTAACACATAACCATTTTTATATTAAATTACATAGTAACAGTTAAGTATTAATTAATTCATTAGTTATTTTTGTCATTTAAAGTATATAATTTTTTTTTCTATATGTTATACTTCAACTAATTGTTATCCCACATCGGAAGCGTAATTCACTCATTATTTTCGCCACCGCTATATAAATGATATTTTTATTGAATTATTTTTCATATCGACCTTTAAGGCATTGGTGCCATTTCTACAATTAAAGGTTCTTCCTACTATAAGTTTTGATTAAAGTTTAAAATATTTTATATTTTGGATTCAGATATTTTCATCACTTTTATGTGCAATCCAAAATGGCTAGAGATTATTCGGTTTTGTGATAATCTCAAACTAAAGTCAGACGATAGACCCGATATAATATGTAGGGTTTTTCAAGGTTAAGCTAGATTAGATGATCAAATATATAAAGGAAAATAAAATTTTTGGAAGAGTCAAGTCACGTGAATTTACTAAAAAACCTCATGTTGCATTTGTGAAAGTATTTTCTTATATACAACAGTTAGCCACCTGAAATAAATTATAAGTTACTTCCATGTTATTTTACAGTTATATACACTATTGAGGTCCAGAAAAGAGGACTTCTTCACGTGCATATATTGGTATTTTTGCAAAATGAGGACAAGTATGAAACTAGAGACTCAATAGACCGAGTGATTTCTGCAGAGATACCTTATGAGAGCACGGATCATGAATATTATGAAGTTGTGAAGAACTTCATGATACATGGACCATGTGGTAAAGGGTATGAGAGGTGTCCGTGCACGGAAAACGGTAGATGCACGAAGCGATTACGAAAACCATTAGTGGAGACAACGATAATAGATGAGGAAGGATACCCGAAGTATAGGAGGAGAGAGTCGAATAGAGTCCTAGAGAAATATGGTGCCTGGTTGGATAACGGATGGGTTGTGCCTCACAATAAAGAGCTTTTGATAAAGTATGGCGCTCATGTCAATATCGAATGGTGTAACCAGTCAAGGTCTATTAAGTATCTATTCAAGTACATGAACAAATGAAATGATCGAATAATTGTAGCATTCTACGAAAGAAGATCGAAGGGAGGCTCTGAAAAAGCTATTGATGAAATAAGGTCTTCTATGACTGTATGTACATATCTTCTTGCGAGGCATTCTGGAGGTTAATATTATACAATATACATCATCCTGAACCTTCTGTCGAGCGCCTTGGTTTTCACCCTGAAGGATAGCAGGGGATAGTGTGGCGCGAAGGTCGCGACCTTGAAGATGTCATTGAAGAGGTCAAGGATAAAAAAATAAAATTCCTCGGATGGATGAAGGCAAATAAGCAATATGAAGAAGCTAGAAATTGACCTACAACGATTTCCCGCAAAATTTTGTCTGGAACCAGAAGAAAAAGATATGAACGCCGAGGAAGAGCGGATCTTCGACTGGAAGGGTAAATTACGCCGCACCGGGGTGTGGAGAGTACTATTACTTGAGAATCCTGTTAAATTGGGTACGTGGTCCAACTAATTATGAACAAATAAGGACAATGGATGATGGAATTGTTCACAAAACCTTTAGGGATGCATTCTACAAACGAGGACTCCTAGATGATGACAGAGAATATATTGACACTATTAATGAAGTCAGCTTATGGGCAAGTTCGAATTACCTGAGGAGACTGTTTGCCACGCTGCTAATGGCAGGATCTATGCAAAGACCAGAACACGTGTGGAGTCAGTGTTGGAAGCATCTATTTGACATAGTACAACAAATGGAGGATGAATCATCCGGGTAATATGGTCATTTATACATTATATCTAATACATTTGTTGTTTCAAATATTATGTTTATAGACTCACATGGAGCATTTTTATGTGATGATTAACTATTTGGCATTTGTAAATTGTTTTACATACATGTAGGCTTAGAGCTCTCTGAAGATGAAATTATAAATCAAGTACTTTTGGAGTTAGATGATGTATTGCGTCCATGGGGCGTGTCCCTTTGTGATTTTGAGACTATGCCTATACCGACTTCAGAGGTATGTGGGGTCACATATAATAAACTATTACGAGCACAAATGAACTATACACTTGCCGACTTTAAATGTGACCATGATAACTTTGTCAAGAACGCAACGGATGAGCAAAAACTTGTGTATAATACGATCATGGATGCGTGAAGAATGGAAAAAGAGGATTTTTTTTTCTTTACGGCTACGGAGGTATAGGAAAGACTTTTGTGTGGAAAGGTTTAGCTTCAGCCCTTAGACTAGAGAATCAAATTGTGCTGACGGTAGCCTCGAGTGGAATTGCTTCACTTCTACTGCCTAGGGGAAAGATTTCTCATTCGACATGCTCCATCCCATTAACTCTCACTGAAGATTCAACGTGCAATGTTCTTATTGGAAGCCACAAGGCCGAGTTGCTTGTGAGGCAAAACTAATCATATGGGACGAGGCACCGATGGTTCATAAGAATTGCATCGAGGCAGTAGAAATGACATTGAAGGATTTGATGAGAAAAATTGATCCAGAAAATGAAAATCTACCGTTTGGTTGCAAGACTATTGCTTTAGGAGGAGATTTTAGGCAAATTATTCTCATCATACCGAAAGGCAGTAGAAACCAAGTTGTTAATGCGACTATCAATTCTTCATTTCTTTAGGAGTATTGCAAGATTCTGAGATTAACTAAGAACATGAGACTTCGATCAGTGACATCTTTTGTAGTGTCTTATGCTCTTAAAAAATTTGCAGACTGGATTTTAAGCATCGGTGATGGTATTATGGGAGAAGAAAATACAGGAATTGCCGAAATCAATATGCCTGAAGATTTGTTGGTAGAAGAATCTACTAATCCGCTTGGTTCCATAGTGGAAGCAACATATCCAGCTTTTCATCGCCACTCTAACGGTCCTACATACTTGTAGGAGCGCACTATACTTTCTCCTACACTGGACTTGGTGGAAGAGGTTAACGATTACATGACGTCAATGAATCCTAATCATGAAAAGAGTTACCACAGTTCAGATTTGGCGTGCCATTCGAATACAGTCAATGATATTTTTACAGACCTCTACACTCTAGAATTATTGAATAGCATCAAGTGCTGAGGTTTACCTCTTCACGAACTTAAACTGAAAGTCGGTATACCGGTGATGCTATTGAGAAATATCGATCACTCGGCGGGTTTATGCAACGGTAAGAGGTTGATCCTAACAAGGTTAGGAAGAAGAATCTTGGAAGCCACGGTTATCTAGGGTCCTTCTGTTGGACAGAAGGTGTTGATAGCGTGACTTACTTTGATGCCATCGGATTCAAGATTACCTTTCAAATTTAAGAGGAGACAGTTTCCTATCTCGGTGTCATTCGCAATGACTATAAATAAAAGTCAGGGCCAATCTTTAAATAATGTAGGTCTCTATCTCAAGAGACCTGTTTTCAATCACAGTCAACTATATGTTGCTGTATCTAGGGTAACTAACCGTGAAGGTCTAAAAATATTGATTTTAGACGAGCACGGCGCGTTACAAAAAACAACAACCAATGTTGTATTTAAAAAAGTCTTCCAAAGCATTTTATAAAGGTATGAACGATATGCTATCCAATTTGACGTTCGTGTCATTTATTTGATAAGTTAAATAATCTTAATTTTATTTTATTATTTATTCATTTAGATATTACTTTTTTATTATATATTTGTTTAGATATGTTATTCGATTTATGATAAACTTTACGCTTCGTTATTTGTTGATTGTGAATATTTATTAAAAAAAATACATTTTTAGTGAACATCTTGATACCCGTGCATCCCGCACGGGCCCACAATTCTAGTTTAATACAAAAATAGTTACATACACTTATTTTATAATGTGATTGGAATTCGATTGATTAGTAAAATTTTTAATATTTGATTAATTTAATTTTATTTGTATTAGATATAATTTTTATATATTTTTTAAAATAATATATTAATATTTTTTAAAATAAAAAATGCTCATCAAAAGCCAACTCAATTGTGTCGGGCCGGATGGATTGAAATTGGATTAACCGGTCCAATATTTTAATCGGTCCGGTTCGATCCAATTTTTCTGATATTAACTATTTGAATCGGTTCAGTTCGAATTCGATTAAATCCAGACCAGACCATACCCATATCTTTTGTTTGTTTAGTATATGATTTTGGAGCATCATCAATTAAATGTAATTGACTTATTCTGGTGGCTTCAAAACTAAAGCATCACTGTAGCACCTTCATTTATTATTTTATAATTTTTTTTAACTTAATAGTAGCTATTTTATAATTTTTTAACTTAAAAGTAATTTTGATATCTGTGCATAGTTATACATCAACATATGTGAAATTTGAAAATGAAGATTAGTGATGGAGAATGAGGTGAAAAAATTAAAATTTTTTCACCTATCCATACTTCAATTAAATTTCCAAGACAAATTTTGAAGAAAGCTAAAATTTGATAGACAAGTCCATTGTTGATGTTAAAAAATGGCCTCATAAAGTGTACTTTGAATACTTTTTTTAATTATAATTTTTTCACTCAATTTTTATTAATTGTACCATTCTCTCATATTTATATAATAATAATAATAATAATAACCGTCGTTGTTTTTCCCGTCTATTTTCAATGGAGCAATGCATGATCAATAATTGGCGATTTTTTGGATTCACATGTGCCTCTGAAATATTTAATGAAAAAAAATATATTTAATTGGTTAATTATATTTATTTTCATTTTATATAATAATACTATAATTTTCTTTTCAGCATACTGAATATAAATTAAAAATATTTATTTTTCCATTTTAAAATAATATAATATAATATTTTAATTTATTATATATATATATATATATATATATAGAACAAATTCATTCTCATTGTTGAGACATCTTTATTTCTTTTATATCTTTGAGTTTCATTTTAGATATTTTTAAGGGGAAATTACACAGAGGGTCAGTGAGTTTTGACATAATTACAACTATATCGAGTTTTGTAGTTTTTAACTGTGAAGTGGTACGAGTTTTGTGAAATGTTGCAGAGAGGGTTAACGGCATTAAGTCAAACCTTTGACTCTGTTAAAAGACATGTCAGCATGTGCAAAGACATTTTTGCCCTTCCCCCCTTTATCATGTCAACAAATATTATTTTACCTATTGGTTATTTCTTCCTTTTATTCATTCGACAATAAAGTTTAATGATTGGATAATAATTGTTTGTCCTTTCTATAATACAATAATAATAATAATAATAATTAATTTTTTTTAAAAAAAAAATCAGATTGTACTTGTAATTGGTAAATTGGATTTCGATTTTATTTTTTAATATTCATTTTAATATTAATGTCTTTTTATTTGTGATTAAATAAAAAAATAAAATATTGTGAGAATATTTTTAATAATTGGTATCTCATTTTTAAATTAAACTAATTTTTAATTATAACTTTTTAAAGCATCAACATATAAAAAATTCTATTTGTTTTAAATAAAAATAATATATAAACATAATTATTTATGGTAGATGGAGTATTTTAATAAATTTATAAATGAATTAATTTTAAAAATAAAATATTAAAATGATATAATTATATTAAATTTATCATTCAATATAATGTAAAAATTAATTTAATCGGTAATGTTAAAATTTTAAATTAATTGAACCATTTTATCCTCAAATTTAATGAATTGAAACTTTTAAATCTACCCAAAATATAAATGATTTTTATGAATTTCATAAATTTATTAAATAAATTAATTAACATAAATATTTTTTTGTCCTTTCAAACTAAATGTCCAACTCAAAACAAACATTTATTGAAAGAAAAAAATTATATTTAATAATATGTGTTTTACATTAGTAAATTATTAATGTAATAATTTTATAAATTGCTATAAAAATAAATAATTAATCATAAAAAATCAAGAAAATAAATCTTGGGAAAAATTGGTTGTACTAAGTTTTGTTAAATAACGAATAAAAAAATAATAGAAAAAATAACAAATAAAAAGAATAGAAAATAAATCATAAAAATAGAAAATAAGTAAATAAATAATAATAAGAATAGTAAAAACAAAAATAATAAAACAACAAATAAATAATAAAATAAAAAATAAGTCAAAAATTAAATAAATCATAAAGAAAAAATAAAAAAATGATAATAAATAAATTAGGTAAAGAATATTTAAAAACAAAGGAATAAAAAATCACAAAAAATAAACAAATAATAATTTAGAAATAGTAAAAAATAATATGACATGAGTGAATGACATTGAGAGATGACAATGCCAAATTACCATATCGCCCTGCCACATCACCGCCATATCAGCTTCAAATCAGCGCCAGCCCCGCGCTTACGTGTCAATTAACAGAGTCAAAGATTTGACCTGACGCCGTTAACCTTCTTTGCAACATTTTACAAAAACTCGTACCATTTCAGAGTTAAAAACTACAAAACTCGGCATAGCTGTAATTATGCCAAAACTCACTGACCATTTGTGTAATTTCCCCTATTTTTAATTAAGTTTTTTTTTTCTTTTTTTATAATTCTATTTTTTTTCTTTTACATTATTTTTTAAGACAATTTTATTATTGTAAAACAACTCTTCAGTAAATATTTTTATTCATTTTTTAATATTATGTTCATGTTATTAATTGACACTTTCCAAAGAATATGGTTTTTATGCAATGTCACTGATGGAGATCGTAAGTGAGTCTCTCTCTCTTTAATAAATTTATATCATGTTTAGGAATTTGTATTTTTCTAGGAATTTGTATTTTTATTGATTCGAAGAACTAAGTTTGAGATTGTTGAACATTGTAAAATTTCGAAATTGAAAGAACAAATACATTTTGTTTCAACAGAAGCACATAAACCCTACGAGGGCGTCTTTTGGTTTTTTACTAAAATACCAAATAATAGGACAATACCAGAAAAAAGACGATGGAAACGAGGCAATAATAAACCACTACACTGTGATTTGAAAGGTGATACCAAATCAGAATAGAGTATTGATGAATTCGAACTCTCTAATGCTGTGGTATGTAATGTGAATCATTTTTTAAAAAATTGTACTATTGATATTACTTGTATTTACGCAAGCCGTGTTTACGGGTAGATGACATTATACTTGTAAAAATGCCTCAGCGTGTTGGAAGAGCTGATGATCCTGTCCACCATCAAAATTAGAATCTGAATCCAGAAGGAATTCTGGTGAACAAATGCTAGGGAACTCAAGCTGGTGGATGTAATGGTCTAACTAAATATGACCGGAAAGAGTAGACTGTGAGGCTTTAGAAGGAAAGGATGAATCGATGAAAGCATGCGCTCGCAAGTAAAAAAGCCCGGTCGAAGGATCGTGATTAATATAAGAGAAGCCCAACGACTCATGAACAAAAGTAAGTAAAGCCTAGGAAGTTGGGTACGGCCGGAGAGTTGGACCGATGGCCCAGCGGGCGGATTTCGACCCGATCGTAGGGAACTAAAACCCAAAAGTGCACGAAGGAGGTAATAACCCTCGAACCAAGCAGTAGGCAAGCCAAAGAACCCCCCGATCGCAAACTCGACGACCGAAAGGAAGAGCAGCAGAACGCTAGCCAACGCGGTCAAAAGCATTCAAAACACAGGAAGGGAGGGCAAATAAGAAAATACACCGTAAAATCAGATAAATATGACCAGTAAAAGATAAATGGAAATTTGAATTCAAAATAGAAGATAAAGATGAAAAGAATCATGATAAAGATGATAATTTAAAGAAAAATAAAGAGGTTAAGGGAGAATAAAACACTTTGGGAGGAAAATCCTATAAATAGAGAAACCTAAAGTCAGAAAAGGGGTTCAGAAATCGAGAGAAGAGAAACACTGCAGAATTCTTTTGACAATAGGAGTTTCCTGTGCCCTACAAAACAAAACTGAGGGACCTTTATTCTGGGGAACCTCTGACTGTGCATTTTTTGACGTCCACAGTGGAAATGAAGTTGAGGAAGAAAAAGTTAAGACATCTTTTCATATTCTTTAGGGAAACAATGAGGGTAGAGCTCAGGAACTCAAGGTGTTGGAAATGATTTCCAGGAAGAAGGAGTTGATACATCTCATCTTATTCTTCAAGGAAACAATATGGATAGAGTTCAGGGAACCTAAGGTGGTGGAAATGATGTCTAGGAAGAAAACAATGTAAGTAGAGCTCAGGGAACTGAAGGTGGTGGAAATGATGTCCAGGGAGAAAAGAATGTGGGTAGAGCTCAGGGAACTGAAGGTGGTGGAAATGATGTCCAGGAAGAAAAGAATGTGGGTAAAGTTCAAGGAACTCAAGGTGGTGGAAATGATGTCCAGGAAGAAGGAGTTGATACATCTATTCCTATTTTTCAAGGAAACAATGTGGGTAGAGCTCAAGGAACTCAATTCAATGATGCTGCTGAGGAAAATGAAGTTGAAAAAGAAGAACTTGACACTTCTCGTCTTGTTCAAGAAAACACCGATGGTTCTCTCCCTCTGAATCATTAAACACCCACTCTATTGCTCTATTTTGCTGATCCGAATCTACTTTCTGAGGTGATGGATCCTGATTTTTTGATGGTCCAAAGCTTTCTAAATGTGGATTACTCACCACCAAACTTAGGGTGATTTAGACTGCTACTTGACATACAAATATTGATTTTCATGTATTGATAATATGCTGATTTTCTTTCAATAGTGAATCAATCTTTTTGTTATAATTGAAGGAAGCAGAGTATATCTGCATTCATGAAATTGAGAAGAAATGCTCCTATTCAAAGGATTCTTTCATCAACTTAACAAAATGGGAACATTGCTTCATTGAAAATGTTAGAATCGCTGGTAATAGGACCAGAATATGAACAGATTTCTAACCCATGAATGCATATATTGGAAGTGATAACAAAGCAAACCTGTCATTGTCAATTCATGAGTATAATTTATATTGTATAAGAAATTATACTGGTCGGTGAACCCAAATGGTCTGTCACCCAGACGAAATGCTCGAACCAAATGGAGTTGAAAAATGCTTTGCTTATGAGTGGCTTAGCCAGCTAGGGTCTGTATAAGAAATGACTCTATCTCTATGTCTGGTTAGCAAGATGAAGTAAACCTTAATTTTGCCCAACAAGTTAACATTTGCTACAATAATTAAAAGAAACAAAGATTTGTGATTAAAAGTGCTCATCAAGATCCCCTATTTCATTGAAGATTCTTCCATTGAGCCATTTCCAACAGACCTAAATTCACAAGACCACTCAAAAGAAACGACATTTGGTTCAGATATTTTATATAACAATTCATGATTTCATGCACAGTAAATGTGTAAGCCAATAGCCTTAATTTTAAGACTTTGGTGTGTGTGGTAATGACAGAGAAATGAAATTAACACATCTCATAAGCTGCTCTATGGGATATGCTTTGGTACGAAAATTCAGTTAATTCTGGCAAGAGTGAAACTGAGATGGTAAAATTACACTTAATGGATTTAGATGTATTTGTATGAATTTTAGATCATGCTTAAGATACATGCATATAAGGTCTGAATATCATACCGCTTCCTAAACATTGCGAGCAGTTATGTTCAATTATAGTAATTTGAATTTATTAGGAGTAATCTATATCTATATCTATTTATATATTTATATAAAACTATTCCAAAGAAGATGGCGTGGCATACCTAAAATAGCTTCATTTCACATATAAATTTCATTTTGATTTTTACATAATTTATACAATTGCCATTTTATAAGTTTAAAATAGGAAAGATCACTCACTTTTTAAAGTCATCTCTTATTAATTTGACGCAAATTTAATTTTTAGTACATTTACACAATTGCAATTATATAATATAAATTAAAAATATGAAATATCACATTATTTATGTCCTATTTCATTGTAAAAAATTTATTTTTTTTATTATATTAACACAATTACATTTACAAAATATAGAAGATAAAATATGAAATATCATTCTAATTAAGTTTTATTTCATTATTAAAAAATTAAAACATTTACAATTGTTTATTCATCTACGATATAATCTAATTGTGGTGGAATATAATTGTTTTTTTTTTTTATATATAGTTGGTATCATTAAGTTATAATCTATTTGTTTTATCATTTATTTTACACTTCCAACATTTAAAAGGACGTGTATGAAATCATCATTTCAAATTTCAAGATGTTATATTTTCATAATCATTTTCATATTCTCATGGTACATGAATTTCTTATATTAATGAAAATAATGTAACATTTAAAGTTAACATATCATTAATAATTTTAAATGAATTATAAATAAAAATGTCTTCTCAAATTCCATGGCAAGTAATTATATGCCTATATTTAGGCATCTATCATGTGGTTTACACATATGAAAGCTATCGTTGGAGAAAATATAACGTTATATTGATGCATGCAATATTTTCAAATATTATCGAGCAACTTAAAAGGAATAGGGAGGATGTGAGAGATGAAAAGAATGTGATGCTTCTTGGTGTTCTCTTGAAGATCCAATAGAATAGTTACAAAAGTTTCAAATTGATATTGAAACAATAGACTATGTAAGTTTATAATTTATTATCCAATATTTTCAAGTTAGAATTCTTATTATTTTTTTTAATCCATATGTTAATTTCAAACACTTTTTTGTTTTGTTAGGGTCAGGATATACATACGTATCTATTAAATATATATTATATAGAATATATTGTTCATAATACTATAATTTTTATTATTTTATTTTTTTTATTTTTATAAATTTTACCATTCAATAATTTTATTTAACAAAATTGTGCAAAGCGCATTAAGTTTCGCTAGTATATATATAAAGCAGAACTATCAAGCGCTGACTGGGCGCGCTGAGAGTTCAGCTTTGGGTTGAAAATCCTTATAAATTGCAAGTTTTGGTTGTTGTACTTATTTGGTTGTTTTGGTTTGTGTGATTGTTTTAACATAAATTCGGTTACATGTGATCTCTCTTCTCTCTTAAAATTCATATTTAATGCACAAAAAGTTTAGAATTTTAATTTTCTAAAATCTTAAACGTTACAAACAATTGCTCCTATAAAAGATTTGTCTATTAGTTTGATGGTTCATAATGTAAGAAGCTATTTTTTTTCTATGTATTCTTATTGTAATTTGATATCATTTATTCCTCCCTTAAATTGAAATGCAAACTTTTTTTTCCTCCCTTATTTTATTCTACTATTTTGTTGTTATTATACTATTTTGTTTATTTATTTATTTTTTGTCAATATCTTTCATTGATATTAATAAGATTTATTTATTGAAACTCTAAAATTGTTTTGATCTCTTCTTTTTCAGGTATTTCTTTTCGGTATTTTCCATTTTAAAATGGTATATTCACATTCATTGAAATTAATATATTTCCTTTTTTTATTCTCTTACATCTTTCTCATCCACTATAATGTAATTTTTTTTTTTATTGTTTGTAATATTTTTCTTCTATGTTTATTGGGTGTGATATTTCACCTTTTCCGAGGATGATTTTTGGGAGAGGAGACTAATAACAAAGACAAGATTTACTTTTTTTAAAAAAATATGAATAATTTGAATCTAAATGATAATTTTGTATATAAAAATGTGTTTTATTTTATTTTATTTTTCATATATAAGTTTTTAATTTGATTAATTTTTGTGTACTTTTAATCGGTAATTAAATGTGATTTATTGATTCTAAAAATTAACACTCAAAATAAAATTTGATTAGTTTGAAAATATAAGAATAATCATCTATATTAAATTAAATTTATTTATTAGTTCTTTTAATTATCTATAAGAATTAAAATTTTACAAACTAATATATTCTTTTAATTTTCACGAATTAAGACTACTGTAATGGTCTTGAATAATTATAATACTATAATAATTTATATTTAATATGTTTTTGCTAAAAATTTATTTTTTTATAATTTTATTATGATCAAATTGTAACTCCTTTACTATAATAATAATAATATCAATAATAATAATAATAAGTACATACATAATATAATAAGAAATGAGTAGTTGATAAGGGAATATGAAAGGTTGGTTTTAATTTATTTATAGTAAATGATAAACATTTAAAAATAAATGTAAAATTACGAATTTGAAATTATTTTAATTAATGATAATTATTTAAAAATAAATGTAAAATTATTTTAATTATACTAATTTGAATTTATTACGAGTAATTATAAATAGTATGAAGTGATACTATAAATATATTTTATTTGTACTAGATATAACTAGTTTATAATCCGTGCGCGATGCGCACATAACTATTTACACATATTTTTATATATAATATTTAATTTAATTTGTTTGTGAAATAAAAAATATATTTGGTGGAGAAAGTGAGATCATTTGTTTCAACAACGGTGGTCTTATGAGTAAAGTTCAATTTGAATTGATGTTTATTTAGTTTGAATTTTGGATTGAGAAAATTTTTTATATAGGCCATAAAAAGTTTACTATACAATTATAGGCCACTTTTGAAAAGTTTACAAAACTAAAGTTTGATTTTCACTCCATAGGTCATTCACAGATTGTGACTGTAATTCATAGACTGTGACCGTAATTCACAGACTGTGAATTGTAAAGTTTTCTGGGGTATTTTGGAAAACCTGGCCTATGGAATGAAAACTAAACTTTAAAAAGGCTGTTTTTGTATGTTTTTCAAAACAGACCTATAATTGTATTTTGAACTTTAAAAAGCCAATTTCTTAGAATTTTTCACTTTTGGATTTTTCTGACCAATTTAGCATATAGAAAAAACCAAGTTCTTGTAACTTTGACTTGAACATTTGACTTAGAGATCTCCTAACAGTTGCATGAATACGATCTCCTTATATAGTTGTTTATAAGTTAGAAAATACTCCAATTTCAAAATCAATTTAAAAATGATGAAAACTTATCTGTTGGTCTTGTAAAACCATTACCAAAGAAAACAAAGAAGTAGGATCATTATGTTGTGGCATCCCCCACATACGCACTACCACTTTCAAATTTCATTGCATTTTGTTAGAGTTAATTTCTTGAAACAAATCAACCTTTGGTGCCATTGAAAGATAAAGTTAAAAATCTTATTCTAACAACATAAAAATAGAATATTCTGACGATTTTTAGTAGCCAATACCAATTAAATTTTAAAAAGTCATTATTATTTAAATATTAATTGAAATTAATATTCATTCATGAACTTTGTGATTTTTAAGAAATAAATATAATATTTTGAGAATATCAACTTTGTAACTTCACTATTCTATATTTTATGAAGCTTATAAATGGTTTTGGTAGCATAAATAATTAAAATGAATTTGAATAAATAATTTTAAAAATGTAAAGAGTTTGCATAAATATGAGATATCTATACATGGAGTACAGGTTTAAGCATATAGCCTAATCCTCCTTTATTTTTTTTTCTTTTTCTATTTGTGCCTGAATGGGAATCTAGGTGATCAAGTAATATGAGAAGGACGTGAATACCCTTCAAGACCCATTTATTTTTTGCTTGCACTTCATGATTTTGAGAAATTATCATTTTGCCTTAACAAATCTTGTAAACTTTATATGTTCATTAACTCTATTTTATTTGAGTAGTGGATGTAAGATAGGGTAACATTTTGTTAGCTACATACTATTTTACATTCGGGTTGTAATAATGTGATAGTTGTACACTATTTGAATGTTTGATTACATGATATTATTATGGATTGTTAAATGTCATTATATGAATGAAATATGCATTATGTATGTGGTTATTGGGCATTGACTTACTAACCAGACATTGATAGTCTGACCTTGTTGCTTTTATATTTTTGTTTTGTATGCTAATTTTCTTAATCGAGATGGAAAATGTCGCGTTCATACAATCAGGTGGTGTAGCAACGACACGCGTCATTTACATTGTATCAATAATGACATCCTAGTTTCTATTTTAGCACTGTTTTCGAATTTATTATTTTTGGATTTTGTAATGAAATTTTTAATACTTCGGTTGTAAATTTAAGATCATATTTTCAAATTATAGTTTGAGATATTTTAGAACAATTTCTTTTGACGTGATGATGTATACTTGGATTTGTAATCAGATTATGTATTCCAGAATTTTGGTTTATATTATTCAACTTTGATATTTCCAGGAATGTATTATCAGTTGAGATTTGATACATGTATATATGTTGTCTTCATGTTTGCGTTATCTGGCTATCGTGGCGTCCAAACTCCTGCATATGTCTGCCAAGCAGGGGTACGTGCGTTACATAACTCACAAGAAATAAACTTCTAATCTTTTTTTCCAAAAAAACTTTAAATCTTTCTCATCTACTAAATAAGGACTAATATACTGGATATCAATTTTCGTCAAATCCTAACAAACCACCTATTGACAAAAATTCCCTAAACTTGCATCCCTTAAACGATAACCATGACTCTATATCTAGGCATCATATCCCACTACACACTTAGGAACCATCAACAATCCATCTCAAGATTAATTTCGGTACATGTCAATACAACCCCTGCTAATTAGATCATTGTGCAACTTCCTTAACTAGCTTTTAAGAAAGTTTCATCAGCCATCGATATATTTTCCACAACACAACCGCATTAAGGCCAGTCTAATGTATATGTGCAAAATTTATGGTCGCTAGAAGTACTACATCCTCTTTCATGGCACCATGGTGGTTAGTGAGCTGCCATGAGGATGTACCCATTCCTCTTTAGAGGAATTCACCTGCATCAGCTTCTAGCAAGGAGATACATGGAGTATCTCTATTAACGGATCCCTTTTCCCCGATCTTGCTCCCTTACAATCCTTCCTCAAACGTCCTTTTTGTCCACATTTCCTAACAGGATGTTCTTCTTGGTGTACCCTCTCTCCCCATTCTTTCTCGAGCCATCAAAATTGACTAATTATCAGAGTTATTGTTATTTTACCTCTTTATTCTTTTCTCTTTAGAGATCAATTTATTTCCAACCTTAAAAAAAATTACAGTCGAGATTCCATGCATCGAAATCGGTTTCATGTACTTGTATGAATTAGAAAGAGACCATATTAATTTCAATGCCTTTTCCTCATAATCAATCTTCACCAAATAGACTCTAACTCAGAGATGATGCTATTGAGTTCTGCAGATGATCATAAACTTTTGTACCTTCATTAATCTTTTATAGATGAATTTCCTTCAGGTAGAATCGCTTGCAGATTCTCTTTGCTTGCCAAAACTCTTGAAGTCTCTAAAGTTGTTTTGCACAAGTTGTTTCTTGTATATTTGTAAGAACATTCTTTGTCAGGCATAGTCATCAAACTTGCAGCTCTCTTATCGAGTTCTTCCCATTCATCATTGCTTATTAAGGACTTTCAGAATTTTCTTTATCGATTTCTTTTTCACCAGAGCTCTCAAAGAGTACCTCAATTGTTCTTCCTTTCAATCCCTTATACAATCCATGTTGGATTAGGATATCTTTGACTTGTACCTGCCACAAGACAAAAGGGTTATTTCCAAAAACACCCCATTTTTTCAAACATTTCATTTTGAGCACCCGATTTTGAAAGTTTTGGAAAACCGCCCCCAAAATCAAAACCACTAGTGGTTTTTGGTAATTTTGTAAGTGGTTTTGGTGTTGTATGAGTAATTTTGATATTAGGAAATTTCTGAATCTCTAAATTAAACATATAGAATTTCAAAACACTCAAACAACACCAAAACCACTCACAAAAATACCAAAAACCACTAGTGGTTTTGATTTTGGGGGTGGTTTTCCAATACTTTCAAAACCGGGTGCTCAAAGTGAAACGTTTGAAAAAATAGGGTGTTTTTGGAAATAACCCCAAGACAAAATTTATATTTTTCCATCAATTTTCTCCACATCAAATCTTCCAGCATACATCTTGCTTCCAAACATGTTTACTTTAACGATCGAAACTCACACAAACCTCAGCTCTAATACCAATTGTTGAAAAAATTGGGCTTGTCAAGGCGGAATTCGTCTAGATCAATAATAAGTGAATGAAAGAAAAGACAAGAAAATAAAATATTAATGAACTAGAATTACAAGAAAACCCAAAATAAGAAAAACCACTAATAACAGGACGGACAGAGATTTTCATTATGTAGTAGGAGATTATTACGGTCAAAATAGAGACGGTAACAAATATAAAATAGCAAAAGGGGAAAAATGGCTTAATTTTATTTAAAAATAATTTTAAATGTTTGTAAATATTTATTAAATAATGCCTATCGATATAAAAATCAAATCTGCAAGTGTTACTTGTTCGACTCTGAGCTCGAGAAGATAAACATGAGGAACAACAAGAACAGTTTTAATCACCATGGACCCCTACAGGATGGTTTTCGAACCAACAGATAAAGCAATCATTTGCAACATATTATACCCAATAATAAAAAATGCAAATTCAGAGTGTTTTCCGGTTGTTAAAGAATATGGTTTTTATGCAATATCACCGGAGGAGATCGTAAGTGAGTATCTCTCTCTAATAAATTTATATCATGTTTAGGAATTTGTATTTTCATAGGAATTTGTATTTTTATTGATTCAAAAAACTAGGTTTGAGATTATTGAACATGTAAAATTTCGGAATTGAAAGAACAAATCCTTTTTGTTTCAACAGAAGCACATAAACCCTACGATGGCGTCTTTTGGTTTTTTACTAAAAAATCAAACACTAAGACAATACCAGAAAAAGAACGATGGAAATCAGGCAATAATAAACTACTACAATGTGATCTGAAGGTGATAGGTGTGAGAAGACATTTCACATACTTGTCCTTTAGGAGTTATAAAACCAAATTAGAATGAAATATTGATGAATTCGAACTCTCCAATGTTGTGGTATGTAATGTGAATCATTTTTTAAAAAATTGTACCATTGATGTTACTTGTATTTACCCAAACCGTGTTTACGGGCAGGGGACATTATACTTGTAAAAATGCCTCAGCGTGTAAGAAGAGTTGATGACTCTGTCCTTCATCAAAATCAGAATCTGAATCCAGAAGGAATTCTGGTGCATAATGAAAAGGGTAGTGCTCAGGGAACTCAAGGTGGTGGAAATGAAGTTGAGGAAGAAGGAGTTGAGACATCTTTTCATATTCTTCAGGGAAACAATGTGGGTAGAGCTCAGGGAACTCAAGGTGTGACAATGACAAATTAACAACTTTTCTCGTGAACCTCACTTTGTTTTCTCACTTTTATTTCACTTGTAATTTCTCAAAAATACAAATCTATTTATAAGCTATATTTGACTCTTGAAATTTGTAAAACATTCAAGACAATAAAACAAAATAACTTAAAAACATAAAACTAAATATCACCATAAATTGTGACTCTTGATTGTTGAAACTACCATAGCTGTTTCTAGAAAAGAACTCCAAACGACCTAACTTTAATCCACACCATTTATCTTCTCATTTAAGTTTATTCAACAAGGTAGTGGAAATGATGTCCAGGAAGAAAGAGTAGATACATATCATCTTATTCTTCAAGGAAACAATGTGGATAGAGTTCAGGGAGTCCAAAGTGGTGGAAATGATGTCCAGGAAGAAAACAATGTGGGTAGAGCTCAGGGAACTCAACGTGGTGGAAATGATGTCCAGCAAGAAGGAGTTGATACATCTATTCCTATTTTTCAAGGAAACAACTTGGGTAGAGCTCAAGGAACTCAATTCAATGATGCTGCTGAGGAAAGGAAGTTGAAAAAGAAGAACTTGACACTTATTGTCTTGTTCAAGGAAACAGTGATGGTTCTCTTCCTCTGAAACACTTCTTGTCTTGTTTAAGGAAACACTCTATTGCTCAATTTTGCTGATCCAAATCTACTTTTTGAGGTGATGGATCCAGATTTTTTGATGGTCCAAAGCTTTCTAAATGTGGATTACTCACCACCAAACTTAGGGTGATTTAGACTGCTACTTGACATACAAATGTTAATTTCCATGTATAGATAACATGCTGATTTCCTTTCAATAGTGAATCAATCTTTTTGTTATAGTTGAAGGAAGCAGAGCATATCTGCATTCATGAAATTGAGAAGCAATGCTCCTATTCAAAGGATTCTTTCACTAGCTTTACAAAATGGGAACATTACTTCACTGAAAATGTTAGAATCACTAGTAATAGAACCAGAATATGAATAGATTTCTTACCCATGAATGCATATATGGGAAGTGTAACAAAGCAAACCTGTCATATTGTCAATTCATAAGTATAATTTATATTGTATAAGAAATTGTAACGGTACCCAAATGGTCTCTCACTCAGAAAAAATGCTTGAACCAAATAGAGTTTGAAAATGCTTTGCTTATGAGTGGCTCAGCAAGCTTGAGTCAGTATAAGAAATGACTCTATCTCTATGTTTGGTTAGAAGGATGAAGTAAACCTTAATTTTGCCCAACGAGTTAACATTTGCTATAATGATTAAAGGAAACAAAGATTTGTGATCAAAAGTGTTCATCAGGATCCTCTATTTCATTGAAGATTCTTCCATTGAGTCATTTCCAACGGACCTAAATTCACAAGACCACTAAAAAGATACGACATTTGGTTAAGATATTTTATATAACAATTCATGATTTCATGCATAGTAAATGTGTAAGCCAAATATATATTAACTGCAGTACCATTAGATCTTCAGATTTCTACAATAGAGATTGGTTCTATTCTTATTTGGGATTGGAAGTCTAACAGATCTCCATGGGACAAGGATTCTGCTTTAGTAATTCCAAATAAATTCAGAACTGAATTTTTCCTGCAGATTAGAGAATACATCAGCAGAACTTATATTCCAGCAAATCCTCGTACACTGAGAAGAAAAAGGAAGATTCTTGCTTTAGAATCTGAGGAAGTCAGTGACGATGAAGACAACATGCCAGCTGTTGAGGGAAATTCATCCATTCTTAAGCAATACAAGAGAAAGCAGAAGACAAATTTGGAGAGATCTTCTCAGAGAGTGACTAGAGCAATGACCACTAGAGCTGTTGTTGATACTAAAGCTGAAGTTCCAGTTTCTGTTGTAGAGCACTTAAATTTGAGGGTACCATCTCCTAGTACTAATACACTTCCAAGTTCATCTCCAGCATCTTCTCGTCCAAGAATGCAGAAGTTAATCCCAAAGCCCAAGAAGAGGAGACTGAGCACTAAATCTTCTCGAAAGTCCGAATCCTCAGATGATTCTTTAGATGATTTCTAGTTTTGAATAATCTTTTATCCTTTTGTAATATCAGGATTGGTTTTTATTTTGTCATCACAAGAGTAATGTGAATTTGTTTTATGTTTAGTAAAGAGTAATGTGTTTCCTTTAGTCTTTATTTTTTTTAATTTTTCAGGAGTCATGTGATTGATTATTTTGCCTTTATTTTTGTCTGTTAAAAGAGTAATGTGATTGCTAGTTAATAGCTGTTGCAGAGAGTTGCAGATTTTATGTTGGGGTTCTTTTCCCCAAACAAAGTGAGTTGAGTTTACAGGAAGAAACATTAACTATGAAACCATTTCTCACTTTGATTTTTGAAGTTTACAGGTCACTCGGCAAGGATTTTAATGAAACAGTGTGTTGAGGCGAGATAGAACTCAAATCGCCAGAATGATCGCCTTATGTAAGGTGAGATCTCTGTTTCTTGCCTAGTTGGTAAATTCTTTCATATGGTACAAGCGAATGGTTAAGGCGATATATCATTTATTTCGCCTAATTCAGAATTTCTCTTTTTGGCGATATTTCTATATTGTCTAATGTTTCGCCTGCAGGATCTGTATTTCGCCAAGACATTGTTCCTCTATGTCACTCTAAATTGGCGACTTTTATACTTCGCCTGAGTATTTCGCCTAGGGTTAGCGATCAATTTCTTTCTCGCCTATTCTTATTTCGCCTAACCAAGTTTCTTTTTGTACTTAATTTGGGTGACTTATCCTATAATAATGGTGACATTCAGGTACTTTGCCTAACTCCCTGCTTCATTTTTTTTATACATTCCCTCATCTCCTTCTATTCATTTCTGTTCTCTTAAGCATTGAGGACAATGCTTTCTCTTAAGTTGGGGGTGGGGTAGCAATCATGTTGCTATTATTCTTTGTGTTTAGTTTTATAGTTTGATTTTATTTGTAGATTTTGTTTTAATATTTTCTTAGGATATTAGGTCTGAGTGCATAATTGAGCTTACATTGCTCATAATTTAAAGTGATTTAGTTTTCATAAAATGAATTTTCAAACAGTAAAACAAGTGTTCAAAACAAGCAGTTTTGATGAGCAATTTTTGACAAAATTCTTTGAACACTGATGAAGATTCTGGTTAGTTTGAATTGTGATAATAAGATGATATAAGGAAATAGTGGAGAAAACCTCGGGTGGAATGTGAGGTTTTGAGCTTAATTTTGTGCCTTTTTCTTCATGAGAGGGATTATTTTTATTCTCTTCCTTATTAAACACATTTATCTGGAAATTTTATTCTATAGAAATCAGAACCTTCATAGGTTTGCTTTGAATTTCTCATACATTCCTCAAGTGTACAGAGCATTGGTCGGGTAAAGTCTGTCTTTAATCTGCCAAGGGAAATGATCTGATTTGAGAGAGTGAGTGAAACTACTAAATAGCCTTTGCCTACTTGATATAACCAGACCTTGATATCTTGTGAGGTAAACCATTTTGTTTCCATTCTCATTAAAATCTTTTCTTTGGTCCCCAATCCAGTCCAAACCATAAAGATAGAGATATAATCTCAATCCTATCCTTTTGACTTACCATTAAATTTGGGATTGAAAAGATGGGAAGTGAGGATTGTCTTAAAGAGTGTTTCTGAAGCTGCTAAAAGCAGAGTATACGCTTGAAAAAAAATGATGAAATGAATGAAGGAAAGAAAAGAATAGACATTAAAGAGTGAAAAGTTGAGGGATTAAGAGGAATTTATGGTATGTTCAAACTTTGATTCCTTGAAGAAATTCCTTTCTTTCATAAGCTAACTTGAACCCATTTTCCCTATATTAACAAATCAGAGATTCTAAGGCAGATAAAGAGGCAGTACTAAACTTAGGAACCTCTAAGTGCTGTACAGTGTATGAGTGAAGTTCAATGTTCGTGAGGTTCTTAAAATTTTCTTCATACATGCTTGTGAAACACTAGAATCACATTTTCCTTGGTACGTAATACTGATTCTTAAAGTGACTAGTGTATTGAGTGAGTAACTTTAAGGATTCTGAGAGATCAAACACTTATGAGAGACTACAGTGAGGAAGTAGTTTCAATACTCAATTACTTGGATTTTCTCAGATACTTTGCTACATGAAAAAAATGACCAGTTTTTGAATTAGTTGATTGGAAATTTTGAAAGAAGAGCTGGTTAGTGTTTGGAAAATTTTCTAAACTTTACTTAATGAATTGCTTTGAATTATGATATACGTTTCCACTGATTGCTGTCTCAGGAGATTTTTAATCAGTTTGATTGAGGACAAGCAAAAGGCTTTGTTGGGGGTAATTGATAAGTCTAGAATTTACCTATGTTTTAGATTTTTTATGAGTATAAATATAATGAAATTGAAATTAAAAGATGAGATATTGAATGCACTTTTAGTAAATTTAGACTATTATTGTTGAGACAGGAACTTGGATGAAAAGTTGTGAAAAAGGAGCTAAAACGTACAAATTCAGAAGAAAGAGGGACCAAATCAAAATTTCATCCAAAGTCAGCAACTGGCGAAATGATATTGCTAAAGAAGAGAGTTCGCCTGAAGATCTCGCCATGATTCGGAGTGAAAGGCGACGTAGTAGGCGACATAAAGCCATTTTCGCCTCAAAGAGTAAAGCATGAAAGGCGACTCAAAGATCCCTCGCCTTTGTATATCGTCTTCTCGACAGTAAAGTAGGCGATGAAGATGAAGTTTCGCCTACCTTGAGGCGATGTTTAAGGCGATAAAAGAGAGATGTCGCCAAAGCTAAGGATTATCACAAGTAACATTTGATGAGACATCGCCTAGGAAGATTTTATCTGGAAGGTTGTTTTGGCAAAATATGTCAACTCGCCTGTGCATCAGTGTAACGTCTGAAAATTAGGCCTAGAAGTTAGGGCCAATTTGAAATTTTTACATGTTTGATTTTCGATATATTCCACTTCGGAATAAGTTGAAATACTATAAAGGGCAATGATGAGATTAGAAAAATTATTTTGAAAAGAAAATACTAGGATCAAAAACATTTATTTAATTTGAAATTAAATATTCAATAACGGACTTTGAAATCAGAATTGGGCTTTTAGGATAAAACTCGATTTAACTGGAAGCACGGAGTCAAAATTATTTTTGGACTTGGAAAAATATGAATTTTGAATTTGAACGTCAAATTTTGACAAAATTACAATTTTGCCCCTCTTAGCGGAAAAATTCGGATTTTTGAAATTGATGGTGGTTTTTAATTCAAAACTTGAAAATAAATTTTTGGAGAAGTACGGAAAAGTCGAAATTGAGTTTTGGTGGAAAACGGGCTCGGAATTGGATTGGGCCCAAACTTGGCCCAATCTAAAACTAAAGCCCACATGTGTGTGTATAAGAATACACACCCACCACCACACTCACTCATTCTCCCTTATTCTTCTTCTTCCCCCTTCTCATATGTATCCTTCTATTCTCCATGGCCAAAACCCTAGCTTTTATTTCTCTCATTTAATCACTCCAACCACCATCAATTTTCCTATTAGTTTCATCAACAACATTCAAGGAGGTCATTGAATGCTATTTGGAAGTTTTGAAAGCTATATTTTTCATGGGTAAAAATCTCTTCTCTCTTTACACTTGGTTTTTGAATTAATAATATGGGTTTTGTTTCATGATGCTTATAAATTGTTTTTGAGTTGATTTTAAGTGTTAAACATATGTCATAGCTTCCATTAGAGTTTAGATGTTAAAAGCCCTAATTTTCACTATTGTTGTTTTGTTATTGCTTGAGGAGAAATGATTTTTGTTGCATAAATATTGTTAAATAATGATCCTAGGTTGTTAATAAATGATTTTGGATTATTTCCAACCCATTTGGAGAACCCTAATCTCATCTATTTGTGTTAATGCCATTAATAGCTATGTTGTGTGATGATTGAATTGTGTTGGAGTCTTGTGATTATGATTGTGATGATGTTATGGTTGTAGTGTGATAGTTGTATATTGGTGATGACTTAGAACAAGTGGAAACCCTCACGGGAGCGGCTTTCTAACTTGTGGATCGACGGATGGGAGGTTCGTATTTCCGTTTTTATCCATATACACTTGTTTGTTATTGGTTGATGCATTGAATATATGTTTACTTGTAATTATGCCATGAAATTGGTTAAATAAGATAACCAACCAAAAGTTGATATGATGAGCATACTTGCATGTTAAGACGCTAGAGCATGTATGTAATGCATGTAGAATCATGCTAGGCGCTGCTTTGGGAATTGAAGTTTTGGGTGGACCGAGTCCACATTGTTTGCGGATATTGATGGGCATAGGTTAGAGACTTATCTTTCCGCTCTTGATTGTGGATGCTTGAAATGGTGTTGACATGTGTTTGGCAAGACATGTTGGTTGTTACATGACTTGATAATTATGAACATATTGCATTTATGACTATGTGAAAGTGCATATGTGTTTGCCGTGTGGCTAAACGATTTCAAATGACAATGTTGTCTTGGTACCTCTAAGAGGTCAAATGTGCAAACGAAAGTTATAAAAGAAAGGATAAATGTGTGATTGTGGTTGAATCACTAAGACAGATAAATGCCCTTATTATAGCTAGTTAGCGAATGTAGTGGCATGCCATAGGGAAAAATGAGAATTCTCAACATGTGTATACATGAACGATAAATTGGCATTAGGGCCAAAAACGAACGAATTGAGTGACGACTCCTAACGGGTGTGACGACACCACAGCCTTTTGGCCTAACGAACGAATCCAAAGGTAGATGACCGACTCGAGGGAGGGTAAATCGGCTCTACGGATTATTAGTCTTCGGACCCCAACGAGAGCCTGGCTCTAAAACGATGGCTTCGGCCCTAACGTCCCGTTTTCACTAATCAAGCTAGAATTAAGGGCGATTACTTAAAAATGGAGTAATGTGTCTATTGAACTTGATTGTTGAGTATTTGAAATTGGTTGGTCATATATTATGGAAACTTAACTTGTCAAATGTTTTTGAACTAGAAATATTTCGACTTGGATTGTTTGAACTTGAATGTTGAACTTCAAATGTTTCGGAACTTGCAATATTTTAAACTTGCTTCATATTGAACTTGAAATGTCGTTGATGATGATCTTGATGATGTATTGATATTGTCTTGCTAATGAACTTGAAAAGGTTCTTAAACTTGAACCTGAACTTGATGATAACTTGATGAGGAAATTGGTTAGGTAGTAGGAAAGACTTCCTAATGAACTTCATAACAAAATGACATTGTTATGGATATTGGAAATTTGGAATTGATATGAACATGCTTGGTAATCAAGATGACTAATGAACTTGACTAAGAGATCATGACATGTCTTGTGCATAATCTTGATGCTTTGGAATGTTTGTTTAGTGAGCCAACCCTTAGTCCAATACTCTTGTCTAGTGGTGTGATCCTAATATGTTTTTGTCAAGTTTAAATGGGTCTTTGTTAGCTTAATTGGATAAATTATTAATTGGGGAATCATATTGAATGTCTAATAATCAACTTGTTGTTAACTTGGTTGGTAAATGTTGGTTTTACTTGAATTGGTATTGAAATGGTGGAATAAGTAGGAACTTGAAAATTAGAAATTGTTGTCTTGTGTTGCTGCTGCAACAAGTTGACCAAATAGGCAACTTGTTCAGTTTCGTTCGCCCAAATGGTTGGGTCTCTTGACAAATGGATTGTTTGATATGCATAGATGATGTGTTTAAAATTTGGTTGCATTCCGATGTCGTTTGGTCAGGTTTTGAAACTGAGCAAATCACTCAGATGGTGACCTGAGAAGTGTCACTATTCTGCCCAAGACAGGGCACGTCCGCTGCCAAGTTTTCCTTGTCCGCTGCCAGCGGATGGTAGCAGCCAACGAGGACAGCGAGCGCCGCATCATTCGCTGCCAAATTTTCCTTTGTCTGCTGCCAGCCAACGCTGCCCGCGGATGGACTCCAGGAGCGCCACAATATTACCTTTCCAACTTGTCGGTCTTCGTTCTCCCTCATCCGAACTTTGATTTAGGTGCCGTTTGCGGCTATGAATTCGTCTTTAAGTCTATTTTTTAACTATGTCTTCAGATTTTGAAAATATGATCATATTTATATCCAGATTTTAAATCTCCTTCAAGTGTTCGTAAATTTCAGCTTTTGGAAAAATACGTGTAACTAGTATGAGTTTTGTATCCGGACTCCAAATTGAGTCCCGTTTGTTGCTATGAATTTGTGATGATGTCCTTTAATTGTTATATATTTTGAAATTATAGAAATAAATCAATGGTATTGCAAGGATTTCAATCTTCTTTAAATGTACGAAACATCCTATATTTAGGAATCGAAATTCTTGAATCAAAAACCTCTTGATTGAATCGTTTCCAAAACTTTTTGAATCTTTCACTAGTATATTTAACTGCTAGTAAACTCACCTACTTGTGACCATTTTTGAAAAGTTATTTTGTTATCAAATATCTTGTCGACGAAGTATCTTTAAAGATATTTAAAAACCATAAAGTCTTGTAACATGAGAACTTGCAATGTGGTCAATTTGTTGATTGCTTCTTGTTCAAGAAATGACCTTGTATCTTTTAATTGTTATTTGACACTGAACTGTAATTCGGTGTCTAGTTCGGTATCGAGTTTGGTTAGAGAGCATATTTGTCATCTTCATGGGTTACCGAATTATAATTCGGTAGGGAGCTCGGTATGTAGCTCGGTCAGAGGGTTTGTCTTTAAATTGTGTTTTACCGAATTGTAATTCTGTATAAAATTTGTTAGTGAGCTCGGACAGAGGTGTTTTGAGTCATGCATTGGAGTCACTGAACTGTAATTCGGCATACAGTTCGGTATTGAATTCGGTCAGGGGCGTACTATTGCATTTCATGTGTTTCCGAATTGTAATTCGATATATAAATCGGTTGGCAATTCGACATAGTTTGGTAATGTGTTTAAAACCTGAAAATTGAATATAATCGTGGCTTGGTTAAACCTCATTGATTAAAGATTGAAATCTTCGATTGTTGGATTGATTGGTGATCTCCTTAAGCCGAGTTGTTTGGACTAAGCGGAGTTTGGCTCACAAGTCTTTTGTAATGATTGGTCGTCATGAGGTAATTGTATTGATTCACTTAATCGAATTGATCGTCTTGATGACTTAATTGAAATGATTATCTTGATTGACTCGATTGTCTTGTTTATCGTATTGATCGCATTATTGATTGATGGATACATATGGTTAACGTTAAGGAGAAATGAGATTAATCTTAATGATTGGTAAACCATAGAATGAGCATGAATGTGTGACATAGCATGCCTCGAATGATACACTAGCATGAATGATTGCTAGGAATTGGTTGTGTTTGACTTCTATGAGTTAAGGTGAGCTTAGAGATGCTCACATTAGAATTGCATTGTATGTTAAAGCATTGCATATTGACAGAAAGGTAAGAGCATTTGCGTGTGCTTGTTTGGGACATGGGATGCGAACCAGGCGTGTGCCTGACCCTTTCTTCTTTTTCTTTTTCCCCGTAAATTGTGTTATCAGGTTCGATCGAGCACGGCATGTGGTATTTGAGCTCTCATGGTGAAGTTCACTAATGTTGTAATCACCCATACATGTATTTTAGAATTTTATCATATTTGTAAATGAGCTTAGAATATATTTGAAGTATAGTTGTAAAATATGTTTTATTCATTTGGATTTTCTAAATATCATCTATGTATGATTTAAACCACGTATCATATGTTCAAGAAAGTAACATCTTTATTCGTTTTCCGCACAAATATCATATAAAGTGATAGACTTTTGAAATATTTCTAAATGGTAAATCGCAACTGCATCGTTAATGTGGCGGTTCGGGCACCCGCTACGTTCTCAACCGGGGTGGGGGTTCAACGCTACAATCAGGCTACGTATTAGGGCATCATTTCGGATATTTTGCCTGGAAAGAGTTGAAGCTTGGCGATCAAGACAAGTAAGAAGTGAAGAAGTCGTGTGGTTCAGGCGAAGGAACAGGCGACATAAATGGAGAAAAATGTTACTTCGCCTATTTGTGTTTCTTTGTTGATTTTATTTCGAAATTGCCACTGAGCCAAACTCTATAAATAGGAGCTCAGATGAAGCAATTAGTGTGGAGTTTTTTAGAGAAAAACAGTTTTAGACGTTTGATTTTCACTTTTGACATTCTGATATACTTTAAGAGAAATTCTAGATTCTTCCATACGCTATTATTCAACATATTCAGAGAAGTTTCTTGAAGAAGTTTTGTGCTCTGTTTCTGTTGATCATTGAGATTTAGCTTGAAGATTGTGAAGCAACAACTGTGACAGAGTCTAGCTTCAATCCTCCTCGGTAAAATTTAGATCTTGAGCATGTCGATGATGATTTCATGTACTTGATTGAATATGCTGAACTAGATGTGCTAGCTAAAAGCTGTGTTGATATGTTGAATCTTGATGTTGATTATCATTTTGATTGCAAAGTTTTTTGTTCAATTATAGTCAGATCTACTGGATTTCATGAGCTAATTGAATTATAAGGACGAGAGTTACGTAATATTGTTAATATGAGATTTGATTTAGACCAGAGATGGCTACAGATCCATTTTTCTACATATTGTGCTTATCAGTTGTATAGGTTGTAGTATAGAGATATATGCAACTATATAATTGAGATCTGTTAAATTGAATCGAGAGATCTTTTAACAGATCACTGATGATGATATAGAAGGTAAATCTGTGATTTAAGATGAAACTTGCATGAGAAGTTAATTGAAATCAGATCTAGCAAATAAGTTTATTCTTTGTTAAGATCAATTGCAGAATAGAGTACTGACTTGAGTTTTCATTGAATGAATGTCATGAGATATTTTTACTTCACTTCAACTTTATAATTCCATGATTCTCTGATTCTATGATTCATTTTGTATATAATTTCTTTCAGCAATTCAGATTAAATCTTAGTCTCAATTATGCTTCTTAGCTTACAATCCCTGTGGAGACGATATCTTAAATACTACATTAGACGTTGATAGGAATTTCGATTGAGTACTGTGAATATAAATATAAGTCGAGTTTCGTCCCATCAGTGGCCTCTAGCACAAGCTTGTCCATGAATTGACATTTCTTGTCGAATCCCCAACTAGGGTTGCTCTGCATAGAATTTATGTAAGATCAATCAACTTTGGATAGCCAACAATACCTCAGGTAACCCCAAACCAAACTGAAATTGCTAAAAAATTTCTAGCATATGCTTTCCTTTTTCCTACTAAAAACTTTAAAAATATTAATAGGAAAATAATAGAAGATTAACAATGCAGGCTAGCAAGAAGCTAGACAAATGGTATGTCCTAGCAATAACTTATAAATCTTAAACATGATGAGTAGCATTGCATAAAATTTGGATAAATAAACAAATAAACCAAAAGGCATGATAGGGCGGATTGGTTCCAACCAAATCATCCCTTAAAAAGAAAAAATAGACATAACTCTAAATGTGCCATTGATCTGTACAATTTTACGCAGTTGCAACACATATTGGCAGTCACCTTCCCATATAAGACAATAGGTTACTAATATTCTAAGGACAACCATAAAATTAAAATCCTAAACAACAATTGAATCTTGAGTCATGAGCAAAAATCCTAAATAGCATTCTACATGATGATATGCCAAGCAACAAGATATGTATTACACACATGCCATTTCAGGTGACCTTACCTAAATGGTGGTCACCTGAAATATTTTAAGACAAAATACAGATTAGCAACTCATTCCTTTATTAATTTCAGGCAACCTTACATTACCCCCACAATAACCCTAAGCCACTAAATTGTAATCACTATACCTAAATACACCTTTCATGTGTCCTAAGCAATTTAGGGGCCACATGATACGTATAATGCCAAGACCATCCAGAGTAATCAATATCAACATCAAATAAAGATATTAAACTCATACAACACACTACACAACATAGATTTGATTTTCAACGGCAGATTACAACAATATAACTAGTACACAACATTAGAAGACAATAAAAAAACCATACCTGAACAAGAAAAAAAAGCCAACTCCTTCACACCATTTCTCCAGAACCGACTTCAAAGAACAAAGTTAAGGACAAGACTGCATGTTCCAACCAAACAAAGAAGCTTAACAGAAACCCAGAAACAAACCCCTTACAAGTCGATGTGAAAATCATGTCGTAAAACTAATAAAATATCAAATCTTACTAAAATTTTAGAATTTTGTGAATACTTTAATCTTGATAGAATGAAAATTTTAACATATTGAATGTCCAATATGTCATTTTTAATCATTTTAAATAAATAGATTTTATTAGTGATTGTAAAAATGACCCAAATACACATGTCAAAAATATTCTTACTTTTAAAAAAATCAATAAATAAAATAATTTGGGTTATTGATGAGGAAAAATTCTTTGGTTGTTGTGATGAGTATATGAAAACTCAACTTATATTAGATTTCACAGTAATCAATCAGAATTCCTATCAATGTCTAATGTAGTATTTTAGATATCATCTCTACAGGGATTGTAAGCTAAGAAGCATGATTGAGACTAAGATTTAAGCTGAATTGCTAAAAGAATTTTATATACAAATTGAATCATAAGAAACATAGAATTGGTGTGAAGGAAAAGATACTAGTGACATTCATTCAATTAAAACTCAAGTCAACACTCTATTTTGCAATTGATCTTAACAATGAATAAGTTGATTTGCTAAATCTGTTATCAATTAACTTCTCATGCAAGTTTCACATTAAAACACAGATTTACCTTCTAGATCATCATCAGTGACTTGTTAAAAGATCTCTCGATTCAATTTAATAGATCTCAATTATATAGTTGCATATATCTCTATACTACAAACTATACAATTGATAAGCACAATCTGTAGAAAAACAGATCTATAGTCTATCTCTAGCATTACGATCCTCTGTTCTTAGATCTGAAACCTAATCGTCATCTCTGGTCTAAATCAAATCTTAGATTAACAATATTACGTAACTCTCATTCTTGTAATTCAATCAGCTCATAAAAATCCAGTAGATCTGGCTACAATTGAACAAGAAACATTGCAATTGAAGTAATAATCAACATCAAAACTCAACAAGTCAACAGAGCTTTTAGCTAGCACATCTACTTCAGCATATCCAATCAAAGTACAAAATCATCATCGACATGCTTCAGATCTAAATCTTTCCAAGGAAGACTGAAGCTAGACTCTGTCATAGTTTTTGCTTCCAAATCTTCAAGCTAAATCTCAATGATCAATAGAAATAGAGTACAAAACTTCTTCAAGAAACTTCTCTGAAGATGTTGAATAAAGCGTATAGAAGAATCTAGAATTTCTCTCAAAGTAAATCCGAATGTCAAAAGTGAATTCAAGTGTCTAAAACTGTCTACTTTCCAAAATTCCTCCCTTTTTCTCTTAATCTGAGCTCTTATTTATAGAGTTTGGCTCAATGGCAATTTTGAAATAAAATCAATGAAGAAACACAAATTGGCGAAACAAATTTTTTTTTTCATTTTATGTCGCTAGTTCCTTCGCCTGAACAAACGACTTCTTCAAATCTCGCTTGTTTAGATTGCCAGGCTGACAATTTCATCAGGCGAAATGTTACTTTTATCGCTCGATCATTTCGCCTACATCAGACGATATAACCTTCATTCGCCTTATTAGTTCTTCATTCGTAACTAATCCAGGCAATATAGTAAACATGTCGCCCTTTTCATCACTTCTTATTTTGGCGACAAACAATCATGTTGCCTTAGCTTTTCGCCTCTAAGTATGGCGAGGTTCAACTTTAAGCGCCTAAATGTCTTGTTAAAGGTGGCGACATATGAAGGTAAAGAAATTCTAATTCGTTTCATATGTTCTAATTTTCAAAGCGAGATCTTCAATATGTCGCCTGCTTCTTTGCCCTCACCTTTTAGCTTGAGGCGATGCATTCAGGCGACATCTTCGTTTTCAGAATAATCACTTCGCCAATTCGTTGACTTTGGATGAAATTCTAATTTGGCCCTTCTTTCTTCTGATTTTGCATGTTTTAGCTTATTTTCCACGACTTTTCATCCAAGTCCCTTTCTCAACAATAATAGTCTAGAATTAATACAAATATATTCAATATCTCATCATTTAAGCTCAATTTCATTACATTCAAGTTCATAAAGTATGCCAAAGCATAGGTAAATTTTAGACTTATCAATTACCCCCAACTTAGCCTTTTGCTTGTCCTCAAGCAAACTGACTAAATATCTACTAAGACAGCAATCAGTGCAAACTTATATCATAATTCAAAGCAACCCATCTATTATGTTTTGAAAAAAATTTCCAAACAGTGACCAGCTTTTCTTTCAAAATTTCAAATCAACTAACTCAAAGCTGGTCATTTTCTTCATGTTGCTAAGTATCTGAGAAGATCCAAGTATTAGAGTTTTGAAACTACTTCCTCACAGTAGTCTCTCATAAGTATTTGATCACTCAGAATCCTAATGGTTACTCTCACAATACACTAGTCACTTTTAAGAATCAGAGTTACGTATCAAGGCAAATGTGATTCTAGTATTTCACAAGCACGTATGAAGAAAACTTTAAGAACCTCACGAACATTGAACTTTACTCATACACTCTATAGCACTTAGAGGTTCCTAAGTTCAGTACTGCCTTTTTGTCTGCCTTAGAATCTCTGATTTGTATATATAGGGAAAATGGGGTCAAGTTAGCTTATGAAAGAAAGAAATTTCTTTAAGGAATCAAAGTTTGGACATACCACTAAATTCCTCTCAATCCCTCAACTTTTCACTCTTTAGTGTTTCCCCCTCAATGCTTTATTCACATACTACTTTATTTATGAACACTGTCCATTTTCACTTATTTGTGTCTCTTTTTCTCATTCATTCATTCATTCATTTTTTTTCAAGAAGAATCTACCATATATCTGCTTTAGCAGCTTCAGAAAACACTCTTTAAGTTAATCCTCACTTCCCATCTTTTCAGTCCCAAATTTAATGGTAAGTCCAAAGGGTAGGATTGAGATAACATCTCTTATCTTTATGGTTTGGACTGGATTAGGGACCAAAGAAAAGGTTTTAATGAGAATGGAAACAAAATGGTTTACCTCACAAGATATCAAGGTCTGGTTATATCAAGCAGGCAAAGGCTATTTAGTAGTTTCACTCACTCTCTCAAATCAGATCATTTTCCTTAGCAGATTAAAGACAGAACTTTACCCGACCAATGCCCTGTACACTTGAGGAATGTATGAGAAATTCAAAGCAATCCTATGGAGGTTATGATTTCTATAGAAGAAAGTTTGTCAGATAAATGTGTTTAATAAGGAAGAGAATAAAAATAATCCTCTCATGAAGAAAAAGGCACAAAATAAAGCTCAAAACCTCACATACCACCCAAGGTTTTCTCCACTCTTTCCTTATCAAAACTCATCAACTTATTCACAATTCAAATCTAACCAGAATCTTCATCAGTGTTCAAAGAAATTTGTCAAAAATTGCTCATCAAAACTGCTTGTTTTGAACACTTATTTTTCTGTTTGAAATCTCATTTTATGAAGAACTAAATCACTTTGAATTATGATCAATGTAAGCTCAATCATGGACTCAGACCTATAATATCCTAAAAAAACTAAAACAAAATCTACAAATAAAATCAACTAAACCAAAAATAGAACATAAACTAACTAAACAGATTACCAATAATGTGATTTCTATCCCACCCCTAACTTAAAAGAAAGCAGTGTCCTCAATACTTAAGATAACATAAAAGAATATAAAGAGATAAAAGGGATGTCAAAAATGAATCTGAGAGTTAGGCAAAATACCTGGATGTTGCCATTATCAGATGATATGTCGCCCCGATAAAGGTAAGAAGAAAATCGGTTAGGCGAAATAAGAATAGGCGACAAAGAAAATGATCACTAACCTTAGGCGAAATACCCAGGCGAAATATAAGAGTCGCCATTTTAGAGTGACATAGAGGAATAATGTCATGGTGAAATATAGGTTCTGCAGGCGAAATGTTAGGAAGAAAAGTAGACATGTCACCATAAAAGAAATAAGAAAAAGGCGAAATAATAGATGTATCGCCTCACTCATTCGCCTGTACTATGTTAAAGAACCTTCAAACTAGGCGAAAAACAAAGACCTCGCCTAAGTCGAGGCGACATCGCTGGCTATTTGAGTTCTACCTCGCCTCAACACAATGTTGCATCAAAATCCTTTTAGGAAAACATGTAAACTTCAAAATTCAAGGTGAGAAAAGATTACAAACTGAGTGAGTTATCCTGTAGACACAGCTCACAATGTTAAGGGAATACAACCCCCAACTTAAAATCTGAAACTCTTTGTATCAATTAAAACCAACAATCACGTTACTCTTTTAACAGTTAAAAAGAAAGACAACAGAATCAATCACATTACTCTTCATTAAAGATGAAAAAGACTCAAGTAAACACATTACTTTTTTCTGACAAAAACATACAAAAGAAATAAGTTCCGAACATATCAAAATAATAAAAACTTAATAACTGAAAACACTAAAAATCATCCTGAGAAGGATCTGGAGAGTTATTCTTTTGGGGAGATTTAGAGTTCAATCTCCTTCTCTTTGGCTTTGTGATGGGAGGCCTAAGGTTCAACTGTTCTGCCACCAACCTTCTAATTTCTCTGTCAGCTTCAATTGGTGAAAGAGGAATTGAACTATGAGTCTTGACTTCCTTCTTCTTCTTCTGGGCTCCTACTTTGCCATGCTTTCTTTTCTTCTCATCAGCCCTTACTTCTTCAGCCTCATCTTCACTGAGAGGATGAATAGTGAAAGCCCTATTGGGTGGATAACGCATTGGGTTAGCCAATTGCCTCAAGAAGTTGCTATACCGTCGGATCTGTCTGATATGATGGAGTAATATTCACCTGGAACAGATAATGCAGAGGTTGGCTCCCAAGAGCAAGGAGTCTTGTTGTGATCCAAAATAAGCATCATTTCTAAATCTGCAAGTGTAACTGTAGGATCACTAAAAACCTCATTGCTTTCTTTGACTTGTGCACCCTTCTGACTAGTTTTTTCTCTCCTTGAGCTGTCCATGTCATCTTCAAAAGAGCTTGTAGAAGAGAATTCCATTCCACTAAAGAATTCATACGAGGGCATCCTATTATAAGCACTGAAAAATTTTTCCTAACATAGCAGCCACTTCTTCTTCATTAAAGGTTCTAACTTCTTCTTCAACCAAAGGCACTTAACTAATAGGTTCAGGTTGAAGAAAGGATACTATAGCCAAATTCTGAGAAGAGCCATCTCTTTTTATAGGAACAGGATCCTCAGTCGAAAACATTCCCATCCTTGCTTGATTAATTAGTCTCTGAACTTCTGGATGAACAATGTAGAGCATTGGGATGAATTCTTCTATAATGGGAAGTTGAGGTAGAACATAACACTTGACAGGTCAAAAATGTGGAGGAACCTGATAAGTGTAAATGAGAGTTTCTTGGATAATTTCCTCTGGTACTGCAAACTGATTTTCACTTTCTTCAGGTAGAGTTAATCCTGAACCTTCCCCTTTCTCTTGAATAAATTGAGGTTGTCCAACTGCTTCAGCAAAAGATGCCAGCAAAAGACCTTGCTTCTCAAAGTCACCTGTATCAATCTCCTCACAATCTGAGGAATCAGACTCATCAACCCTTTCCTTTCCTTTCCTTTCTTCAGTACCCTCTCGTCTTCCTCCATAACTTCATTAGTGGCTTTTTCAGTAGCTAGATCAAATTGATCACCTAAATTTCTTTTGAGGTGATCTTCTACTTGAAAGAAATAGCCTCAGCATCAATCAAGTCAGGCTGGCTGTTCATGAGCTCTTCTTGCTCAAAATTAGGAGGCTGGTAATCATCTTCTTCTCTTTCTTGCTCAACCGGTTCCCTGATGCTTACTCCCACTTCAAACCTTACAATACCTACTAGAGATGCACCCTGCTTGGCTCTTTGTAATTCCCACAAACTCAAAAATTCTTGTGGGTCTGAGATGTTGTTGAAGAATTCGGCTATTCTCTCTTCAACCTTTATGTTAACCGTCTCAGAAATTATAACCTCTAGCTGTTCTCTTGATAAGGGTTCAGCTACCCTTTCATTCTCCATCCTTGAACTATGAATAGGAGCTAGAGTGGTCTACTGTACAGGTCTGGCACTTGAAGTAGGTGAAGAAAATTTATTCTTCTTTTTACTTAAGCTTTTGGCATCCCTCACTGCCTTCAACTTGAGAACTCTCTCAACTGCTTCAGTACAGGTGGTTTCCTTACCACCTCTACACTCCCATATTCGGAGTTCTAATACACCAGTGTGAGGCTTAGAATCTGCTAGCCACACATCCTTCTTTTTGCTCTGAACTCCATATCTCTCCAGCAAACCAATTATGAGAGATGGGAAATGTCCTTTGCCTGAACTTTTCCTTCCTCAGACTGCACACCCTCTTCTGAAGCTCAAAAAATATCAGTTGTCACAAGTGGATAAACTCCCCTTTGTTGAAATCTCGCAAAAACTTCTTCTCATCTGAAGTGAATTGACTGCCTTTGTTTTTAGTCATCACATTATCCCTCAGCCATGTTAAACATATGGCAGTGTGAATGTCTAATTCACTAGCCAAGACATATTCTTTTGAACCTTGAGTTGGATGTTGAAACCTTTTGAGACTCCTCAAGTCTTCAACAGTTAATTCTGCAGCATCCATTCCTCTATCACTTTGATGTTGAGCTTCCATTAGACCATAATAGCTATAAATGGTCTCTGCAAATACATCCACTTGATGACCTCTGATGCCAAAAGGAATATCCAACTCCTCAGGGGCCTCATTGTAGAACTCTTCTACTAAGGTGGCATTAACTTTCTTAGGTTGCTTCCCCAATTTCTTCATAAACCAGCTGTAGAGATAATTTCCAAACCTTTTATCCTCCAACTCATCCAACAAAATCCCCTTCTTTTGCCAAAATTGCAGGTTTTCTTTCTACAGTGGGCTCTTAACCTGAGATTTATCCTTGATAACCATAGGTGAACTAAGCTTCACCTTTTTCCCTTTTTTACTAGCCCCAAACTCTACTGCAGCTTGTCCCTTAGCCAAAACTGATTTATCAACAGAAACACCCCCTTTTCAGCATTTGGTGTAGAAGGGGTTGAAGGTGTATTTTCTAAACTCTTCTTCTTTGTTGAGCCAGATGAGCCAATCTAAATTCCCTTTTGTTTAGGACTCTTAACTGATCCTGACCCAATGGACTTCCCTGATCTCTCTTTAGATGCCTTCCCCTTAACAGCAGTTGAAGTAGAAGGGGTCTTGGGAGTCTTCTCTTTTGATTTCGGTGAAGAAGGAAGAATTACTCTGACCTAGTAATTCTTTTCATCATAGATCTTCGGCCTGGCCGAAGTCTTTGCCTTCTTGCCCTTCTTAGATGGGCTAGGAGTACTATCACTCTTTCTTTTGGCCATTTATCTGCATTTTGAAATATCTCAACAATTATAACCAAATATCAAATTGACAGAACTAAAAATCATTCAAGCAGCAGCATTATCAGTATTGAACAAATGACAATATATTGCAACATGGTTTCAGCATTTATCAAGCACATTTATCAATCAAGACCTTAAACCACGTTTTACAGCTTAAGCACTAACAACTACTATCAATCAACACAATCAATTGTATTCGCAAAATGAAACACTCAGCTAAAATCATACGTAAAACCCAAAGAGATTAACACTTAATTACCGTTAAACATCGCTCTATTTATACCCTAACAGTTGCAATCAAGTTATCAACTCAGAACAACCTCAACTAGGCAATATTGTTACGAAAGAAACTGATAAGAACATACCTTGTTTGGTTGCTGTAATGAACGTAGATTCAAAATGAGAAGCAAATTGAGCGATTTGCAATTTAGGGCTTTTGTGAATATGAAAAATCAGAGAGCAAGTAATAGTAATGGTAAAGTTGATTTGGGTTTGTAAAGGAATCAAGAAATAGGGGCAATGATGCAAAAGATAGGCAGAAGGCGGACAGATCCAGCCTCGCCTCGTGTCATACAACGGTTACATTTGCCTATATGTCCCCGAAACATTTCGCCACTTCATGAAATGCTAGCGACATAAGTGGACGAAATTGTTTTATGTCGCCAGGTATTAGGCACATTAACAATTTAAAAACAGGCGAGAAGAATAATTCGCCTTAAAATCATCCTAAACTGGCGACATAAGAGGCGACATATCTATAATTTTGCCTCAATTAAAATGAGCAAGGCGAATACAAAGAACAATATATTTAACTTCGCCTTAAACAAAGTGAACCTTGGCGATCAAAAAGAAGACTTCGCTTTCACAAAGAAATGTAGGCGAAATAAGGAGGCCAAAAGAGCCTATCTCACCAAAAGTATTTTTAAAATAGGCGATTCTACAGGCGAATAAATCACTCCTCGCCAACTTTAACTTGTTTTTAGGCGAAAAAATTTGGCACAATTTAAACTTAGCGCCATAAAACATATCTGTTTGGCGAGATATAATGACAAAGTGTTGAACCCTTGCCTCACTTTACTTGGCACTGGCGATATAACAAGGCGAGATTCTTCCTTCTTAGCCTTTGCAAGAGTAGGATAGGCGAAGTTCTTGGCATGACTATCCTTTCTCGTCTTCACCCAGGTGACCATGCATGGCGATGTCCCATAATTCGCCATCATCAAAATATTCATACAAGCGAAATGAAGTTATTCCTCGCCAATTAACAAATAGCTTTGGCGAGTATTTTGGCAACAAGAATGACATTTCGCCTTCTTCTTTAAACTTCAAGTTCATCTGAAAACAATAATTCTTCTGCAAAATATGAACTTGGTTAAACAAAAACTTACACAATTTTAAACAATTATAACACTGATCCAATCAAAATCAAATTGTGTAAGGAGTATGCTTTGTTTAAGGTTGTTAGCATCGACCATGGCAAGCTTGTCATTGATTTTCCATCATGTCTACAGGATCTGAAATATAAAGAATATCTCTTGTCCTGTAATTCAACAGCTCCATAAGGGGAAACACTCTTTATTCTAAATGGTCCAGACCATCTATGTAACATCCTGGGCCTAAATGGTCCATACCATCTATGTAACGTCCTGGGCCGGGGCCCAGTTGGTTACTGTGTACACCCGGATAAACCCGAATCGTACACCAATCAATACCGATACAATCGTTACACAATCGGATATCGTGGATCCCACCCACTTTCTTTCGCCTCCACCAGCACTCGAACTCACAACCTCAGGGATATATGGATTGTGAAAGCATGCTCACAACCTCAGGGATATTTAAGCATTTAAATGATAAAATTAGAGAAATTATTAAACAATATCTTAATTTTATCATATTAAAAACAATTATTACTTAAATTATGCAAATATTTTTTTTCTATTTATTCTAATTTTTAAAATTATTTTACTCTTTAGAATTTTTATTTTACTATTCAGTTTTTTTTTTAAAACTAAAATTAGAATTATGATTCTTTTATGTGTCGAATATTACTAAAAAAATAGATTGAAATTAATCATTAATTCCATTAAATTCATGTTATAATAAAATAAATATTTTATTTATATAATAAATTATAATATATTTATTTTATAATAAAGCTCATTAAAATAAATATCTCACAACATATTAATAAACTATCTTTACAAAATTATTGTATTTATATTTTTTTGAAAAAAATGTATGACTCCACAAATATAGTACATAAACTTATATTTGTTCAGCATCTTCTTATATAATAATAATAATAATAATAATAAGTTCATATTTTAATAAATAAATAAATAAATTTAAATTTACCAACTTAAAAAATTCATAATTAAAATTAAACATAAAAAATTATATTTAATGTTTATATTTCCTTTATCACCTTATATATATAACAACTTATTTTAAATAATATTATTAAATTTAATTTCATCATTTTGAAATTTTAAATTTTAAAAAAATAATAATATATTAATAATTTATTCAATATTAAAGAAAAAAATGATTTTTTTAAAAAAAAATAGTTCTAATAATTTTTTATAATATTGAATATATAAAATTAATAAAAAATAAAGTAATAAATAATATGTAAATAAATTTTTTTAAAAAATAAACCACACAAATTTTGAATTAACTCATTGTTAATTTTTTTAAATAATTCTTTTTTATAAAATTAAAAAATCATTAATATATTAATTAATTGATGTAATTTTTTTAAATATTTAATATACTATTAATATTAATAATATTAATAAAATAATTATTATACACCTATCTCGCGCAAAGCGCGAGTATTTTCACTAGTTTTAAGATAAATTATGACTTTCAAAATGAGTCTAGAATTTTTTACACCTCAATTTATTATGAAAACTATGAAATAAAATAATAAAAATAATAATGATATTTATAAACTACATATGAGAATTGACCAACATTTATTATGCTTACAAAATATATGTCTTAAATGAATAACTATGACATGTCATTAAATTGTTAAATGACAAAAATAACTCAATATGTAAGAATCGATGTAACTAAATAAGATGTGTAAATTGTCATTTTCAAAAATCAATATTTATGTCATAGGCGAAAAAAGGGTCGTGTTTATTAATTATCGTGTTAAATGACAAAAATAGTTTCAAATGTAAGAATTGATTTAATTAATTTAGGTGTCAAAATTGTCATTTCATTAAAAACATATATAGAGATTAAAATTAAAATTACGAAAAAGGATATTCAATTATTAATTTTTAAAGATATATGTGTAATTTTAATTAAAAACTACGACGTGTCCGATCATTAGAACGCCACTTATCGCACTGTGGTTAATTTGTTTTTTTAAGCTTCTTCTTTTATTATAATAGAGATATTTAATTTGAATTTTTTATTATATATTTATATATCTTTTTAAATTATTAATTGACCGGGTCCGTGGCGGCATGGAACCGGATTGAACTGATAAACATAGTTTTTTTTTTAAGAGAACTGATAAACATAATTGGTCCTAACTTTTTGGATTGAATTGAAAACCATTTAAACTGTGAAACAAAAGTTTTCGTTTCAAAATTACCTACTCTTAAATACATGCATGTATTTATTAGTATTGGAAACGAAATTTATTACTAATTAATATAATTATTTATTAATTAATACAAGCATGTATTTATTAGTATCAGAAATGAAATTTATTATTAATAATATAATTATTTGTTAATTTTTGAATTAATACTATTTTATTATATGAAAATAAGTGGGGAAAATCCACCACTTAACTCCAATTACATTTAATTGGATTTATGATGGTTTTCAATTTTATATTAAAGAAACAAAAGATACATGTATGTATTTATTAGCATCAGAAAGGAAATAATTACTAATTATTATAGTTAAATTATTACTAATTATTATAATTGTTGATTAATTTTTCAATACAACCATATTTATTACATGTAAATGGACGGAAAAAGACTAATTTTGGCTATATTTCTTTTATTAATAAAAGGTAATATTCAACATCTTCATTTTTTTTAATGTTTGTTCAAAACAATAAATGCACATGATTAATTATATTAATATTTGTGCCCAATTATAAAAAAATGGAAAATTGTAAAATGTGAACCATTGAAAAGTTCACTTTATGGGCCTGAAAAACTACAGTTAAGTTTATGATCCAATTGAAAGTTTGGTTTTATGGAATGAGTCTACATTCTCAAAATGCCATTATTTATAAAATTTATTTACCATAATATTGAATAAATTCAAATTTTATTAATTATTTTGAGAAATGACATAAATAACCCTTTGCTTGCTTGTTGGAGGTTTCAACGTTTCATTCAGTTTACAAGATATCATTGAAGCTTCATATCCACCATTCGTAGACGTGTAATACATTTTTCGCCCGCCGTTAAAGTTAATTCATCGACCAAATTTAGGGCGAGGACAATGTGTAACCAGGTAGGAATTGTGGTGTTTGCTTTTAATTTGATTGATTAAGGGCATATTTGTTTATAAGTGGAAATCGATATTTGGTTCCATTGACATCGATGGCGGACTTTGCTATCGAAAAGTACTAATCCATTCTTATAGATTAGATTAGTTTGAAGTCTAGTTGAGGGGTTTATGGGTTAGAATGTTTATGTTGACTTCGACATTGACATCAACTTGTAAGGGGTTTGTTTTTGGGTTTCTATTTAGCTTCTTTGTTTGGTTGGAACATGCACTCTTGTCCTTAACTTTGTTCTCTAAAGTCGGTGTGGAGAAATAGTGTGAAGGAGTTGGCTTTTTTTTTTGGTATGGTTTTTTATTATCTTCTCATGTTGTCTACTAGTTATATTGTTGTTATCTGCCGTTGAAAATCAAATCTATGTTGTGGAGTGTGTTGTATGAGTTTAATATCTTTGTTTGATGTTGATATTGTTTACTCTCAATGGTCTTGGCATTATACGTATCATGTGGCCCCTAAATTGCTTGGGACAAATGAAAGGTGTATTTTGGTATAGTGATTACAATTTAGTGGCTTAGGGTTATTGTAGGGGTAGTGTAAGGTTGCCTGAAATTGATAAAGGAATGAGTTGCTAATCTCTGTTTTGTCTTAAAATATTTCAGGTAACCACCATTTAGGTAAGGTCACCTGAAATGGCATGTGTGTAGTACAAATCTTGTTCCTTGGTGTATCATCATGTAGAATGCTATTTAGGATTTTCGCTCATGACCGAAGATTCAATTGTTTTTTAGGATTTTAATTTTATGACTGTCCTTAGAATATCAGCAACATATTGTCTTATATGGGAAGGTGACTGCCAAGATGTGTTGCAACTGTGTAAAATTGTACAGATCAATGGCACATTTTGAGTTATGTCTATTTTTTTTTCTTTTATGGGATGATTTGGTTGGAACCAATCCGCCCTAACATGCCTTTTGGTTTATTTATTTATTTATCCAAATTTTATTCAATGCTACTCATCATGTTTAATATTTATAAGTTATTGTTGGGACATACCATTTGTCTAGCTTCTTGCTAGCCTGCATTGTTAATCTTCTATTATTTTCCTATTAATGTTTTTAAAGTTTTTAGTAGGAAAAAGGAAAGCATATGCTCGGAAATTTTTAGCAATTTCAGTTTGGTTTGGGGTTACCTAAGGTATTGTTGGCTATCCAAAGTTGATTGATCTTACATAAATTCTATGCAGAGTAACCCTGGTGGGGATTCGACAAGAAATGTCAATTCATGGACAAGCTTGTGCTAGAGGCCACTAAGATTTACAAGTGAGACCACACCATTCAATTTATTTGGGATAATCAAGTAACTGCAACATTGGTTAAAAGGTTGAGGATATTTCTGCTTTTGAATCTGCAACACTAGTTAATAAGGTCGAGGACATTCTTCTTTTGAATGTAAGAAATAATGAGAAATTTCGGTTACCAATTTGTATCTGGAATAAGCTGTCACTAGTAATATCAGTCTCGCTATTCTTTGTCTAGAAGATTTTAGATTAAAGCTATGACCTTTCTTGTATCATTATGGCATTGAAGCTCTGTAGGCTTGCAAGTGCTTTATATGATGTTTCTGGTAGTTGAGATGAATTTGGTTTAATATTGGCTTGGGGTTGCAAGCTTCTGCTACGATGTTTCACTTGATAATAATTTAGTAGTAGTCAAATGCCTCTCAGGTGACTACCAAAAACAGTAGCCACCTGAGACGCATTTCTGTTGTAACTTAAAATTTTTTTGACAGTATTCAAATGCCTCTCAAGTGGACACCAAAAACAGTGGCCACCTGATAAGCATTTCAACTATACTTGATAATAATTTGACAGTAGTCAAATGCTTCTCAGGTGACCACCAACAATCAATGGCCACCTGAGATGCATTTTAAATACACTTGATAATAATTTGGCAATAGTCAAATGCCACTCAGGTGGCCACCAAATACAGTGGCCACCTGAGACTCATTTTTATTATAACTCAAAAATTTTTTTGTTGCTTATAAATAAATCATTTTTACTTCATATTTTTATTGATATTTTAATTCTGTAAATAAAAATTAATATTCTAAAATTTGATAAATATATTATTTTAAAGAACCAATCAATGAAATCACACCTTGATTTATTATTAATTTTAGTAAATATATTATTTTAAAGAAAATAATACAAAATTTAATTTAAATAACATATTCTTATAATCAAAAGAGTGATAAAAGTATTTCAATTTTATTTATGTGAATTTAAAATAAAATTTTTAATTTTTAATTTTTTTATTATATTAAGTTTCTTTTCTTTTCTTTTCTTTTATTTCATTATAATTAAAAAATATTTTTCATTTATTTTAAATTTCACTCATAATTGTTTTATTCTTCTTTAGTTTATTATTTTTTGTCTTTATTTATTGATATGAGAATAAAATTAAAAAATTAAAAATAAAATAAATTATTTATCCAATTCCTACACGTGAAGAAGTAAGTAACCAATCTAAATTTGAATTTATTTTAACCCATTAAATACATACATATAGTGAACGAAATCTCATGCTAAGTACTTGTCATTGTTGAACTTTATAAACTAGTTTCAAATTTCTAATTAGACACAAATTAATTTAGTAGAGTACTCTCATATAGATCAGTTAAATAAGCTGGATCCAACCAATAATCCACAAATAAGGAAGAACTAACCATTTATGATTTTAAACGAACCTGTGTGAAGGTTATAAATATACTATGTGATATAAATTTAAACCATCTATGACGGATTAAGAACTTCAATAAAATTATTGTCTCATCAACAAAAACTTTAATATGACAAAGGGATAATCTCTCTTAAGTTATTTTAACCACTTCAACCTTAAAAAATTAAGTACATACATATAGAGAATGAAATCTCATGCTAAGTACTTCTCATTGTAATATTTTATACCCTTATTTCATATTTCTAATTGGACCCAAATTAATTTAGTGGAGCACTCTCTTATAGCTTAATTAAATAAGTACAATACAATAAATAATCCACAAAGAAGGAAGAACTAACCAATTCTAAGTTTAAACGAACCCGTGTGAAGGTTATAAATATAATATATGATATAGATTTAAACCATCTATGATGGATTAAATACTTCAATAAAGTTATTGTATCATCAATTTTTATCAACTAATGTATACTAAATCTTAATCAAATATAGATTTAAGTCTTTCATATTATATAAATATAAAGTGTTCAATTTTATGGTTTTTTTTCAGCAACACAAGGATGTATGTGATGTAATACAAAGACTCCCATGACGATTGGAACTTTTAATGTGAAGCTACAACTCGGTTGATAATAATTTTGCAGTAGACAAATGCCTCTCAGGTGGCCACTAAAAACAATGGCCACCTGAGAAGCATTTCTAACACTTAAAAATATTTTGGCAGTATTAAAATGCCTCTTAGGCAGCTTGAGAAGCATTTCTATTACAATTTGCTACTAAGCAAGAGTCAAATGCCACTCAGGTGGCCACCGAAAACAGTGGCCACCTGAGAAGTATTTCTACCACACTTGATAATAATTTGACAGTGGCTAAATGCCTTTCAGGTGGCCACCAAAAAAAGTGGCCACCTGAAAAGCATTTCTATAAACACATAAATAAAGTTTGGCAGTAGTTAAATGCCTCTCCGGTGGTCACCTGAGACGCATTTCCATTACAATTTGCTACTAAATTTTGGCAGAAGCCAAATGCCACTCAGGTGGCCACCAAAAATAGTGGCCACCTGAGATGCATTTCTACTACCCTTGAAAAAGAAGTGTAAGAAGTGAAAATGTATCAAAGCTAAGGTAAATGGTCTCATATCAAGATTTCACAAATCTCTACTCCATCTGTTCAGAATACAGTCAAAAAAAAAAATTCATCAGTAGTGGTCCACTTGCAAATTCTCCTTCTGCTCTTGAAAACCAACTAATTTTGGCAAATGCAACAAGAACTTAATTATCAATTAGTACAACAAAGAACTTCTCTAGTTTGGTATTTGCCATTTTTGACATGCCAAATTATAATTTCATAAGAAGTTAAAGCTAAACTAGACAACACATACCTAACACAACTACTTTTCAATAAAATGAGGAACAACAATCAAAGAAACTTTTCCTCTTGTGGCTGCTCTTGCACTCATAGATGAGTGATAAGTGGTGCTCCTCTGTTTTCTGTAAGAAGTATAAGCATCATCATACTGACTGATGTCATTTGGATTAGCAGTTGAACCAAGTCCTAATCTTCTGGAGCCACTAGAGTTAGGTTTCTATTCCACACTTCCGTCAACATAAGTTCCGGTCTCTGGGTCTACCTGTGGTAGATTTGGCGGTGGAGGAATACAAGTAATTCCTTTGCGAACAGACTGTTCTCTCTCGTACTCCTAATCATCATCTCGTGAATCTGATTTCAAGGGTCCTTTCAAAGGATTAACCTCACCAATCTCCTTAAAAAACTTTGATACTCTCTCTAAAATCTCGAATGAGGATGCGGTGGATGGATGTGTGACCGTTGGTATGTCTAAAGGACCCATGGGAGAGTAAGGAACCCTGCTTCCAATCTGCATTTTTCTTACCATTCCAAGAATAAGACCAGGTGGAAATAATGGATATGGTGGCAATTTTTCACTAGCAGCAGGAACTGGTTGGTTTGCTATAGGTTAAAGAGAAGAATTCATCGGCATTGCTCCTGAATGAATTTGTATTATATGGGTATATTAGTAATTTTTTTTTTGTTTTTTTAAGTGAGAGCAATGTTGGGCTTTCAATTAATTTTTTAATTTTATTTTATTATATCAAATTTTTAAATTGAAAAGGGTAAAAATGCCCAAAAGGATCATTTGTGAAAAGAAAATTTTGCAAAGTTTATAAATACAAAACAAACTTTCATGGTTTATTAAATTAATTCAATCTTTTCTTATGCTAATTATGAAAGAGAATTGATATTTCCACCTCAAAAAAGTTGTATCAACACTCCACATATTCAGTTATGGTTCAAATATCCAACTACGACCTTAACAAGCTATTACAGTTTGTATTACAAATGAATATTATTTATTTTAAATATTTTTTTACCAAAAATAAATATTTAAATAACTTGTTTTTAAATAAACAAATATATTCTAATTATACTTTTCATTTTTTTGAGTTAAAAAACTAATAAAAAATCATTAATTATTAAAAATATTATTAATTATAACTAATTTAATAAATTTTAATTTTTTAAAAATGATAAAAACCTATTACAAGAATTTTATTGTTTTTATAAAATATTTTTTATAAATACTACCATTTATAAATATTATACGGTTTGTATTTAATTATAGGATATAAAAATCTTTTAATAAAAATTGGGGTGTGCATACATGAGGGGCCAACATCATCACTTTTTATAAAAGTTTTCGTAAGGAAAATGAAGATTTGAAGGTTGTATCGGAGAAGGCCTTAAGCTTGACTTTTGGACTTTTGAGTCTCCATATTGATAACTCAAACTCGACTTTTTATATGAAGTGTGATTTGTATGGGTTGGTTAAAAGCCCACAACTTGTATGGATTTGCTGAGTTAGGCCATGAATTTGGGCCTCAATTTGTTAAAACTACTATATGTATGTTTTGATTATGAGCGTAACCCATAATTTTTAAATAAAAAAAATTAATTAATTAATTATAGAATTGTTGCTTCCAAATATGATTAAATATATATATATAATAGGTCGTTTCCAAAAGAATCCAATTAAGCAAGATAGAGACTCAAGACCAAATCTCAGGCCATACATCCGCTCAGACAATACTACCTAACATTATATTACAGATTCTTCAACTGTCAAATATTGAGTAGAGATGATCTCGAGTTTCGATAATCTCAGATTTCTATAAATAGAAACCTGAACATCTTCGATGAACATCGTCTTCCATTTAGAGAAATTCTGCCATAATCTCTAAAGTTCTTCTATCTCATTTGAGGTATGCTTTTCTAAACTCTAGTTACTCTACTTTACCTATTATTGTTTTAAATCATTTGAATAGGGAAGAAGAGGAACAACTTCTTGAAGTGGTGTGGCGTTACAAAAAGGCTTTGGGATGGAGTATTGCGAACATTAGAGGAATAAACCCCGGTTTTTGCACTCACAAAATAGTTCTTGAAGAAGATAGCAAAACCACCATTCAACCTCCAAGGAGGTTCAACCCAACTAGGAAGGAGGTTGTCAAGAAAGAGTTAATCAAACTTCTTGATGCAAATATTATTTATCCAATTTCGGATAGTGAATGGGTGAGACTGGTATAATGTGTACTTGTAACGTCCAATTTCGGGGTTAGACGTTTTCCAGTTTTCGAATTTTAAGTTGATTGTTGAAGTGTTGAACTTTATTGTAACTCGTGAACGTATCGATTATTGAAATGCTATTTATCTTCTTTGGATTGCTATGGGAATGTCTTTTGGTATTGTAATGTTTATATTTCGAAAACTGAAACGAAAATGAAGCAGAACGAAAGAAGAATAGAAGTGTCCAGCACTGGCCGTGCTGGCTACATAAGTTTTATGTAGTCAGGCTTGTCGCCAGCGCTGGTGACAAGGCCCTATGTCGCCAGCGAGCGAATTCTGCGAAATTGAGTTGTTCTTCTCGGTGCGCTTTGGCGAGACCTATGTCGCCAGCCTTGTCGCCAACCACCAAAATCGGGTTTTTAAAACCTTTTTTGACCGACTATTTTCATTCTCGCTCATTCTCTCGAATTCACTTGTCTCGCAAGCGTTTGTTCTCTCAACTTTGTCGCTTTCTCGTCGTTTGGGTATCTCCGGTAAGTCTTATATCAACCCTAATCTCCTCCTTTTGATTTCAAGTGTTAGTATCGATAGAATTAGAGATGATTATTGATGGTTTAGGGTTGATTAGATATTGAATTTGTTAGGGTTTTGTTGGAAACCCTAGGATTTGGGGAAAGTGGAATTGAATGATTGAGTATGTAATCGGATTGGTTTTCAAGTAAGAATCGTTCGTATTATCGCTTCGTAATTATTAGATTATTTTCTTTCACGATTGGACAAAACTTCGCTTTTCACTCGTCACATGTTCGACCTATTGTCTAAACCAATATCGTTCCTTCTTATTGTTAGGCGACGGTGCCGAGGATCGTGTCAGCAACGCTTAACTTAGATTATCGTCGGAAGAAAGGTTAGAAATGTCATTCTAAACTCTACATTTGGTTATTTTATGTTTTATGAATGAGCATTAACATGGTTAAACAAGATAACCACATGAATTGTAAATTGATACGAATAGATAGCCAATGATAGATTGATAATGATTGATTTGCGATTGTTGTTATATTGCTGATTAGAGATATTGATAAGTCTATTGCATGTTAGACTTAGGCTTTGGTTAGCTAGAGCTGGAAATAATTGGATAAGGCACTAGTAAAGTACCTATCACATATTGCTTGAAAGACAATGAATTGCTATAATGAAATGATTGATTGTTAAATAGAAACTTGTGTGTTTGATCACTTAACTCATTAATACGATTGCCCTAGTCATGGTTGAAAGTAGTGATGGAATGACATGTCATTAGGGGTACCCGAGATATCTCAACCTATTGATCAAAATAGGCCCTTTTAGTTTAGCTAACCACATTGAAAATTGAGTGACGACTCTTATTGGGTGTGACAGCACCACTACCTGCGGGCATATTGTTATTGGTGGTCTTCAGACCTAATTGATGGGATTTTAAGGTAGTATTCCGTCCCGAAGGGGAATAAACGGCTCTACGGATCTCGGTCTTCGGACCATATTGGTGGCTTCGGCCTAATTGGCCCCATTTCATTATTGATCCTAGATTAGCGGCAGTCAAATAAAGCTGGAATAAATAAATTGATTGATATTGGGTGATGATTGCTAGTGATTAGTTGATTGTTTGGGGGATTCTCAAACGAAGTTTGAGATCATAATTGGATATTTGATAATATTGAACGTAATTAGTTCTAGCGGGCTATCTCACTTTATTGGACAGTAACAGCCTTAGACTTGGGTGGGATTGTATTCTCTTTCCTTGATTGCTAGCTTTAGGTGCATTTGTGTGCCTCATCATCATTGTATAATTAAATAGAAGCATTGTGTGTGTTTGTTGGAGTATGACTGGCTAACCAGACATCGATAGTCTGACGTTGTTTTTCTTCCATTTTTCTTGTCTATCTATTGAAATGTGAAACAGGTAATCGAGCAGCTTAAAGATTCGAGCATTTCCATCGAAGCATGTTGATTTTCTTGCATTTAGAACATTTACAAATGAACTCGGATGCCATTTTTAAATTTGATGTTTACGAAGGATTGTAATTTATTTACTTAGACATTTTTAGGCTTTTGAGGATTTAAACAGTTTAAACGTGATTGTAATACTTTTACTGGATATTCTTTTTGTGGTTTCAGGACATGTTTATTATTCTTATTTATCAAACAAATTATTTGACGATATATTTATAGATACATATATATTTTAAATGAATGTTCATTGTGTTATTGTTTACAAAACAGGTTAATAAATTTGTTTTACATATAGTTTTATTTCTTTTGTATAATTTCCGCATCTTAAAGAATGAATGTATTGATTGTTAATGTGGCACTCCAACTTCTGTTCGCGGCTCCGCCGTGGCTGGGGGTTAGGCGTAACAGTACTAAAAAAATGGTGGACTAACCGTAGTAGAGAATGAGAATAATGAGTTGATTCCTACTAGAGTGATTACGAGGTGGAGAATGTGCATTGATTATAGGTTGTTCAATAGAACAACTAGGAAATATCATTTTCCATTTTCTTACATTCATGAATTGTTGGATAGGTTGGCGGGTCGGATAATTGCCAAAAACCTCCCAATTTTCGAAACGTTTGATTTTCCGCCACCGGTTTTCAAACGTTGTACCAAACCGCCCCCATTTACAAAACCAAAGCTGTTTTCTGCAATGATTGGATGTTTTCTGTTAATAGGGGCGGTTTGACACAAACGTTTGAAAAACGGTAGCAAAAAATCAAACGTTTCAAATTTTGGAGGATTTTTTTTATAATTACCCTTTTATCAATTCTCTAAATGATCTTGATACGTTTATCACATCTCAATTAGAGGACATGTTATGATTTATAAATATAAATGTGATATTATTTAGGGGTTTTTCATAATATAAAATTTTAAATTATTTAAAAAAAAAATATTTAACTAGTTAGATTTCAATTGTTACACATTTTACTTCATATTTTATCAAAAGTAGTTTAATTCAAAAATACATTTTATTTATTTTTAAATCTAAATATTTAAATTAATTTAATTTATCACTCTTGTTTATTTCTTTAAATTTGATCTTTTTAATATATATATATATATATTCTTATTATTTTTTATTTATATTTTTATTCCATTCATTTTATATTATAATTTGCGAAATTAAAATTATTAGAATGAAAATTCATGACAACATCAAATACTTTTAAAATAAATAAATAATTATTCTACATTTTAATTATAATATATATAAAAATTAATATTGAAAATGATAAAACTAAAATGGTATACAAAATATATTACCAATTAGAATGATGTAAATATATAATTTATAATTAATATTCAATTATTATTACTATAACTCTAACAATTATTAAAACACGTAAATATCTATGTTATTAAAGAATAATGGACTAAAAAAAATCTACCACTAAATTAAACTTAATAAAAGAAAAAAAAATTGTAATCATGCATTATATATCTCCATCAAATATGAAAAAATATTGCAAATTCTTCCAAGTAAGTTGGGTAATCACGCATTATATATCTTCTTATTTTTCATATATTATTCTGCTCACGTGCAATTATAGTTTATGCTCACTTGCTATTTTGATATTTATATTTTATTCCATTAGTTTTATATTATAATTTTATTCTTTATAAATAAAAAAATTAACAAGAAAACATATATATATATATATATATATATATATATCATTTAGAGAATTGATAAAGGGTATTTATAAAAGAAAAAAAAAATTCTCCAAAATTTGAAACGTTTGATTTTTCGCCACCGTTTTTCAAACGTTTATGTCAAACCGCCCCTAATAATAGAAAACATCCAATCATAACAGAAAACAGCTTTGGTTTTGTAAATGGGGGTGGTTTGGTACAACGTTTGAAAACCGGTGATGGAAAATCAAACGTTTCAAAACTTGGAAGGTTTTTGGCACTCTTATTTTTGCATTCTTGATGGGTATAGTGGTTACAATCTAATTTCTATAGCCTTTAATGACTGAGATAAAATCAATTTCCCACGTTCATTTGGTACCTTTGCATATAGACGTATGTTATTTTGGTTGTGTAATGCACCCGACACTTTTTCAAAGGTGTATGATGGCGATTTTCTCCGATTTTGTAGGTAAGTTTCTAGAGGTTTTAATGGTTTATTTTTCCATTAATGGAGAGGATTTTGAGAATTGCATACACCACTTGGCAGATGTACTTAAGAGATACGAAGAAACCAACCTAATGTTGAATTGGGAGAAGTGTCATTTCATGGTACGAGAGGGAATAGTTTTAGGACAAAAAAAAATCTATTCTAAAGGGTAAGCACTGGACAGGGCTTAGATTGAAGCCATTAAAAAGTACCCCTATTATTACTGTGAAAGGAGTGAGAAGTTTTTAAGGACATGCAGGGTTATATAGTAGGTTCATTAAGGACTTTTCTAAAATCTCTAGACCTTTTTGTGCACTCCTTGAAAAAGATGCAATGTTTGAGTTTAATGATGATTGTCTAACATCCTTTTCTTGATAGAAAGAAAAATTAATTACAGCTCTTATCATTATACCTCCTAATTGGGAGCTTCCATTTGAGATGATATGTGATGTAAAAGATCTTGCGGTTGGTGCGATTCTTGGGCAAATGCACAACAAGATTTTTCATGTTATCTACTATGCTAGTAGATCACTTTATGAAGCTCAAAGGAAATACACAACCGCAAAAAAAGAATGACTTGATATTGTGTTTTCTCTTGACAAGTTTAGATCTTATTTTAGAAGATCTTAAATCATTGCTTACACGGATCATGCGGCTATTAGATATTTGTTCATTAAAAAAGATTCAAAGCATAGATTGGTTCGTTGGGTGTTGTTGATGCAGGAATTTGACGTTGAAGTCAAAGATAGAAAAGTTAGTGAGAATCTAATAGGGTATCACCTTTCTCGGATTGTTGTTGAGGAAGCTAATCCTCAAATTCCAATTAATGAGAATTTTCTGAATGAGCAATTGCTTACTAGTTCCGCTACTTCATTTCCTTGGTATGCTAACAATGTTAATTATATTGTTTGCAAGGTACTACCCGATGACCTCTCTAAGCATTAATAAAAGAAATTTCCTCCATGAAATTAAGCATTACATTTGGGATGAACCTTTTCTTTGTGCAGATAAAATTTTAAGGAGATGCATTCCTTATGAAAAAGTTGAGGAAATCTTGAAGAAGTGTCATGCATTAGAGTATGATGGCCATTTGGGAGGAATTTGAACCGCGACTAAGGTACTTCAATTTGGCTTTTATTGGCCAACTTTGTTTAAAGATGCTAATGAGTTTGTTGCAAGGTCTGATAGGTGTCAACGTGTTGGTAATATCTCAAAAAGGTATGAAATGTCTCAAAATGTAATAGAAGTCGAACTTTTTGATGTTTTGGGGATTTATTTTATGGGACCCTTCTTCTAACAATAATGAATATATATCGATTGCGGTTGATTTTGTTTCAAAGTGGGTTGAAGTCATTGCTAGTTCCACTAGTAACTCTAGGGTGGTTGAGAATTTTTTTATTAAAAACATTCTCACTAGATTTGGAGTCCTTAGAGCATTAATTAGTGATGGTGGATTCCATTTTTGCAATAAGTTGTTAGAGAAACTCTTGGCAAAATTTGGAGTTGATAAGTCTAGAATTTACCTATATTTTGATATATTTTTATGAGCTTAAATAGGAAGAATTTGAGCTTAAGAGTTGAAATATTGAATGGATTTCTAGTAATTTTAGACTATTTTATTAAGACAGGGACTTGGATGAAAGGATCTAGAAAAAGAAGCAGAAAAGAAAAAAAATCAGAAAAATGAGGGATGAAATGGAATTTCATCCAAAGTCCAAGATTATGGCAAAATAATACAAGTTAATACTATATTTTGCTTATTGATATTGCCTATGCACTCATAGAAGATGGCAACATAAGAAGCGAAACAAGTGAACATCGCCTAGAAGAAAAGATGCAGAAGGTAGTATAAATGTGTCTCGCCTACAATATTTTGTCACACTTGGCGAAATCCTCAGGCAACAAAAGAAGATATCGCTTAAAGATAAGTGAAGACAGGCAACAAATCAAGGCAAAATTTTGAATATCACCTAAGATAGAAGTATGAATGGTGACGACAATTAACTTATCTCGCCTAAGATCCTTGATGAGGCAAAATAAAGGTGTCGAGAAGAAGCATTGTCGCCTAGATGGTTGGCGATATGGAAGGCGTTGATCAATGATATTTCATCTAGAAGACTTGTTATCAGGCGAGTGAGTTGGCGAGTATTTTGATTATCGTTTGACGTTCAGGCGAAGGAACAGGCGACGTAAAGAGATATTTTGTACTTCGCCTATTTGTGTTTCTTTCTTTAGTTAATTTCAAAATTGTCATTGAGAAAACTCTATAAATAGAAAAACATTCAAAGCAATTAGAACCTTTTGACAATTTCAGATATTTTCTAGAATCATCTGTTCTTTCATTGAGAGTTCATTTTTGAGAAGTTTCTCGGAGAAGTTTTTGTGCTCTGTATTCTGTTATCTTTGAGATTTAGCTTGAATCGGAGAAGCGAAGATTGTGACAAAGTCCAGCTTCTAACTTCCTTGGTAAGATTTAGATCTTAAAGCATAATGAAGATGAATTTGAACTGTGTTATATATGAAGAAGTAAATGTGTATAGCTAATAGCTTTGTTGATTTGTTGAGGTCTATTTTTCTATGTTAATATTTGATTGTATAATTCTTGTTCATTCATAGTAAGATTTGCTTAGTTTTCATGAGCCTATTGAATTACGAGAACTAGAGTTAAGTAATGTTATTATGATGCTTATTCTAGTCCAGAGATGGCGTCTAAGTATCAGATTTAAGAACGAATGACCTTTGTACTAGAGATAGACAAATAGATCCAATTTTCCACAGATTGTGCCTAATCAGTTAATTTAATTGTCTTATAGAGATATATGCAATCTATTGACAAGGATTTGATAAATTGAATCGAGAGATCTTTAACAAGTCATTGATGATGATCTAGGTTGTAAATCTAAGATTTAAAGTTGAATTGTGTAATCAAATGTGGTAATAGGAAACAGAGATCTACATATCAACTTGATTTTGTATTAGATCATAGGAAAATGAGTTTTGAACTTCCATTTAATTGTTATGATTATCAAAAGTGTCTAAAATTCACATCACATCTTATGATATTTACTATTCAGTTTACTAATGGATTCTTTTGCAATTCAGTTTAGATCTCAGTTGAATTCTTTCTTTCTAAATAAACAATCTTTGCGGAGACGATATCTTTAAAACTACAATTAGACATTGATAACAATTCTTCAGTTGTTATTTATGTTTGTATATATGTAAGAATTTTCTCATCGGGAGTGAAGCACAACGTGACCACGACTTATTATCCACAAGCTAATGGTTAAGTAGAAGTGTCTACTAGGGAGTTGAAGAGTATACTTAAGAAAGTGGTTAGTGTCACTAGGAAGGATTGGAGTTCTAAACTTGATGATACCTTGTGGGCATATAGAATTGCTTTGAAAACCCTTATAGGCATGTCTTCATATAGGCTAGTCTTTGGTAAAAGTTGCCACTTGCTGGTTGAGCTTGAAAATAAGGCATATTAGGCTACTAAATTCTTGAATTATTGTCTTAAAAGCGCATGTGAGAAGCACCTTTTACAAATTGATGAGCAAGATAAGTGGCAAATGGAAGCATATGAAAGTGATCACATCTACAAGCAAAGAAGGAAGTGGTTGAATGACAAAAGATAGTGCAAAGGGTTTTTGTCCCGGACAAAATGGTTTTGCTTTTTAACTCAAGGCTTAGGCTTTTTGTGGGCAAGCTAAAATTGCTTTTGTCGGGACAATTTAAAGTTGTGAAAGTATCACCCAATGGGGCGGTAGAGTTACTTGATCCCAAATCAAATGACACATTTATTGTCAATGGACAAAGGCTCAAACATTATTTTGGGGGTGATATAGATAGGGCGAGGCAGATTATCCCCTTACAAGATACTTGAGTAATGGAGTTTTGTTGTGAGGGATCGTTGTAAGGCGATCTGTTGGAAAGTGTCACTCGGTCGATGCTAACGACCCCAAAGCATACTCTCGACGCACATTGCTTTTGTGTTTTATTTATACTTTAAATTGCATTGTTTTAATGGATATTTTCATTTATTCATACAGGTCAAAAGATATTGAAGTTTGGAAAATTTTCAGCTATGAAACTAATTTTTCAGAAAATGAATCATTGTCCAAGGCCAAACTGCATTTCGGTACCTAATTTGGCAGGTAGTCGACCAGAAATAGAGGAAAATTATCTTTGAGAACTATCGAGCTTTAATTCGGTCCTTAATTCGGCATTAAGATAATGTAGAAGCAAGGATTTCTGTATGGATTAAACATTGAATTGCAATTTGGTATCCAGCTCATGCTCTAATTCGGCAAGAGGACGGACCATTATTGCAGAATTTTACAAAATTACAAGTTTGGCAGGAAGTTCCGTATTCAGTGTGGACAGATGCAATTTTACTTCAATGTTGAACTACAATTCGGTACCCTTTTTGGCGAGTAGTTTGGACAGAAGCTACTTGTTTCTTCTTCATTCTTACCAAGTTGTACATTTCAATACCATCTCGCCATCTAGTTGGGTACTATCGGGTTTTTAATTTCAATTTAGAGTTAAAACTAGGTAAAAATAGTTCAACATTCACTTTCCATTTTTACTCAAATTCAAACATTTATCTCTTTGCGCTCTCACCTTATTCGGTAATCTCCAAGCTAGTTCATCTTGATCTTTTATTTATCCAATATAAGGTATATCTCTCTTCTCACTTTACTTTCTTTCGTCATTCTTCTTCTTTGTGAGATTAAGTGTGATAAGGGTTTATTTTGGGGGAAAACGGGTGAGATTGAATTAGCTAATTTCGACAGTTAGGTTTTATTTGTTGGGCAAGGATAGTACAGTTCTAGTTACTACTTATTGATTTTGCTAGGTTGGATTGAGAAATTACTATCAAGCTTGGTTCGTCAAATTAGTGTACAATCGTTACTTTTGGTTCAGCTTGGTCTTGAATTACTGGTCTGTTCATGTTATGCTTGATTTTGCTTTTAATTTTTCCTAAAGTGGAATTAGTATTTTGTTGTTGTCTTAAACTTGAAAATTGCTTGTTGGGTTGATTTTTGCAGATTAAGGGTTATAAAACTTCTATTGATTTATGATGTTTAATGCTGATATGCTGTAGGATTATTGAATACAATTCTAATCTTCGAGAATAAATAACAGGGCTTGATTCTGTTAATAGTTGAATAAGGTTGTCATTGATAAAGCTATTGTTTTTGTTGGTTTATATCAATGTAGATTATTTTTGTTTTGATGAAATTGTTGTTGAATTTGAGTTGTTTATCAAATTAGTTGAATTCACTGTTATTTCTGCGGATAAAATGAAGATTATTTGTTGCTGTTGTTGGTTATACAACTGAGTATGACTCTGAAATTCACATTAATTGGCTATTTTGTTTCGATTTGTTTCAAGATGATGCTATTGAATTTTTAGCTAAAATTGGATGTTAGTTTCATTATGCTTGAATTTGAACATTGAGTTCAATGTTTACTAACCTAAATTTATGTTCTTCCATAGACATTGCATGATATATAGCTACTGTTGAGTTTAATAGTTCAATTTTATTGATTTTGTAGGATGGACAACCGAGGCAAAAGGCAAAACATACTTCCAACCGGACTAAAATAGGGCAGCAAGGGGAGAGTTCAAGAAGATTCGTACTAAACCCCCTACTCCACCACCAAGATCTCTTACACCTCATTTTCATCAACGTGATCTCTCTGAAAAGAGGCTTCATTTGTAGAGACTTATAAAGGTTAATATGCTACAAGATTCATTAATTCTAAGTTGGCTTACTTCAAGACAATGACTAAAGTTGGCCGCTGCAAGATTTCCGGTGAATGAAACTTTGGTTTATGAAATGTTTGCAATGGCTAGGGTGGAAGTCTTTAATAAGGAGTATGGGTGAGAGGTAAGAAAGTTATTATCACTCCTAATATAATTGATAACTTTCTTGAGATTAGCACTTTGCAATCAGTAGAGAGATTTGATGATAGGATGGAGGATTTTTCCTTTCCTTTTATTAAGTTTAAGAAGTCTAAGAAGTATATTTCTCAATGTTCTACACCTTCTGAAGTTTGTTACGATGAGTTAGATCCGATCATGCATTTATGCTTAATTGGACTAGATTTGGCTTGATCTCGGTGTTTTCCTCACTGAAGAACCGAGGTTCTTAGTTTATTTATTGAAGGGGTGTCCAGTGAATGCGGGAGGGATATTGTATCATGTTATTCGCAGCAAGCTACATATTTTCTATTTTTCCATAGTTTGGTTAATGTATTATGTGGATTGGCAGATGTTCTTACATTGCCAAATGATAATCTCATTCCTCCCAAGGCAAAATTGGATTCCTTTGCTTGGAGTCACATTATGAGAAGTCATGGGAGTCGCCCAAATAGTTAAAGGAAAAAGGGATATGGCGAGTATAGTACCTACCTCTTTCGTAGGATCATTCTTGGATGTTTAGAGATCTCATTGCTCCTCAGCAAAGTGAATTGGAAGAATAGTTACAGCTCTATTCTGACAATTTGAAAGATTGGATGGACGTGAAATTTGAGAAGCTTGACGAGGAGATTGATGAGTGCTTTAATAGGAGTGATAGAAGGATGAACCTTGTAGCTTCTGATGTTACTAACCTTTGTGCTACATTTGATAGTTTCAGGATGTCCACAGTGTAGCTAGCTGGTACAACATTAGCGTACACTTTTTCTGCTCGTACTCCTATCTCGAGTATGATGGCTGCACCTCCGGCGCCTCGCATGGACCAGCCATCATCTTCTTCAGCAAGGCCATCCATATCTCAGTGAAATCCTCACTTTTAGGATGTTTTCCTTCGTGTTTTTTATGCTTTAGATGCCCTTCTTATACTCTTTTTATGTTTCCATGTATTTTTTGAGATGTTTTAAGTTGTAAAAGAGTATTGTGGATGTTTGGAGTATATTAGATTTACTCTTTTCAGTTTTGTGATATTTTGGTTGTTTTTGAAATAGTAAAGTGGATGTTATTCGAATTTTTTTTTTACTCTTGTTGTTATTGATGTTATCTTTGAAAAAGTAATGTGAATGTTTTGTTACTTCCATTGGTTATATTGCTTATCTATTAAGGAAGTATTTCAAGTTTCATTTGGGGTTGGCACCATTACACTTTAGATGTTTAGCATTATTTCACTTTCATATTCAATTGACACTAACATCTAAAGTTGGGGGGGGGGGGGTAATTGGATAAATTAATTGTTGACTTGTAATGAATTGTTCTAATGTTTTTCAATCCATTTCTTCACTTTTGGATCGCATACATTTCATTAATGCATTAAGGACAATGTCTAACATCCCATATTGAGAAATGGTTCAAAGTTAAATTTCTACCCATATCAGCAATGTGCACATTGTTTTTCAGGAGCCTAAAACTTCAGAACTCCAAAGTTAAGCGTGCTTGGCTTGGAGCAATCTTGGGATGGGTGACCTTCTAGGAAGTTTCCTAAAAAGCATGCGAATGAGGACAAAGCATGCTGGAAATCATAATGGTGGTCTGTGTGGCGAGTGGTCAGCCTTATAACCGTTCAAGTAAAGACGCGACGCCCTACCACCGTACCTCGGATCATCCGGGGGGGCCGGATGTTACAAATGGTATCAGAGCAACCATCCGGGGGTGGGGGTGGGGTTAGTGGTCTACCTTTAAATTGGTTATGTAATGAAGTGCCGCCCTGCCACCGCGCCTCGGATCATCCAAGGGCGGGGGTGGGGGCCGGACATTACATAATTCGACAAGAGATCAATATCAAACCTCTAAAGATGGAAGTAAAAATAAAGGATTAGATTAAACTTGTTGCAGAAATGGTGAATCTAGAGCTTGAATCGTTGGGTCTCAGTGACTTAAACTTCAATCTACACTTCTCCTCTTGGAATCAACATGCAGATTTGAGCGAAATCGAAGAACAAAATCACTTCTAATCTTACAAAATTCTTACGCGTGTAAGAATATTACAAAAATGATCCAAGATCCCTCTCCAAGAGTTTTAGATGAGTATTTATAGTACAATTCAAATCACACTCAAAATGGCTCCAAAAATACACAAGACTTGTAACAGCATTGTTGGCGAATTGCATTTTGATAAGGAATTTGATACAGAGTTCGGTCTCTACATGCAATATTCCTTCTCAGATTGTACAAACTACCAATCCGGTAGCCAATTCGGTACCTAGTTTAAATAGAAAGGTACTCATAGGTTCAAACATCTTGTCGAGCTTCTATTTTGGTCTTCTATTTGGTGCTAAGTTCGGACAGATGGATTTTTAATCTTCTTAGGTAATTACCGAACTGTAGTTTGGTAATGAGCTCGGCGTGGAATTAGAATAGAGGGATTTTCTTTTCTTCACTTGCTTTACCGAGTTGCAATTTGGTACTGAGTTCGGTGTTAAGTTTGGATAGAGGAGTTTCATCTATGTTCTAACAACAACGAACTCCAAGTTAGTACTTAGCTCAGTAGCTAGTTCGGACAAAGAGTATCTTTCCTTTTCTTTTTTAATAACCAAACTGTCGTTCGGTGTGCAGTTCGCTAACCATTCTCTCTTGTCCTTCTTCACCTATTTTCGATCCTTTTTTTCTCCAAACTTCCGCTTTTCTTCCTTGATGACTGAAAGTCTCCAAGTTTACATTGAAGACCTAAAAATAAGAGAAAGTGTCTAAAATATATGCATTTCATAAGGGAAAACAACCAAATTCATCTAATTTTATACTTATTTTTCAAGCTCATCACATGCAGAACATTATTCAAAGTGAGCTCTTTTCCAAGTGAGCTATTTTCCAGATGTCAATTTCAGTACCACTTTACCTTGAAATTCAACCTTTGATATCGAAGAATTTTCCATTTAAAGACATTCTCCCATGCCGACTCCATGATATTCGGAAAATATATGTCGATTGGAACAACTGTGTCTTGTAACAACTAGGTCCGCCCACAATTCTTTATTATTTGAGTTCATTAGATTTACTTTGGTAATCACGGCTGCGAGACTTAGTTCAACCACTTCAATAGATAACTTTTCTTCCTTTATTCAATGGGCTTAAGGATTCTTCTTTTTGTTATCATATTCTACTTTTCGGTTTCGACAAATATTTGCATGATGACCTATCTTATTACAAATATAGCATTTTCCCTTGAATTTCTTTATACTCCCTTGATTTTGATTTTGTCCCACAAGTTTCCTCTTTTTTCCAACTTGTTGCCCATTTTCAACGACATTTTCCTTAGCTCTTCAAGTGTTGATTGTCTTCTTCATTTCTGAGACGTACAATCAAATCTTCCAAACTCATTTCCTTCCATTTATGCTTCAAATAATATTTAAAATCTTTCCATGAAAAAGGCAGCTTCTCAATTAAAGCAGCAACTAGAAAAGATTCAGTTAGCGTCATCTTTTCCGCATGTATTTCATGAAGGATCAATTAGAATTCTTAAACTTGATTTATAGCAGTTTTAGAATCCACTATCTTAAGATCAAGAAACCTTCCAATTACGAACTTCTTTAAACCGGCATCATCAGTTTTGCATTTTTTATCTAGACTCTCCCAAAGCTCTTTAGAATTTCTAACTGGACTTTATACATTATACAATGTATTATCTAAGCCATTGAGGATGAAATTTTTGCATAGAAAATCTCCATGTTTCCATGCCTCCACTGCTGGTAAAGTTTTCGTATCCGTTTTATCTTCGTTAATGACAGAAGCATTCTTATTCAAGTATTTTGTAAAATTCAGGGTTGTAAGATAAAATAGCAGCTTTAGTTGCCATCTTTTAAATTCAATACCATCAAACTTTTCCAATTATTCACTATCACGTCCGTAAGTAGGGCTATTAATTTTCTTATTTCGGGAAATTATTTCAGTCATTTGGATTTTATTTAATTTTTAATTATTCTTCGTTCAAGGGTAAAATGAGTGTTTTAAAATGTCGACTTTCCGATTCGACCGTATAATTTTGACCAATTTGATTTTTGATATAGTTTTGAAAACAAAATGGATATTTGATGTATTTTGTAATTATTTTCCAATTTGCGTCTTTTTAAAACCACTTGATTATTTGTGGGTTTATGGTGATATTTGCCACTCATATATATATATATATATATATATATATATAGAAAAATAAAGGTTTTGAAATCATTCATAAATAAATAAAAAAACCTAAAAAGTTAGTTCAACGTGTTCTAAGTTTTATCTCAAATATATACCTCAGCCATGGATTCCGAGGCACTCGCTTTTCGATATTTTAAATTGGGGATTTGATTATTTGTTAGTCACTTTTGTTCTATGTATGGATTTTTATCTCTCTTTGTCTTAAAATTGCTTTGATAATAATTTGGAATTTCTTGATTTAGTTAGGGTTTGGCGAATTGAGGTTTAATTTCAATTGATTTAGGTTTTGAAACCCTAAGTATTTAATCTATATATATATATATATATATATATTGGGTCTTCTGAGTTTATTTAGGGTTTATTTCGCTGCTTAAATTATGAAATCGTAACTTTTGGATTTGGGAATTTATTCGATTTATTTTTTATTTTATTTAGATCAAATTGGGGATCGTCAACTGGAGCTTTTTCGGTAGATTTGGATTTAGCGATAAAGGTTAATAGCCACACTTATGCCCTTACGATTGTATGTTCCAGTCTGTTTTGCTGTCAGCGAATTTAGATTAATTAAATATGAAACTGAAACTATGAATCGTATTATTGTCGCTGCATTTGAGTATGAGTTTCTAGCTGTTATTTGTTAAATAACATCTGTAGTCTTTCAGTCTGATTTGCCTATTATTGTGGTTATCTATTTGCTCTTTTGCTGTAATATGGGTATGTGATTTAATGTTCAAAACTGTCTGTTAAACTAGTTATATGAACTCTGTAATCTGTATTAAAGTCTTGTCCTAGGTTAATACGATAAGACCAGCATGCCGTAGGGAAATCTAAATGTATACATCGATGCATGAAAGCGTATTTGGCCTTGATTGCCAACCTATTTTCTGGATGCGACACCATCATTCTGGAGTTGTGCTAATGTATGGATGCGACAACATCACTTCTGAGATCTTTGATCTATCCCTAAGGTTTGTACCCTATTTCTGTTTGTTTATTCTAGATTTCTATTATTAAGCTAAGGTAAGGTTTGGTAAGTTAAACACTATTTAATAATGTAAGTCTCTAACTTCTATTGCATTAAAATTGTGTCTAGTTCTACTTGTGAATATCCGCTATGAACTGTTTGATTTATGTGCATTGCTCGTTACTTTGGGTTCTAACATTTGGGTAGTATGATTTTGTTTATTAACTTGCCATTGGCGATAGGAACCAATTTAAAGAGAAGGCTAGAGCTTGAGTAGCGAAAATCATAATGTAAAATAGGCTAAAAACATTAACAGAGGTCATGACCGAACTTCTTATCGAACTAGATACCAAACTGTCACTTAAAATTGACCTTAAGAGTCAATTGGGTCTCTATCCGAATTAGGTACTGAAGTGTATACCGAACTGTGTACCGAACTTTCACTTAAATATGAGTAGAAACAAAAGTAATAGCTCTTGCAGAACTGTATTCCGAACTATCACTTAAATCTGAGAAAAATTTAAGTAATAGCTCTTAGCAAACTATATACCAAACTGTATGCCGAACTGTCACTTAAATCACTGTAAAGTTTTTGTTTTGTATGTTTTGAACCCGTTTGGGGTAGAAATTGCTGAGTTTAGACAGTCAAGTGGAGTAGCAGGATATCACTTGCATGTCAACATAAATCATCATATGGCATCTTTATCGAGACTTTATTTTAATTATTATATCATGATTTTGAATTTAATTCAGAATTTCGTATTAGCTGCATTACGTTTTGGGTTTGATTTCAGAATAGATATTTTTATATATTTTGGTTTGAATATATATCTTTATCGGATTTGTATTTGATCTATCAGATTTGGAACACTTTTGAATAATAAGATATTCTGCAATGTTTCTTATTTATGGATCTGTTTCTATATGTATCTTTTATTGTTTGTCCATCTCTTTTTGCATGTGACATCTGTTCTCCGTGTCTCTTCTGTCAGAATGAGGGTTTGGATGTTATATTTTTTGGTATCAGAGCACCGACTCTCAGTTGTTTCTCGTTTTACATTAGAATTATAGGTGTCTATGCATTGTTTTCAAACTCATGACATTGCATATCAGGAATTGAGTCTTTGTGGTTATATCTTTTCTAACACCTACTTTTGAACACTTTTCAAGAACTTGTATTTCTTTGACTCACTGATTTCTGAATTATGGTTGGTAGACGTCGTAATATCCCCACTGGACATGGCGGTACCTTTAATGATAATCATGCACCCAATAATGTCGTTGCTCATACTCAAGATTTTCAGGATATTACTGCTATCCTCCGTGGTTTGCAAGAGGGATGAGATATGCAAGAGAGGTTGGCGATTGAATGACTTCCTAAGAAAAAGATCGAGCTGTTTAAGGGGACCAGTAATGAAGGTCCGGAAGTGGCAGATAACTTGTTGAGTGATATGTCTCGAGTCTCTGACGAGATTAGGTGTAATAATGCTTAAAAGTTGGAGTGTTTTGTTTCCCTTCTTCTAAGTGAATCAGTTCATTGGTGGGAAGGAGTGGTTAAGACCTTGGATCCTAAAGTTGTGATCAATTTAGAGTTCTTCCCTGAGCAGCTCAAGAAAAACTACATTGGGCATGCTTGGCAGAACAGAAGAGAGTTGAGTTCCTCTATCTGACGCATAGGGATAGATCTGTTCAGGACTATAAGAATGAATTTGTGAAGCTTTGCAGGTATGTGCCTGAGATGGTTCCTACTCCAACTGACTGATGTAGGAAATTCAGATATGGGCTAAATTTTGAGATTCAGAAGTTGTTGGCTACTCTGAGAACGGATGATTTCCATGAGATGGTTGAAGTTGCACTAAACATTAAGATATTGGTCAAGAGGGATAAGAAGCGTGAGAAGGACACCAAGAGTGGACCTACAGTGGTTGACCAACATCATAAGAAGAACAAGACTCAGGTGCAGAATGCTGGTGGTGGCTGAGTTAAAAGGGGCTGGTGTATTCTCTAAGATCAATCTGAGGTTTGGTTATCATAAGTTAAGGATCGAGGGTCGAATATACCTAAATCTGCATCTTAAACCAGGTATGGCCACTATGAATTTATGATGATGCCTTTTGGATTGACTAATGCTCTTGCAGTATTTATGGATCTGATGAATAAGATGCTTAAGCATATTTTGGATCATTTTGTTGTGGTGTTCATTGATGACATCTGGTGTATTCAAAGGACAAGGATGAACATGCTAAGCATTTGAGAACTGTTTTGCAGTTCCTTCGTTAGGAGCAACTCTATGCGAAACTGTCTAAATGTGAGTTCTGGATGGAAGATGTTGCCTTCCTTGGTCTTGTGATTTTGAAAGATGGTATCAAGGTGGATCCAAATAAGATTGAAGCTGTGATAGCTCGGAAACCTCCTATGAATGTGACTGAGGTTAGGAGTTTCCTTGCTTTGGCAGGTTATTATCATCGGTTTGTGAAAGGATTCTCCTCTAATGCAGGTCCTTTGACTAAACTTTTACATAAAGGAGTTAAATTTGAGTGGACTAACAATAGTCAGGAATGATTTGATGCTTTAAAGAAGATGCTTACTGAAGCTCTAGTTCTGGTTCAGTCGATTGAAGTGTTGGTCTATGTTATGTATAGTGATGCTTTTTTGCATGGGCTTTGTTGTGTGCTTGTGTAAGATGGAAAGGTTATTGATTATGCATCAAGACAATTGCTAACACATGAGCTTACTATCCTACTCATGATCTTGAGTTTGCTACAATTGTCTCCGCATTGAAAATCATGAGGCATTATTTGTATAGAGCAAAGTGTTTTGTGTATACAGACCAAAAGAGTTTGTAGTACTTGCCTATTAAGAGAGATTTGAATTTAAAATAGAGTTGATTGGTTAAATTCTTGAAGAATTATTACATCAAGATGAATTACCATCCTGGAAAAGCTAATGTGGTAACAGATGCTCTTAGCCCGTAAATCCATACATGCTTTTTACACTATGATGGCAAGGTTGAGTCTAAAGAATGATGCTCTAGTAGCCAAACTTGTTGTGAAACCAGATTTGACTGCTAGGATTCTAGAAGCTCAGAAGTCTCGTGAGGTATCCTTGGACTGGGCTAAGAAGTCTGATTAAGGTAAGAGAAAAAAACGTCTTAGAAAAGTGATGGTAGTTGGGATTTCGGTGATCGAATTTATGTGCCGTTCTGAGATAATCTGAGGACTGAAATATTGGCTGAAGCATATAGGCAAGTGTATGTTATGCATTGTGGTGCTACCTAGATGTATCACGATCTGAAAGTGATGTATTGGTGGCCGGGTATGGAGAATGATGTTATTGAGTTTGTTGGGAAGTGTTTAGTTTGTCAGCAAGTTAAGGCAGACATCAACTTCAATCTGGTTTGCTCTATCCGATATCAATTTCAGAATGGAAGTGGGATCGAGTCACTATGGATTTTGTTGTTGGTTTGCGGTTGACTAGTGAGAAGTTTGATGTGATCAAATTAGATTAATTTAATATGAACGAAAATTATGAATTGGATTATTTCCGCTATATTAGAGTATGTTTTTCTAGCTGTTATCTGTTAAATGACATCTAAAGTCTGTCACTCTAATTTGACGATTATTGTGGCTATCTGTCTGCTCAGCTGTTGTAACGTGGGTATATGAATTAATGTTCATAACTCTCTGTTAAGCTAGTAATATGAACTCTGTAATCTGTATAAAAGCCCTGTCCTAGGTTAATACGATAAGATCAACATGCTGTAGGGAAATCTAGATGTATACATCGATGCGCTAAAAGCGTATTTGGCCTTGATTGCGAACCTATTTTCTTGATGTGATGGTATCATTCTGGAACTTTTCTCATGTCTGGATGCGACGATATCACTTCTGGGATCTTTGATCCATCTTTGAGGGTTGTACCCTATTTCTGTCTGTTTTCTATTCTCGATTTCTGTTATTAAGTTAAGGATAGGTTTGGTAAGTTAAACACTATTTAATGATGTGATAGTCTGAATTCCGTTGTAATAAAATTGTGTCTGCTTCTACTTGCAAATATCGGCTATGAACTGTTTGATTTCTGTCCATTGCTCGTTACTTTGGGTTCTAACCTTTGGGTAGCATGATTTTGGCTGTTAACTAGCCATAGGTTATAGGAACCGATCCAAATAGATTAATAGAGCTTGAATAGAAAAAATCATAATTTGAAATAGGCTAAAAATGTGAAAGGAGGCCGTGACTGAACTCCATAACGACCTAGGTACTGAACTGTCACTTAAAATCGACATTAGGAGTTAATTAGGTCTCTCTCCGAATAAGGTACCGAACTATATACCGAACTGTATACCAAACTGTCACTTAAATCTGAATAGAAACTTAAGTAATAGCTATTACCCAACAGTATACCGAACTGTCACTTAAATCTGAGTAGAAATTTAAGTAATAGCTCTTACCAAACTGTATGCCAAGTTGTCACTTAAATCACTCTAGAATTCAAATATTATTCTCCGACCAAACTAGTGACTGAACTGCTTACCAAATTACAATTCGGTATCACTATTAACACTCCCTGACCGAATTGCTTACCGGACTGCATACTGAATTCACAGTTTGGTGTCGGTCCTTTTCTTTGAAATAATTTGACAACTTTTAAGTTTATTTCAGACGATAATTACAATAATCTTTAATCACTTATCCTAGATTACTTAAAGGGGATTTAGACTGGGATAAATTGGTTTAATAATCAACTTGGTTGCTCTTGTCTGTAATCTCATGTTTGTAAACTACTATACATATGTGTGGCACTTTATTCTGTTAAAAAAACGCATTATGTGTGTGCTTGTTGGGCATTGGCTTACTAACTAATCATCGATAGTCTGACCCTTTGTGGCTTTTATTTTTGTTTTGTATGTTTTGAATCTATTTAGCATAGAAATTGCTAAGTTCAAATAGTCAGGTGGAGTAGTAGGATATCACTCGCATGTCAACATAAATCATCATCTGACATCTTTATCGAGACTTTGTTTTCATTATTATTATTATATCATGATTTTGAATTTAATTCAGAATTTTGTAACAGCTGCATTACGTTTTTGGGTTTGATTTCAGAATAGATATTTTTGGATATTTTGGTTTTAATATATATCTTTATCGGATTTGTATTTGATCTATCAGTTTTGGAACACTTTTGAATAATATGATATTTTTGCAATGTTCCTTATCTATATATCTGTTTATATATGTAAGTTTTATTTTTTCGTTTGTCTCTTTCTGAATGTGACATCCGTTCTTCGCGTCTCTTCCGTCAGGGTGGGGGTTCGGGTGTTACATTCACCATGGTTCCCATTTCAGTGGAAAGCACTTTGATTCATAATAGCCATTTGTCAGTTAACAAAGTTACAAACCTCATTACATTCTTTCAAAGATAACATAAATATATAATTTTAATCAATCAATCATATAATACACAAATATATCACTAAATCAAACATATTATAATATTTATATATATATATATAAAATGTAGTAGTTGATAAGAATATGTCAAGTAATTCCCAAGAAAGAGAGCTTGGTGACAATAGACTCTCTTAAATACCAAATCTTTCCTAAACAGAATACACTTGTCATTATCGTAACAAAAATATACTCATAAACAAGATATATCAATCAAATATAATATAATAGTTGCTGAGAAATCAATAAGTACTAGAAGAGCATTAAGCTTCTAATCAAGAAGCTTCCACTCCAGAAAAATCACTCATAATTTTAAGATGGACATGGGGTTTTCGAGTAGCCTTCAGAAAGCTTCTTGGGTAGCTGCTCTTTAGAAGTCTGATGAATAAGGTTGGGTATTGTCCGGTTCGATCCGATTTTAGTCGAATCCAAAATGGATGGATTAATATAGTCGATTTTAAAAAATTTGACTGAAGTAGACCGATTAAAATGTTGAACCGATCGGTTCAGTCCTAGTTTGTCTAGTCTAATCGAGTTGGGCCTTTAATGAGCTTTTTAATTTTTATTTCTGAAAATGTTTAAAAAGTAATTTTAAAAAATAAAATATCTAAATTATATCTAATACAAATAAAATATATTTATGGTATCAATTCATACTATTTATAATTACTTGTAATAAATTCAAATGAATATAATTGAACATATTATTTAATTACTATTTAACGTAATTAATATAACTACATTAAATTATTTGAAGATAAATTAAATGATGGGTAATTTAGTAAAAACACATAAAATTTAATTTCTTCCTTGGTCTTGGTTTTTGTATCCACCACAAAGTGGACACATCATATTGAACGGAGATAGTACTTATACAACTTAATTTACCCGTTGCCACATGTCACTTTCTTATTTACAATATAAGAATGTAACACAAAAACAACTAAATACATTAGTAGCCATATGTTACTTTTTATTTGTCATATATTAACTAAACACAACAACTCCCATTTTGGTTGTTTTTCCTCACAATTGTGAACACGTCAACAGTGAACTCATTAAGCAGTTCTCCTTTATAATAATATGTAAATGATATAAATATATACTTCTTACTTTTTAATTAAAAAATATATAAAATTCAAAACCATTTAACAAGTTCATAGAATCTAAAATAATGAAGTCTTGCAAAGATGATGTTTCTTAATATATGCATCTATATTTTACTCACTTTTAAAAAAAAAAAAATCCTATTATTGTAGTCCTCCAAACATCTTCAAATTTCGAGATCACTTATTCAAATTCATGGTTTTTAAAGTCTGTAAAGTTGAAATGCTTTATTTCTTAATTGAAAAAAAAAAAAGAAAAAAGAAAAAAGATAACTATATGCTTAAACCTATATTCCATGGATATAAATATCTCATATTTATGCAAACTCTTTCCATTCTTAAAATTAATTATTCAAATTTATTTTCATTATTTATGCTTCCAAAACCATTTATAAGCTTCATAGAATATAGAATAATGAAGTTACAAAGTTTATATTCTAAAAAATATTATATTTATTTCTTAAAAATCATAGTAAGTTCATGAACGAATCTTAATTACAATTAATATTTAAATAATAATGATTTTTTAAAATTTAATTGGTATTGGCTGCTGTAAATCGTCATAATATTCTATTTTTATGTTGGTAGACTAAGATTTTTAACTTTATCTTTCAATAGCACTAAAGGTTGATTGTTTAAAGATATTAACTCTAACAAAATGCAATAGAATTTGGAAGTGCAGGTAGTGCATATGTGGGGTATGCCACAACATAATGATCCTACTTCTTTGTTTTCTTTGGTAATGGTTTTAGAAGACCAACAGAAATGATCTTGAAATTGGAGTATTTTCTAACGTATTCATGCAACTGTTGGGATATCTCTAAGCCAAATGTTCAAGCCAAAGCCAATTGTACAAGAACTTGGTTTTTTCTATATGCTTAATTAGTCAGAAAAATCCAAAATTCAAACCAACATAACAGTAATTCAAATTGAACTTTTTTCACAAGATCATCGTTGTTGAAACAAATGATCTCACTTTCTCCACCAAATATATTTTTTATTTCACAAAAAAATTAAATTAAATGTTATATATAAAAATATGTGTAAATAGTAAAATTATTGAATAGTAAAATTTATAAAAATAAAAAAGTAAGATAATTAAAATTATAGTATTGTTACAATATATTCTATATAATATATATTTAATAGATACGCATGTATATCCCCACCCCAACCTAACAAAAAGAGTTTGAAATTAACATATGGATTAAAAAAATAATAAGAATTCTAATTTGAAAATATTGCATAATAAATTATAAACTTACCTAGTCTATTGTTTCAATATCAGTTTGAAACTTTTGTAACTATTCTATTGGATCTTCAAGAGAACACCAAGAAGCACCACATTCTTTTCATCTCTCACATCCTCCCTATTAATTTTAAGTTGCTCGATAATATTTGAAAATATTTCATCAATCTAACGTTATATTTTCTCCAACGATATACGTGTAAACCACATGATAGATGCCTATATATAGGCACATAAATTACTTGCCATTGAATTTGAGAAGACATTCTAATTTATAATTCATTAAAAATTATTAAAGATATGTTGACTTTAAATGTTACATTGTTTTCATTAATATAAGAAATTCATGTACCCATGAGAATATGAAAAGGATTGTGAAAATATAGCATCTTAAAATTTGAAATGATGATTTCACACACATTCTTTTAATGTTGGAAGTGTAAAATAAATGATCAAACAAATAGATTATTACTTAATGATACCAACTATATATAAAAACACTAATTATATTCCACCACTATATATATATAAAAAGTAGTAACTCTCAGCGGGCCCACCAAGCTGATGGAGGGCTCAGAGTTGAGCTTTCCGTGGAAAAACACCCAAAATTGCAACTTTTGAAATAAGAAAACATTTAGCCAATCATATCTCTACACGTGTCTTTACATAAAAATTTAAAAAAAAAAATGTAGCGTCAAAATATGTTAATGTCTGTTTTTCTACATTATATTAACATTAAGCATATTAAACAGTCCTTTTCATATATCGATAAATGGTTTTGTGATTTCTTTCATCTCTCATTCTTATATAATAATGAATGGCCCACCTATGTATAAATGGTATAGTACACGTATATAGATAAATTTCTCATTCTTATAATTGAAATTGATTAGTTGTGAACCGTCTATTTTTAAATAACCATTTATTTATCCATTTCATCCATATATCTTTCCCTTCAGTTCATATATCTATTGATATTCATATTCCTCTCCCTCTTCCTTAATTAACCACCGAGTGAAAATGATATAAATAAAGATTAGTCTAACCCAATTTTCATCACATTCTCATCTCTCAAGTTCCACATATTAAATATAAATAAAGATGATCAATTTTTGGAGGAAGAGAATTCGCTTCAAACTTACCGCTGTTATGAAAATGAATACACCAACCTAACTGGTCCAATTTCGACGGCATCGGAGTAATGAATTGCAAGTTGGAGAAAGTAGGATTTGAAAGTTTAATGATAAGGGCGCATACATCGAGAAACATAAATAGAAGTATAGGTTCACATGTCACGATTTTTTTAAAAACAAATTAAAAAAATTGATGTGGGCACATATTTTGTATCAACAAACATTGATAGTTTTTTTCTTAATATATGTACCAAGTTATAAGATTTCTTTTATTTTTCTATTATAATTAAAAAAATAATGATTGTCATATTGTGTTTATCCATATTTTATTAGAATTTATAAGTTTTTTTTTTTTACCTCAGTATTTTTTAAAAATAGAATTATATATTTTATTTAATAAATATAATATTATTTCAATGTATGAAATCATTCTACAATTATCTTTATTTCTATTTAATATGTATTTATTTATTGTAATATAGATTTAAATTTTATTGTTTATATATATATATATATATATGTTACATGTTCTTAATAAATAAATATAATTATAAATGGAAAAATAAATTATGCCATATGATATATTATTATGTATCTTAACATAATTGTTAAAATAAAATAAAATTAAACAATAGAATTCTATATGAATAATCATGAAAAAGATTAGGTAATTTGAATAATTTAAAATTTAATGTTATGATTTTAAGATATTCAAAATAATAGTAATGAAATGAGTTATAAATTATAGATTTAAAAAAAAATGAAACAATTATATATATATATATATATTATGGATTTCGATGAAATGAAATAGAGTATAAATGTTTGATATTTAAAATAATTATGTGAATTATTTTTTTTTTCAAAATATTATATTTCACTGCTTTATATGTTACTTTTTTAAAATAGAAATTCAACTTAAAAAGACAAACACAATATTATATAATTTTTCTATCTTCCAAAATCACTATAAAATATGTTTCTTAATAATTATGAACCAATTGTAATTATGATTTAATTTTATATTTTATTCTAATTTAATATTTTTAAATTAATAAATTGAAAATTTTATATTTATAAATTTTAAGTTAGTGGGATGTGATGATTATTTTCATCATTCAAATAATATTTATATTTTAAAAACACAATTTATTTATGAATAATATATTATTTCACATATATATTTATTTAAATTAATCATAAATTTACTTGGTTCTATTTTATTAATTATTTTTTAATAGAAAAAAGTTTTAATTAATATTTAAAAAATAATAAATATATATTAATTATCATCAAATTTAAAAATGAATCAATATTATTTATTTTTATTATTTAAGTGGAACACTTATTAATGCAATTCATTGTTGTTATACGAAAGAATTTATACATATATTGTTTTTTTTTAATTATCAAATATTTATATATTCATAATTTTTTTAAAAAAATTTATATAATTATTAATATATTTAATAATTATTTAATGAAAATTGTTAGTAAAAGAATATATATTGTGAAACTCTCCCGTGGTGCATGAAAGTTCAGGTTTAATTTGAAAATCAATGAAATTCCAAGTTTTGATTTATTGGTTTGTGTGAATCATTGCATTAATTTTCTCTTATCCCTTTTTCTATTATTATCTTTTAATATTTCTAGAGAATCTCCCCAAAATATAAAGAATGGTTTAAAATATTTAATGTATTAAGGTACATATATTAAAGTATATTTACTCTATAGACTTTTAATTTAGTTACAAAAACATTTCTTTTTGTCTATTACTTTGATTGTTTATAATATAAAAAGTAATTTTAATAGTATTTTCTTTGTATTTTCATTTGTCCATGTAGGATTCTTCCCTTGGAATCTCACCCTTAATCCTTCTTCTATTCCAAATTATTATTTTCAATAATCTTATTTATTTTTTGATATTATATATTTATGTATTTTGAAACTTCAACAATTGTTTGATGTTTTTTTTTACAGATATATCTTTTCTATAATTTTCACTTTCAAAATGATAAGATTCCCATTTTCAATTCAATATGTTTTCTGTGTGTTCTCGTAAATATTGTGTTATGATATCCTTTACTATATTCAAATATTTGTGTAAGTTCCACAATAACTATAATTTGTTGGGCGTTGGGTACAATTGTTTTCTAATATTCCAAATTAAAAAAATGGTAAAATTTATTTCCTTAATAAAATTCAATATATTATTTTTGTTTTACTAAGTGGACACATTCGTCATTAGATATATTTATATATTTTTTAAATGGTTTTGTTTTATATTGTAAGTTAATTGTAATTAGTTATTTCCAATTTTTTGATAATAAAATTATTTCAATGTCAATCAAAATTAAATAATTTTATAAATAACCTAAATCTCACTTATAATTTTATCTCTTGGTTTTCTTTTCTCCCTTTTAAGTAGATTTATTTATGTAATTTTTGTATAATGTGTATTTCCATAATAAGATATTGTAGAGTGAAATTTGATTATCAATTCTACAAATTAACACTCGATATTAAATTTGATTGGTTTGAAAATTTTAGAAATTTTATTCATATTAAACTAGATGAATTATTTTTCTTTAAAAGTTATAGATTTCTATATTCCTTTAATTTTATAAATTTAGAAATCTTAAGAACGATCTTAGTTTCTAAGACTATAATAGTAATTTATGTTTAATCATAAAGATATATGCGACATTTAAAAAAAAAAAGATTCTTAATATAATGAATCAATGATATATAATTTGTTATGTAGTTTAAAAATAAAATTATAGGTTGATATTAATAATAATTTTATATTCAATTAATAAATGTCTGAAATATTAAATGACATTATATAAAAATATATCTAAATCAAATCATCAAGAAATTATCATACATTTTGAAATTTAAAATTGTACTACGGATAAATTTTAACTTAAAATAATAAATTTAAACGGTAAATAACATTTATAAAAATAAACATATAACATACTTCACACAATGATATATACTCATTTCTCAATCTCACTCACTCCTCATTTTCTTCTTTTATACATTTTTTATTTATTCATTTATATATTTAAATTATTCCATATCAAAAATTAAAAAATATAGACATTTTTTCCTTTTAACTATATAACTAAAAACGATAAATATAATAATTATTTTCAAAGTGTTGTAATTGACTTACTAACAATGATACCAAATCTCATATCAACAAACACAAAGCATAAAGAAGTAAGAACACACAGCGATATACGTGGTTCACCATAAAGGCTACTCCACGGGTAGAGCTCATATTGAGCCCTGATACTTCACTACCAAAAGGACCGGTCCATGTACGTTTTCTACACAAAGTGAAACCACAAAGATCTACACAAAGCTTTACAAGATCACACAGATCTCAACAAAGAAGAGAACCTCCAGAGAAATCAGAGAGAACACGAAGACGAAGAAACAGAAGGAGCGGCCGACCTGCTACAGTGCCAAATGTTGGCTCTTATAGTTAGGTTTAAAATCGGGTCTGATCATCCAAGGAGCGGGCGCAGATCGTAAGCTGGATCTGAGTATGGACCCTGCAGCAACCAGGCCCAAAAGCAGACAGCTTCCAAAAGATATACAGCCCAAGTACACACTCTGTTTACAATTTTACAAAGTATAGATGAAATACACTAACAAACTTCCCCTATTTCAACTATACATAACATCAGACTTCTACAATGAATTGTACATGTTTATCTTCATTTCCTCAAGTGAAGTACCAAGACCAGCAAAAATCATTGCTCTACCAAAACCCAGTTGATTAGGACCGGTTGATATGGAAGAAGCTTGTGCACCAAGCAAGCTTCTAATCCACTACATCCAAGGTTCCTCATTATACCAATATGCCAATAGGTTCTGCAGGTTCTGCAAAGATAGACAAAAATTATGAAGCATCAAATCAATTACTGCAACAAAACCAGAATGTATATGGGCTGATTTTATGTTCTAACTCAAAACAATAAATCAGATAGTAATAGAAGGGAAGAAATAAACCATGATTTAAATACCATGACTTTATTCCTCACATAGTAAAAGTCAAAATGAGAAATAAAAATGGATAAAAATTCCATAATCCAAGTCAAGAACATATGAAATAAAATAACCAGTTCTACCAAGAACATTGAAAAATAAACCATAAAAGAACAATGTCCAGATTCCTTTCAACCTTGAAGTTTCTGAAAAATAAACCATAAAAGCTTTACAATATTCAGCTTAAGATTTCATCATAATTTTAATTTAAAACATTCATATGATATGCAGAATTTTGGCCATAATCAAGCAACATCATATACAAAACACAACCTATAGATGCGTGCACTAACAACTATAGGCATATTAATAAGTTTTGAATCAAAAATATTGAAGATCATAAGAAACTTAATAAGAACAAGCATATTGAAAATTACAGGACATAACATATTGATTTATTTTCCTAGTTACAACCATTTTACAATGTTTAAATGCTTCCCCTGAAACTTCATTCCAAACCTCTGCACCAAACAGATTACACATTTAATGCTCAAAAATAGCCATTATCAATAGACTATTATTACTCACTAATCAGCAGCAATAGGGGAGATACAACAAGTAACTTGCAACACATGCAAGCAACAAACAAGCAACTAAAAATAAAATATAGGAGGTACCACTGATAACTTGCAACAGAAGTAAGCTTCAAACAATGAGCCAGAACAATATAAAAACATAGATAAATATCACCCTGTCCCCTAAATGAAAGATTAAGCCATTAGGTGACCAACATACATGTAAACAAGGATTTGTTTTCAAATCAAATAGAGTTTACAAGTCAAGACAGTAGAAACAAAAAACCAAAAAGGTGCAGTTTTAACATCCATAACAGTTAAAACAAACAGTAGTACACACACAATGGAAGTTAAACTTGATGAAACATATATTTGGCCACAGAATGAGTTGCTATTGGAGCTTAGTTGGATGGGTAAATACTGAACGAATCCAATGGGTTCTAGACTCACAACAAAAAACATGGAGGTTCTGAACAAAGTATTTTTCAAAACTGAATTTCCAGCAGTACAATTTCAGAGTAAAGTATTGAAAATATTTCAAGATTAAATTTTCAATCCAATTTCAAAACTTTCAGATTTCTCCTCAATTTAATTTTCAAATAGAATTTTCTAAATCAGAGAATATCAAACCACTTTAAAATTCCATTTAAAATCAAACTAACTCAATTTGAGAGAAAACATTTAGTTGCAAACACAAAGTAAACAACTTTATAAAGAAATGTAAGGCCTTTGAGAGAACCTACATAACAGAGTGGATTTTATAAAGAATATTTTCAGCTATTTTAGTTTAACAAAAATAATCCATGATTTCTTGAAGTACATAAGAATCACATGTTAAAAAATCCTTTTAAACTAATCATTTTTCTAACTGACTTTGAACTAAAACAAAAAACCATCTAATACTCCAAAGGCATAAGATGAAAGCAGTCTAGATAAGTTACCCACCCATCACTAAGAGAATAAGCCAATATAGCATCAAACAATCAATCATTAAAAGTAGAAGACAGATATTTATCATATTATTAGAGGCTGCAAATACCAAAAATATCCTATAATGCTCATCATACAATAGCCATAAAAATGACTTGAAAAACATAAAAGCAGACATTTTATCTGCACTACCATTTATCCCCTTTTTGAACCAAAACAAATTAACTTTATCAAAATTTAAAATACACAAAGTTGAAATCATTTGATTTAAGACAGTTTAAAACACAAAATTTTCACTTAGACCTTCTGATTTAAAAAAAAAAAAATGTCTTGGGAAGAATCACAAAGTAACCGGTACATGAAAAGTGATCCATGTACAAGTTTTAACAATTCTCAGTGTACATAGTTACATAAAGATTGATCTATTTTGATGGTAACTAATTACAAAAAATAACCACTATAAATCTTTAATTTTAAGACCAGATACTAAATTTAAAACCAAAGATTCTCTGCGAAAAATGGTAATGATTAAACCAAAAAATGATTTGTTCCACATGAGAACAAACTTGTTTTAACCATCACAATACAGCCTTTTATATAAACACTAACTCAATTTAAAATTTAAAAATCAAGAACTAATCTTGTATTTAAAACTTTATGAACAGATATGTTTAAAACAATTCAAAAACTTATGCAGCAATCTAATGTTGCATAAAGGTTATACTAAATAAGATTTAAAACATATACATTTCTATCACAAAATAAAGAAGAAAACATATTTAAAAAATTTTCAAAAGCCAGTAACCAGTTAAATGTGAACACCCAGAAAGAATTTCAAATAGAAATGTGAACACCCAGAAAGAATTTCAAATAGAATATTTGGTTTTATTTCAAAATGCCATTTTAAAACATGTGTTTTTAAAAAAATATTATTAGTTTTTTAAAAACAAAAACCAGATTATTAATCTTGTTTGAAGACATAAATGGTTTTCTTTTAAAAATTGACCAAGTTTATAGTTCAGAAGGATTCTAGCATGCAGATTAAAAGACTTCACAAAGTGATCAAAACAGATAGACAAACAATACAAGCCAACAAGTTATCAAACAAGATAATATCACTTTATATCTCCACACGATAACAGAACCATGACCACATATAAACCATGAATATTCTCATTTTATCACACAGATTTACAAGATCATGTTAACACATCACAATTTATTCAATAATGAATCAAGAAACATGATTGTCAACAACATTATATCAAAGAAGTGCAATATCACAAGGATTAATCACAAAGTATCCCTGCGACAACGAAATAGCTACAAAAATCACAAAGATGCAGTAGCTTAGCATAATCACAATAATGCCACAAAGACAGAGAAACAACTGCATGTAGTCACAAAGAAACAACAATCATAAAGCAGCAGCAGTTGAACATACTCACAAAGAGATATCACAAAGAAACAATTACTTACATAGAGAGATCACAAAGAAACAACTACTCATAATCACAATATGGTAATGGAGCCACTAAGACAAATTAATGCAGATCACACAGCAGCATTTACAAAAACAAATCAGCATAATATCTATAGTGAATACACTTTGAGGCTTAGCCTCTAAAGAAGTGAAACTCAAGCAATGACCTCAACCAATCAATAGATACATAGTGCCAATTTAAGGAGTACAAAACAAATTATTTCTAAGATCTCAGTATAACATAAACAAAAATATGCAACGTATTAAACCAAAATTAAACAACATAGATCAAAATAAAAAGTAATCTGGATACATAAGCAAGCAAAGATAATGAATGACCTGCAGGACAACCAAATTTTCCAACAGACATTCAATCCAGAATAAGAGTCCAACAAGTAGAATCACAAAATTAAATACCAAGAATCTATATCCAATACAAGATAGGGTAATGCAAAAATACATGCCAAGGCAATGAACTACATAAACAGAACACCAAGATCAACCAGTTCACAATCACAAAGATTCAAACACAGAGAGAATTTTATAACCAGATTTACAAAGACATTAACAAGACTATTGTTTAGTATCCCACAGCCGAGTCAAGCAAGCTGTATAACACACCAGTAGTCATTTAGGGACTTTAACAATATCAAGCTTGTATCCCTCAGCCAAGACAGACAACAAATGTACCAGTCTATAAGCAGTAAAGACAATAGACACAATTTAGATATAAAAAATAAAGAGCAGATTGTAATAGAAAGGGTTTAGAGCTCAGACAGAGATCAACAAAAACATAAAATCAATCAAGAATCACAGAAGACAAGGTGGACATTAACAAGGTTTAACCTTGTGTCACACAGCCAGACAAACATCCCAAGAATCAACAGATTATTATATTTACAAGATACAATTATCAAAATATTAATAAAAAGTAAAGGATAGGGTTAGAAATGCTCAGTTCATCCAAAGCATTAAGCTACAGCAGACCCTAGAACTACTTGCAGGGTCTGGTTCCTCCAGCAAGCTAGGAACCTTTCGTAGGTTTGCCCTTCAACCTTCCTCATCAGATGCTCCAACTTTTACCCAACAGCTCTTCAAGTCGCTCCCAAAATTGAGATTGTCTCAATTTGGCTCTCCGTTTCCCACAGGTCAACAGATTTTTGAACCATGAAAAAAAAACTGTCAGTAATCTTGACGATAAGTAAACCCTAACTTAAAAGATAAATTGAAAAAGAAGGGCCGCGACTTCCGTTTCCACAAAGAGACGATCTAGGGTTTCTCTCAGAGACTGGTATCGCTCTGATACCACTTTGTTGTAATTGACTTACTAAAAATGATACCAAATCTCATATCAACAAACACAAAGCATAAAGAAGTAAGAACACACAGCGATATACGTGGTTCACCATAAAGGCTACTCCACGGGTAGAGCTCATATTGAGTCTTGATACTTTACTACCAAAAGGACCAGTCCATGTACGTTTTCTACACAAAGTGAAACCACAAAGATCTACACAAAGCTTTACAAGATCACAAAGATCTCAACAAAGAAGAGAACCCCAGAAAAATCAGAGAGAACACGAAGACGAAGAAACAGAAGGAGCGGCCGACCTGCTACAGTGCCAAATGTTGGCTCTTATAGTTAGGTTTAAAACCGGGTCGGATCATCCAAAGAGCGGGCGCTGATAGTAAGCTAGATCTGAGTATGGACCTTGCAGCAACCAGGCCCAAAAGAAGACAGCTTCCAAAAGATGTACAGCCCAAGTACACACTCTGTTTACAATTTTACAAAGTATAGATGAAATACACTAACACATAGCTTAATTACTTCCTTTTACTTTTTTTACCCAACAACCATATTACTTCCTTTTTAATAAAACAAATTAAAATCCCAAGCATGGCCATAATCATATTAATCCATCTTAAACTTTAATTTTACACATAAATACCCATTTTTCTATTTAATATTTATTTATTTATAAATAATAAAAAATAAAAAAAATATTTCTAATTAAAAAAAAAAAAGAAAATGCAACACTAGAAGTAAAAGTTATTTTTTGTACGGATATCAAGACTCAATTTGCTTTATTATCTAAACCAAAGCAATGAATAATATATAGTGTTGTTAAAATTGGAGTAATGAATAACAAAAATTATCTCTCTTAATTTAACTTCATGAATTACATATATTTTAATGCAAAGTATAAAATGAAATAAATAATAATTTATTAAATTTATATAAATAAATAAATATCACACTTGTGTGGGTCAATTACCTAGTTAGATTATATTGTACAAGAATAAACAATTGTAAATGTTTTATTTTTTTTTTATAATGAAATAAAACTTAATTAGAATGATATTTCATGTTTTTATTTTATATTTTGTAATTGTAATTGTGTTAATATAATAAAAATTTTTAAATATTTTATAATCAAAATAGGACTTAAATAGAATAATATTTCATATTCTTCATTTATATTATATAATTGCAATTGTTTAAATGCACTAAAAATTAAATTTGCATCAAATTAATAAGAGATGACTTAAAAGAGTGAGTGATCTTTCATATTTTAAGCCTATAAAATGGCAAGTATAAATTATGTAAAAATCAATATCAAATTTATATGTGAAATGAAGCCATTTTAGGTATACAACTCTATATTCTTTGGAATAGTTTTATATAAATATATAGATAGATATAGATATAGATTACTCCTAATAAATTCAAATTAGTATAATTGAACATAACCACTCCTAATGTTTAGGAAGCGGTATGATATTCACACATTGTATGCATGTATCTTAAGCAGGATCTAAAACTCATACAGTTACATCTAAATCCATTAACTGTAATTTTAAAATCTCAGTTTCACTTCTGCTAAAATTAACTGAATTTTCGTACCAAAGCATATCCCATAGAGCAGCTTGTAAGATCTGTTAATTTCATTTCTCTGTCATTACAACACACACCAAAGCCTCCAATTTAAGGCTATTGGCTTACACATTTACTGTGCATGAAATCATGAATTGTTATTTAAAATATCTTAACCAAATGTCGTTTCTTTTGAGTGGTCCTGTGAATTTAGGTCTATTAGAAATGGCTCAATGGAAGAATCTTCAATGAAATAGGGGATCCTAATGAACACTTTTGATCACAAATCTTTGTTTCCTTAAATCATTGTAGCAAATGTTAACTCGTTAGGTGAAATTAAGGTTTCGTTCATCTTTCTAACCAAACATAGAGATACAGTCATTTCTTATATTGACCCAAGCTGGCTGAGCCACTCTTAACCAAAGCATTTTTAAACTCCATTTGGTTCAAGCATTTCGTCTGGGTGAGAGACCATTTGGGTTCACCAACTGTTATAATTTCTTATACAATATAAATTATACTTATGAATTGACAATATGACATGTTTACTTTGTTACACTTCCCAGATATGCATTCATGGGTAAGAAATCTATTCATATTCTGGTCCTATTACCAGTGATTCTAACATTTTCAGTGAAGCAATGTTCCCATTTTGTTAAGCTGGTGAAAGAATCCTTTGAATAAGAGCATTGCTTCTCAATTTCATGAATGCAGATATACTCTGTTTGCTTCAACTATAACAAAAAGATTGATTCACTATTGAAAGGAAATCAGCATGTTATCTACATGGAAATCAATATTTGTATGTCAAGTAGCAGTTAAATCACCCTAAGTTTGGTGGTGAGTAATCCATATTTCGAAAGCTTTAGACCACCAAAAAATGTGGATCCATCACCTCAGAAAGTAGATTCGGATCAACATAATTGAGCAGTAGAGTGGGTGTTTAATAATTTAAAGGGAGAGAACCATCACTTTTTCCTTGAACAAGACGAGAAGTGTCAAGTTCTTCTTTTTCAACTTCATTTTCCTCAACAGCATAATTGAATTGAGTTCCTTGAGCTCTACCTACGTTGTTTCCTTGAAAAATAGGAATAAATGTATCAACTCCTTCTTGCTGGACATCACTTCCACCACATTGAGTTCCCTGAGCTCTACTTACATTGTTTTCTTCCTGAACATCATTTCCACCACCTTGGATTCCCTGAGCTCTATCCACATTGTTTCCTTGAAGAATAAGATGATATGTATCAACTCATTCTTTCTGGACATCATTTCCACCACCTTGTTGAATAAACTTAAATGCGAAGATAAATGGTGTGGTTTAAAGTTAGGTCATTTGGAGTTCTTTTCTAAAACAGCTATGGTAGTTTCAACAATAAGAGTCACAATTTATGGTGATATTTAGTTTTATGTTTTTAAGTTGCTTTGTTTTATTGTCTTGAATGTTTTACGAATTTCAAGAGTCAAATATAGCTTATAAATAGATTTGTATTTTTGAGAAATTACAAGTGAAATAAAAGAGAAAAAAACAAGTGAGGTTCACGAGAAAAGTTGTTAATTTGTGATTGTCATACCTTGAGTTCCCTGAGCTCTACCCACATTGTTTCCTTGAAGAATATGAAAAGATGTCTCAACTCCTTCTTCCTCAACTTCATTTCCACAACCTTGAGTTCCCTGAGCACTACCCTTTTTATTGTGCACTAGAATTCCTTCTGCATTCATATTCTAATTTTGATGAAGGACAGGGTCATCAACTCTTCCAACACGCTGAGACATTTTTACTAGTATAATGTCCTCTGCCCGTAAACACGGTTTGCGTAAATATAAGTAACATCAATGGTAAAATTTTTTAAAAAATGATTCACATTACATACCACAACATTGGAGAGTTCGAATTCATCAATACTCCATTCTGATTTGGTTTTAGAACTCCTAAAGGACAAGTATGTGAAATGTCTTCTCACACCTATCATCTTCAGATCACAGTGTAGTGGTTTATTACTTCCGGTTTCCATCATCCTTTTTCTAGTGTTGTCCTAGTGTTTGCTTTTTTAGTGAAAAACCAAAAGACGCCATCGTAGGGTTTATGTGCTTCTGTTGAAACAAAAAGTATTTGTTCTTTCAATTCCGAAATTTTACAATGTTCAACAATCTCAAACCTAGTTCTTCGAATCAATAAAAATACAAATTCCTATAAAAATACAAATTCCTAAACATGATATAAATTTATTAAAGAGAGAGAGACTCACTTACGATCTCCTCCGGTGACATTGCATAAAAACCATATTCTTTAACAACCGGAAAACACTCTGAATTTGCATTTTTGATTCTTGGGTATAATATGTTGCAGATGATTGCTTCATCAATTTGTTCGAAAACCATCCTGTAGGGGTCCATGGTGATTAAAACCATTCTTGTTGTTCCTCCTGTTTATCTTCTCGAGCTCAGAGTCGAACAAGTAACACTTGCAGATTTGATTTTTATGTCGGTAGGCATTATTTAATAAATATTTATAAACATTTAAAATTAATTTTAAATAAAATTAAGCCATTTTCCCCTTTTGCTATTTTATATTTGTTACCTTCTCTATTTTGACCGTAATAATCTCTTACTACACAATGAAAATCTCTATCCGTATTGTCATCAGTGATTTTTCTTATTTTGGGTTTTCTTGTAATTCTAGTTCATTAATATTTTATTGTGATAATTTTTATATTTTGGCCAATTCAAATTTTGAACCTTAATTTTAGCCCAACTTTAAAATATTTGCAAAATTAAACATTTGTTTAATGTTCTTGCATCTAATAAACAAAATTTACAATTTTGCCCACAATAATAAAAAAAATTAAAAATTAAAAAGAAAAAACAAAATGAAAGGGAATAAAATTAAATAAAAACATAAATTTTGAAATTTCTAAAATATCCCTCACTAAACCGTTGCTTCTTCTTCTTTCTCTGATTCACAAACACTCACTGATTCACATACACTCACGATTCATCTTCATCATTCTCACTCAAGAATTCATCTACGTCATTCTCATTCATAATACCGACAACTGAAGGAACCATTCACGACACACAAACACTCTATTCTCAAAACCAACACAGTAAACACATCAAACACTTTTCTTCAATTTCTTCATCATCTAAACACAACAACTTCTTCTCGTTAGCAAACACAACGATTTTTTCATTTGAAACCAAATCAATGAAACTAAATGCCAGTAACAAATTCTTCATTTCTTGTCATCAATATCTATTAAAATCAAAGCAGATGAATAAGAAGAAGACAATGGCATCAAAATCTAAGGTTTCGACTTTAGTGAATCCTCCGACAACAAAATCTAAGTGTCTGACAATAAAATCGAAGGCCCGAAAGCACCAAGCCTTGGGGAGAGTCTCTACTTATGATTGAGAAATGGCTAGGTGATGGATGAGGTCTCCGTTCTTGCTGATGAATATTGGGGGTATTATGTAACTAACTATTATATATAAACATATTTCCTGATTTGAAACTAGAAATAGTTCAAATCTAACTCTATTTCCAAGTATGAAGACATACAGACTTGGAAACAGGCGGTTCTTGTTTTGACTTCTTCCTTTACTTAGCCAGTTGTGACATCTTGACACTGGGAATATGTCATAAAAATAAACCCTTTAATTTTGAATTTAAAAGTAGGATTGACTTTCATCGACCTTGTTAACCTCGAAAATGGTAGGATTGACTTGGTGATCTAAAAGCATCGTCTTCACAACATGACTTATGCAAAACACACGTCTTCTGAACACTAACATAACTTTCTTCGACACCATTATAAAATATGGTGGGTTCAGATTGAAGGGTATAATAGGCCTCAAGTAATTTTAAAATAAATATATATTTTTTAAAATAATTTTTTTATTGAAAGGGGTGTTTTAGTACTCTTGGTTCATTGGATGCAATTTATTTTTTATAATTTTAATTTTGTAGTAATTTTATTTTTGGTTTAAAAATATAATGAATTTAATTGTTGGGTCCAGTAATGCAAACAACCCTATTTTATTTTCTTGTCTTTTCTTTCATTCACTTATCATTGATCTAGACAAATTCCGCCGCGACGAGCCTAATTTTTGGAGCCTAATTTTTTCAACAATTGGTATCAGAACTGAGGTTTGTGTGAGTTTCGATCGTTGAAGTAACCATGTTTGGAAGCAAGATGTATGCTGGAAGATTTGATGTGGAGAAAATTGATAGAAAAATATAAATTGTCTTGTGGCAGGTACAAGTCAAAGATATCCTAATCCAACATGGATTGCATAAGGGGTTGAAAGGAAGAACAATTGAGGTACTCTTTGAGAGCTTTAGTGAAAAAGAAATCGATAAAGAAAATTTCGAAAGTCCTTAATAAGTGATGATGAATGGGAAGAACTCGATGAGAGAGCTGCAAGTTTGATGACTATGCCTGACAAAGAATGTTCTTACAAATATACAAGAAACTACTTGTGCAAAACAACTTTGGAGACTTCAAGAGTTTTGGCAAGCAAAGAGAATCTGCAAGCGATTCTACCTGAAGGAAATTCATCTATAAAAGATTAATGAAGGTACAAAAGTTTCTGATCATCTGGCAGAACTCAATAGGATCATCTCTGAGTTAGAGTCTATTTGGTGAAGATTGATGATGAGGAAAAGGCGTTAAAATTAATATGGTCTCTTTCTAATTCATACAAGTACATGAAACCGATTTCGATGCATGGAATCTCGACTGTAATTTTTTTTAAGGTTGCAAATAAATTGATCTCTAAAGAGAAAAGAATGAAGAGGTAAAATAACAATAACTCTGATAATTAGTCAATTCTGATGGCTCGAGAAAGAATGGGGAGAAATGGTACACTAAGAAGAACATCCTATTAGGAAATGTGGACAAAAAGAACGTTTGAGGAAGGATTGTAAGAGAGCATGTTCGGGGCAAAGGGCAAGATATTTCATGTATCTCCTTGCTAGAAGCTGATGAAGGTGAATTCCTCTAAGGAGGAATGGTACATCCTCATGGCAGCTCATTAACGACCATGGTGCCATGAAAGAGGATATAGTACTTCTGGCGACCATAAATTTTGCATATCGACATTAGACTGGCGTCAATGCAGTTGTGTTGTGGAAAATATATCGATGGCTGATGAACTTTCTTGAAAGCTAGTTAAGGAAGTTGCACAATGATCTAATTAGTAAGGGTTGTATTGACATGTACCGAAATTAATCTTGAGATGGATTGTTGATGGTTCCTAAGTGTGTAGTGGGATATGATGCCTAGATATAGAGTCATGGTTATCGTTTAACGGATGCAAGTTTAGGGAATTTTCGTCAATAGGTGGTTTGTTAGGATTTGATGAAAATTTATATCCAATATATTAGTCATTATTTAGTAGCTGAGAAAGATTTAAAGTTTTTTCGGAAAAAAAGATTAGAAGTTTCTTTCTTGTGAGTTATGTAACGCACGTAGCCCTGCTTGGCAGACATATGCAAGAGTTTGGACGCCACGATAGTAAGATAACGCAAACATAAAGACAACATATATACATGTATCAAATCTAAACTGATAACACATTCCAGGAAATATCAAAGTTGAATAATATAAACCAAAATTCTGGAATACATAGTCTGATTACAAATCCAAGTATACATCATCACGTCAAAAGAAACCGTTCTAAAATATCTCAAACTATAATTTGAAAATATGATATTAAGTTTACAACTAAAGTATTAAAAATTTCATTACAAAATCCAAAAACAATAATTTCGAAAACAGTGTCAAAATAGAAACTACGATGCCATTACTGATACAATGTAAATGACGCGTGTCCTTGCTACACCACCTGACTGTATGAACGCGACATTTTCCATCTCGATTAAGAAAATTAACGTACTAAACAAAAATATAAAAGCAACAAGGTCAGACTATCAATGTCTGGTTAGTAAGTCAATGCCCAACAACCACATAAATAATGCGTATTTCATTCATATAATGACATTTAACAATCCATAATAATATCATGTAATCAAACATTCAAATAGGTACAACTATCACATTATTACAACCCAAATGTAAAATAGTATGTAGCTAACAAAATGTTACCCTATCTTACATCCACTACTCAAATAAAATAGAGTGAACAAACATATAAAGTTTACAAGATTTGTTAAGGCAAAATGATAATTTCTCAAAATCATGAAGTGCAAGTAAAAAATAAATGGGTCTTGAAGGGTATTCACGTCCTTCTCATATTACTTGATCACCTAGATTGTCATTCAGGCACAAATAGAAAAAGAAAAAAAATAAAAATAAAGGAGGATTAGGCTATATGCTTAAACTTGTATTCCATGCATATAGATATCTCATATTTATGCAAACTCTTTACATTCTTAAAATTATTTATTCAAATTCATTTTAATTATTTATGCTACCAAAACCATTTATAAGCTTCATAGAAAATAGAATAGTGAAGTTACAAAGTTGATATTCTCAAAAATATTATATTTATTTCTTAAAAATCACACTAAGTTCATGAATGAATATTAATTTCAATTAATATTTAAATAATAATGACTTTTTAAAATTTAATTGGTATTGACTGCTAAAAATCATCATAATATTCTATTTTTATGTTGTTAGACTAAGATTTTTAACTTTATCTTTCAATGACACCAAAGGTTGATTTGTTTCAAGAAATTAACTCTAACAAAATTCAATGGAATTTGAAAGTGTACGTAGTGCGTATGTGGGGGATGCCACAACATAATGATCCTACTTCATTGTTTTCTTTGGTAATGGTTTTACAAGACCAACAGATAAGTTTTCATCATTTTTAAATTGATCTTGAAATTGGAGTATTTTCTAACTTATAAACAACTATACAAGGAGATCGTATTCATGCAACCATTAGGAGATCTCTAGGTCAAATGTTCAAGCCAAAGTTACAAGAACTTGGTTTGTTCTATATGCTAAATTGGTCAGAAAAATCCAAAATTCAAACTAAATAAACATCGATTCAAGTTGAACTTTACTCATAAGACCATCGTTGTTGAAATAAATTATCTCACTTTCTCCACCAAATATATATTTTTTTATTTCACAAACAAATTAAATTAAATGTTATATATAACAATATGTGTAAATAGTTGTGTGCATCACGCACGGGTTATAAACTAGTTATATCTAGTATAAATAAAATATATTTATGGTATCACTTCATACTATTTATAATTACTCGTAATAAATTCAAATTAGTATAATTAAAATAATTTTACATTTACTTTTAAATAATTATCATTAATTAAAATAATTTCAAATTTGTAATTTTACATTTATTTTTAAATGGTTATCATTTACTATGAATAAATTAAAACTAACCTTTCATATTCCCTTATCAACTACTCATTTCTTATTATATTACGTATATACTTATTATTATTATTGATATTATTATTATTATAGTAATAAATTCAAGAGTTACAATTTGATCATAATAAAATTATAAAAAAATAATTTTTTTGAAAAAACATAATTATTAAATATAAAATTATTATAGTATTATAATTATTCAAGACTATTACAGTAATCTTAATTCATGAAAATAAAAAGAATATATTAGTTTGTAAAATTTTAACTCTTATAGATAATTAAAAGAACTAATAAATAAATTTAATTTAATACAGATGATTATTCTTATATTTTCAAACTAATCAAATTTAATTTTGAGTGTTAATTTTTAGAATCAATAAATCACATTTAATTACCGATTAAAAGTACACAAAAATTAATCAAATTAAAAACTTATATATGAAAAAAATAAAATAAAACACATTTTTATATACAAAATTATTATTTAGATTCAAATTATTCATGTTTTTTTGAAAAAGTAAATCTTGTCTTTGTTATTAGTCTCCTCTCCCAAAAATCATCCTCGGAAAAGATGAAATATCACATCCAGTAAACATAGAAGAAAAATATTACAAAAAATAAAAAAAAAAATTACATTTTATAGTGGATGAGAAAGATGTAAGAGAATACAAGAAGGAAAAATATTAATTTCAATGAATGTGAATCTTACCATTTTAAAATGGAAAATCCCCAAAAGAAACATCTGAAAAAGAAGAGATCAAAACAATTGTAGAGTTACAATGAATAAATCTTATTAATATCAATGAAAGATATTGAAAAAAAAAACATAAACAAAATAGTAGAATAATAACAAAATAGTAGAATAAAATATAGAATAAAATAAGGGAGGAAAAGAAGCTTGCATTTCAATTTAAGGGAGGAATAAGTGAAATCAAAATACAATAAGAATACATAAAATAAAAAAATAAAAAATAAAAAAAGCTTCTTACATTATGAACCATCAAACTAATAGAAAAATCTTTTATAGGAGCAATTGTTTGTAACTTTTAAAAGAGAAGAGAGATCACATGTAACCGAATTTATGTTAAAAGAAACACACAAACTAAAACAACCAAATAAGTACAACAACCAAAGCTTGCAATTTCTAAGGATTTTCAATCCAAAGCTAAACTATCAGCGCGCCCAGTCAGCGCTTGATAGTTCTGCTTTATATATATATACTAGCGAAACTTAATGTGCTTTACACAATTTTGTTAAATAAAATTATTGAATAGTAAAATTTATAAAAATAAAAAAGTAAAATAATAAAAAGTGTAGTATTGTGGACAATATATTCTATGTAATATATATTTAATATATACGTATGTATATCCCACCCCAACAAAACAAAAAGAGTTTGAAATTAACATATGGATTAAAAATAATAATAAGAATTCTAATTTGAAAATATTGCATAATAAATTATAAACTTACATAGTCTATTGTTTCAATATCAATTTGAAACTTTTGTAACTATTTTATTGGATCTTCAAGAGAACACCAAGAAGCACCACATTATTTTCATCTCTCACATCCTCCCTATTCCTTTTATGTTGCTCGATGATACTTGAAAATATTGCATACATCAATATAACGTTATATTTTCTCCAACGATAGCTTTCATATGTGTAAACCACGTGATAGATGCCTAAATATAGGCATATAAATTACTTGCCATGGAATTTGAGAAGGCATTCTTATTTATAATTCATTTAAAATTATTAATGATATGTTGACTTTAAATGTTACATTATTTTCATTAATATAAGAAATTCATTTACCCATGTGAATATGAAAAGGATTATGAAAATATAACATCTTGAAATTTGAAATGATGATTTCATACAAATCCTTTTAATGTTGGAAGTGTAAAATAAATGATAAAACAAATAGAATATAACTTAATGATACCAATTATATACAAAAACACCAATTATATTCCACCACAATTAGATTATATTGTAGAAGAATAAACAATTGTAAATGTTTTAATTTTTTAATATTGAAATAAAACTTCATTAGAATGATATTTCATATTTTTATTTTATATTTTGTAAATGTAATTGTGTTAATATAATAAAAAATTTTAAATTTTTTACAATGAAATAGGACTTAAATAATGTGATATTTCATATTTTTCATTTATATTATATAATTGCAATTGTATAAATGTAATAAAAATTCAATTTGCATCAAATTAATAAGAGATGACTTAAAAAAGTGAGTGATCTTTCATATTTTAAACCTATAAAATGGCAATTGTATAAATTATGTAAAAATCAATATGAAATTTATATGTGAAATGAATGTATTTTAGATATGCCACGCCATCTTCTTCGAAATATTTTTATATAAATATATAGATAGATATAGTTATAGATATAGATATAGATTACTCCTAATTAATTCAAATTAGTATAATTGAACATAACCACTCGCAATGTTTAGGAAGCGGTGTGATATTCACACCTTGTATGCATGTATCTTAAGCATGATCTAAAACTCATACAGATACATCTAAATGCATTAACAGTAATTTTACCATCTCAGTTTCACTCCTACCAAAATTAATTGAATTTTTGTACCAAAGCATATCCCATGGAGCAGCTTGTGAGATGTGTTAATTTCATTTCTATGTCATTACCATACACACCAAAGCCTTCAAATTAAGGCTATTGGCTTACACATTTACTGTGCATGAAATCATCAATTGTTATATAAAATATCTGAACCAAATGTCGTTTCTTTTGAGTGGTCTTGTGAATTTGGGTCTGTTGGAAATGGCTCAATGGAAGAATCTTCAATGAAATAAGGGATCCTGATGAACACTTTTGATCACAAATCTTTGTTTCCTTTAATCATTGTAGCAAATGTTAAATCGTTTGGCGAAATTAAGGTTTACTTCATCTTGCTAACCAGACATAATGATAGAGTCATTTCTTATACTGATCCAAGCTGGTTGAGCCACTCATAAGCAAAGCATTTTTAAACTCTATTTGGTTCGTGCATTTCGTCTGGGTGAGAGACCATTTGGGTTCACCAACCGTTATAATTTCTTATACAATATAAATTATACTCATGAATTGACAATGACAGGTTTGCTTTGTTATCACTTCCCAATATGCATTCATGGGTCAGAAATCTGTTCATATTCTGGTCCTATTACCAGCAATTCTAACATTTTCAATAAAGCAATGTTCCCATTTTGTTAAGCTGGTGAAAGAATCCTTTGAATAGGATCATTGCTTCTCAATTTCATGAATGTAGATATACTCTACTTGCTTCAACTATAACAAAAAGATTGATTCACTATTGAAAGGAAATCAGCATGTTATCTATACATGGAAATCAACATTTGTATGTCCAGTAGCAGTCTAAATCACCCTAAGTTTTGTGGTGAATAATCCACATTTAGAAAGCTTTGGACCATCAAAAAATCTGGATCCATCACCTCAGAAAGTAGATTCGGATCAGCAAAATTGAGCAGTAGAGTGGGTGTTTGATGATTTAAAGGGAGAGAACCATCACTGTTTCCTTGAACAAGACGAGAAGTGTCAAGTTCTTATTTTTCAACTTCATTTTCCTCAGCAACATCATTGAATTGAGTTCCTTGAGCTCTACCCACGTTGTTTCCTTGAAAAATAGGAATAGATGTATCAACTCCTTCTTGCTGGACATCATTTCGTTCCCTAAACTTTACCTACATTGTTTTCTTCCTGGACATCATTTCCAGCACCTTGAGTTCCCTGAGCTCTACCCACATTATTTTTTTCTTGGACATCATTTCCGCCACACTGGTTTCCCTGAGCTCTATCCATATTGTTTCCTTGAAGAATAAGATGAGATGCATCAACTCCTTCTTCCTGGAAATCATTCCCACCACCTTGAGTTCCCTAAGCTCTACCCACATTGTTTCCCTAAAGATATGAAAAGATGTCTCAACTATTTCTTCCTCAACTTCATTTCCACCAGCTTGAGTTCCCTGAGCATTACCCTTTTCATTATGCACCAGAATTCCTTCTGGATTCAAATTCTAATTTTGATGAAGGACAGGGTCATCAACTCTTCCAACACGCTGACACATTTTTACTAGTATAATGTCCCCTGCCCGTAAACACGGTTTGCGTAAATACAAGTAACATCAATAGTATAATTTTTTAAAAAATGATTCACATTACATACCACAACATTGGAGAGTTCGAATTCATCAATACTCCATTTTGATTTGGTTTTAGAACTCCCAAAAGACAAGTATGTGAAATTTCTTCTCACACCTATCACCTTTAGATCACATTGTAATGGTTTATTACTGCCTGGTTTCCATTGTCCTTTTACTAGTATTGTCCTAGTGTTTGGTTTTTTAGTAAAAAATCAAAAGACGCCATCATAGGGTTTATGTGCTTCTGTTGAAACAAAAAGTATTTGTTCTTTCAATTTCGAAATTTTACAATGTTCAACAATCTCAAACCTAGTTCTTCGAATCAATAAAAATACAAATTCCTATAAAAATACAAATTCCTAAACATGATATAAATTTATTAAAGAGAGACTCACTTACAATCTCCTCCGGTGACATTGCATAAAAACCATATTCTTTGGAAAGTGTCCATTAATAACATGAACATAATATTAAAAAATGAATAAAAATACTTACTGAAGAGTTGTTTTACAATAATAAAATTGTCTTAAAAAATAATGTAAAAGAAAAAAATAGAATTATAAAAAAAGAAAAAAAAATTAATTAAAAATACCTACAATGAAACTCAAAGATATAGAAGAAATAAAGATGTCTCAACAATGAGAATGAATTTGTTCTCTATATATATGGGTATCGTAATATAAAATAAATTAAAATATTATATTATATTATTTTAAAATGGAAAAATAAATATTTTAAATTTATATTCAGTATACTAAAAAGACAAATATAGTATTATTATATAAAATGAAAATAAATATCATTAACCAATTAAATATATTTTTTTCATTAAATATTTCAGAGGCACATGTCAATCCAAAAAATCGCCAGATCATGCATTCGTCGATTGAAAATAGACGGAAAAACAACGACTATTATATATATATATATATAAATATGAGAGAAGGGTACAATTAATAAAAATTGAGTGGAAAAATTATAATTAAAAAAGTATCAAAAGTACACTTTATGAGGCAATTTTTAACACCAACAATGGATTTCCATATAAAATTTTAGCTTTCTTCAAAATTTATCTTGGAAATTGAATTGGAGTATAGGTTTGAGAAAAAATTTAATTTTTTTCACCTCATTCTGCAGCACTAATCTCCATTTTCAAATTTCATTATGCACAGATATCAAAATTACTTTTAAGTTAAAAAATTATAAAATAGCTACTATTAAATTAAAAAAATTATAAAATAATAAAATGAAGGTGCTACAGTGATGCTTTAGTTTTGAAGCCACTAGTATAAGTCAATTACATTTAATTGGTGATGCTTTAAAATCATGTACTAAACAAACAAATGATGTGGATATGGTCTGGTCTAGATTTGATCGAACTCGAACTAAACCGATTCAAATAGTTAATAACAGGAAAATTGGATCGAACCAGACCGATTAAAATATTAGACCGGTTAATCCAATTTCAATCGATCCGGTCCGACACAATTTAGTTGGTCTTTGATGAGTATTTTTTATTTTAAAAAATATTAAAATATTATTTTAAAAAATATAAAAAAAATTATCTCTAATACAAATAAAATTAAATTAATCAAATATTAAAAATTTTACTAACCAATCAAATTCCAATCACATTATAAAATAAGTGTATGTAACTATTTTTATTTTAAACTAGAATTGTAGACTCGTGCGGGACGCACGGATATCAAAATGTTCACTAAAGATGTATTTTTTTTAATAAATATTCACAGTCAACAAATAACGAAGCGTAAAATTTATCACAAATCGAATAACATATCTAAATAAATATATAATAAAAAAGTAATATCTAAATGAATAAATAATAAAATAAAATTCAGATTATTTAACTTATCAAATAAATGACACGAACGTCAAATTGGATAGCATACCGTTCGTACCTTTATTGAATGCTTTAGAAGACTTTTTTAAATACAACATTGGTTGTTGTTTTTTATAACGCGTCGTGCTCGTCTAAAATCAATATTTTTAGACCTTCACGGTTAGTTACACTAGATAAAACAACATATAGTTGACTGTGACTGAACACAGGTCTCTTGAGATAGAGACTTACATTATTTAAAGACTGGCCCTGACTTTTATTTATAGTCATTGCGAATGAAAGCGAGATAGGAAACTGTCTCCTCTTAAATTTGAACGGTAGTCTTGAATCTGATGACGTCAAAGTAAGTCGCGGTATCAACACCTTCTGTCCAACACAAGGACCCCGAATAACCTTAGCTTCCTAAACTCTTCTTTCTAACCTTGTTAGGATCAACCTCTTACAGTTGCATAAACCGGCCGAGTGATCGATATTTCTCAATAGCATCACCGGTATACCGACTTTCAGTTTAAGTTTGTGAAGAGGTTAACCTGAGCACTTGATGCTATTCAATACTTCTAAAGTGTGGAGGTCTGTAAAAATATCACTGACCGTATCCGAATGGCATGCCAAATTTGAACTATGGTAAATCCTTTCATGATTAGGATTCATTGACGTCATGCAATCGTTAACCTCTTCCACCAAGTCCAATGTCGAAGAAAGTATAACGTGCTCCTACAAGTATGTAGCATCGTTAGAGTGCCGATGAAAAGCTGGATATGTTGCTTCTACAATGGAACCAAGCAAATTAGTAGATTCTTCTATCAACAGATCTTCAGGCATATTGATTTCGGCAATTCTTGTATTTTCTTCTCCCACAATACCATCACCAATGCTTAAAATCCAGTCTGCAAATTTTTTAAGAGCATAAGACTCTACAGAAGATGTCACTGATCAAAGTCTCATGTTCTTAGTCAATCTCAGAATCTTGCAATACTCCCAAACAAATGAAGAATTGATAGTCGCATTAACAACTTGGTTTCTACTGCCTTTCAGTATGATGGGAAGAATCTGCCTAAAATCTCCTCCTAAAACAACAGTCTTGCCACCAAATGGTAGATTTTTATTTTCTAGATCAATTTTTCTCATCAAATCCTTCAATGTCCTGTCTACTGCCTCGATGCAATGCTTGTGAACCATCGGTGTCTCGTCTTATATGATTAGTTTTGCCGTCATAAGCAACTCGGCCTTGTGGCTTCCAGTAAGAACATTGCACATTGAATTGTCAGTGGGAGTTAATGGGATGGAGCATGTCGAATGAGCAGTCTTTCCCCCAGGTAATAGAAGTGAAGCAATTCCACTCGAGGCTACCGTCAGGACAATTTGATTCTCTAGTCTAAGGGCTGAAGCTAAACCTTTCCACACTAAAGTCTTTCCTGTACCTCCGTAGCCGTAAAGAAAAAAAAATCTTCCTTTTCCATTCTTTACGCATCCATGATCATATTATACACAAGTTTTTGCTCATCCGTCGCGTTCTTGACAAAGTTATCATGGTCACATTTAAAGTCGGCAAGTGTATAGTTCATCTGTGCTCGTAATAGCCTATTATATGTGGCCCCACATGCCTCTGAAGTCGGTATAGGCATAGTCTCAAAATAACGAAGGGACACGCCGCATGGACGCAATACATCATCTAACTCCAAAAGTGCTTGATTTATAATTTCATCTTCAGAGAGCTTTAAGCCTACATGTATGTAAAAAAATTTACAAATGCCAAATAGTTAATCATCACACAAAAATGCTCCAAATGAGTCTATAAACATAATATTTGAAACAACAAATGTATTAGATATAATGTATAAATGACCATATTACCCGGATGATTAATCCTCCGTTCGTTGTACAATATATCGTCAGATAGATGCTTCCAACACTAACTCCACATGTGTTCTGGTCTTTCCATAGATCCTGCCATTAGCAGCGTGGCAAACAGTCTCATCAGGTAACTCGAACCTGCCCATAAGCTGACTTCATTAATAACATCAATGTATTCCCTGTCATCATCTAGGAGTCCTCGTTTGTAGAATGCATCCCTAAAGGTTTTGTGAACAATTCCATCATCTATTGTCCTTATTTGTTCATAATTAGTCGGACCACGTACCCTATTCAACAGGATTCTCAAGTAATAGTACTCTCCACTCCCCGGTGCAGCGTAATTTACCCTTCCAGTCGAAAATCCTCTCTTCCTCGGTTTTCATATCTTTTTCTTCTAGTTCCAGACAAAATTTTGCGAGAAATCGTTGTAGGTCAATTGTCTAGCTTCTTCGTATTACTTATTCGCCTTCATCCATTCGAGGAATTTTGTTTTTTTTTATCCTCGACCTCTTCAATGACATCTTCAAGGTCGCGACCTTCGCGCCACACTATCCCTTGCTATCCTTCCACGTGAAAACTAAGGCGCTCGACAGAAGGTTTACGAGGATGTATATTGTATGATATTAACCTCCAGAATGCCTCGCAAGAAGATATGTACATACAGTCATAGAAAGACCTTATTTCGTCAACAACTTTTTCAGAACCTCCCTTCGATCTTCTTTTGTAGAATGCTACAGTTATTTGATCATTTCCTTTGTTCACGTACTTGAATAGATACTTAATAGACCTTGACTGGTTACACCATTCGACATTGACATGAGCGCCATACTTTAGCAAAAGCTCTTTTTTGTGAGGCACAACCCATCCGTTATTGAACCAGGCACCATCTTTCTTTAAGACTCTATTTGACTCTCTCCTCCTATACTTCGGGTATCCTTCCTCATATATTGTTGTTGTCTCCACTAATAGTTTTGGAAATCGCTTCGTGCATCTACCGTTTTCCATGCACGAACACCTCTCATACCCCTTACCACATGATCCATGTATCATGAAGTTCTTCACAACTTCGTAATATTCATGATCCGTGCTCTCATCAGGTATCTCTGCGGAAATAACTCGGTCTATTGAGTCTCCAGTTTCATACTTGTCCTCCTTTTGCGAAAATACCAATATATGCGTGTGAAGAAGTCCTCTTTTCTGGACCTCATCAGTGTATATAACTATAAAATAACATGGAAGTAATTTATGATTTATTTCAAGTGGCTTTATGTTGTATATAAGAAAATACTTTCACAAATGAAACATGAGGTTTTTTAGTAAACTTACGTGACTTGACTCTTCCAAAAATTTTATTTTTCTTTATATCTTTGATCATCTGATTTAGCTTAATCTTGAAAACCCTACATAGTATATCGGGTCTATCATCTGACTTAAGTTTGAGCTTATCACAAAACCGAATAATCTCTGGCCATTTTGGATTGCACGTAAAAGGGATGAAAATATCCGAATCCAAAATATAAAATATTTTAAACTTTAATAAAAACTTATAGTGGGAAGTACCTTTTAATTGTAGATATGACACAAATGCCTTAAAGGTCGATATGAAAAATAATTCAATAAAAATATCATTTATATAGTGGTGGTGAAAATAATGAGTGAATTACACTTCCGATGTGGGATAACAATTAGTTGAAGTATAACATATAGAAGAAAATTATATACTTTAAATGACAAAAATAACTAATGAATTAATTAATACTTAATTGTTACTATGTAATTTAATATGAAAATGGTTATGTGTTATTTTTTAGAACCCTACTTGCTTGGTTAGGTTTCTTCTTTTATTAAAATAGAGATATTATAATATTGATTTGTGATTTGTATAAATTTTTTAAAATTTTAAATTGAATAAAAAATATAAAATATTTTAAACTTTTATTAAAATCTACAAATATTTTAAACCTATTGAATTTATTCGATTTTTAAAAATGTATTGATTTGATTTTTTAGATGATATGATTGCCATTATAAAATAATTTATTTATTCACATTTTGAATTTAATAAAAAAAATTATAAAACATGTTTGGTTGAACTTCTTATTTTAAGAAGATGATAAGTAAATTTTAACTTTAACTAAGCATATACTATTTATATATATATATATATGTATATTTATTGAAAAAAAAAACTATTATTATATATAATATAATAGTATAGTTTTTGGATTCGTGTCAATTTTAAAATTGAATCCAAAAATTGAAATAATATAACCTTATATTTAAACCTCTAGTGACAAGTATCTCTATTTAATTTATAAAGAGCACCAATGCCTGAAACGTCGACATGAGAGCTAATTGAACGAAAATCTCTTTATACAGTGGTGGAGAAAATAATTAGGGAGTTATATTTCCGATGCAGTATAACAATTAGATGTAAATATAATATATACCTGGAATATATATATGTATATTTTAAAATAGGAAAATTTGAATGTTAGAATTTATATTGAGAAATTTTTATCTTTCCTTCTATTGGGTGGATTAAACTTGCCTATTAAAATGTCGAAATAACCAATTTAGCTAATCAAAATTAAAGACTAAAAAAGTAATTTAATAAAAAAGTATGACGTGTTGAATTTTTAAAACGCCACTTGTCATCACGTGGTTAATTTACTTGATTAAGTTTCTACTTTTATTATCATAGAGATAGAGATAAAGATAGAGATTTTATAATATTTTAAGACTTGAACCGTTCACGAGTGCTCGTGTTCGTTTGCACCCCTAGTATCATATTTAAAAACATAAAATTGAATCCAAAACTCTAAAATATTTTAAACTTTTATTAAACCTATAGCGACATGCACCTTTTAATTGTATAATGCACCTTTTAATTGTACAAAGAGCATCAATATCTTAAAGGTCGATATAAAAACTAATTCAATAAAAATCTAATTTATATAGGAGTGACGAAAATAATTAGTGAGGTACGCTTCCGACGTGGGATAACAATTAATTGAAATATAAAATATGATAAGAAAAAATAGATATTTTAAATGACAAAATAACCTAATGAATTAATTAATACTTATGTATTAATATGTAGCTTAATATAAAAATGCCTACCTGTTGTTTTTTTAGAGTTCCACTTGTCAGCACGCAGTTAATTCATTTAGTTAATTTTTCCTGTTATCATAATAGAGATAGAGATAATGATTGTGATAAAGAAAAAGATACTATAATATAGATTTTGGGTTTGAATCAATTTTAAAACTTTAAAATCGAATCCAAAATCTGGAATATATTAAACTTTTATTAAAACCTATAGCGACAATTGCCTTTTAATTGTACAAAGGACATTAATGCTTAAAAGGTTGATATAAAAAATAATTCAGTAAATATCTCATCTATAGTAGTAACGAAAATAATCCGTGAATTACGCTTCCGATGTGGGTGACGGGTGCCGAGTCTGTCAGTAATTTAAATATCCTGTAAACAACAAATTGATTGTAGTAAACAAGGTCGAATCCACAGAGAACGGTTATCAATTGTGTATTGTATACTGACCAAGTAATGTTAATGGGATTTGAAAAGTGGATTTGGACTGAATGCTAAAAACGCAAAATATTAATAATCAAATATATTGAAAGACCCAGCTAACCGATTATTTAATTAATGTGTCGATCATTGATTCTAAAGATATCCCTATCAAATTTAATAACCACAGTTATAGTTATTGACAATGTGCTTAACAACCAATCTTTTCTTTAGTTATTAGACTAACCGGGTACGACCCTTCGAATCAATCACTAATCTAACACGTAGATTGCAATATGAACTAGAAAAGACCTATGGTCATAACTAATGAATTAGTACGACAGTTCTTCAACTATGATTGTGAAACCTCAACACTACCTAGATTAGATTAATTACGAATTATCTAACATGCAATGTATTAGCATACTCAATTAACCTATCGCGCACTTAATAAATTAATTAAATAAAACTAACATGACCTTAGCTATGGGCACAGAATGACCTTAACTATAGGCACAGAGGTTACACAAATATTAAAAGATAAAGCAACGAAGCAAAGATCTCACAACACAAATTAATTAAATCAATCGTTTAGCTGGGCAGACTAGTTTAGCACCCCATGGGCGCAATCAACATCATTGTCTAAAATATGAACTAAACGTACAGAAAGAAGAAAAACAGATTGTTTTTTTATTGAAAACTAAAACTAAAAACTCCCTAATTCTGATCATTCAAAGTAAATATATACTCTGTTACAAAACTGAAAATCATTAAAAATCTCCTCAGAATCCTTATTTAAAAGTTCTAAATTCAAAACATAAAAATCCTATCAATTTATTTCTAAATAAGTCTTCAGATAAAATCTTGTTGACTTGGACTCTGCTTTGGCAATTGTTGTCATTAATCCTCAAAAACTTTCATATTTGTATACTTGCCTCAAATCTTTCCAAAATTACAAAAACAGGCAAATTAATAGCAAATCTTTAATAAGGTCCAAAAATAATAAACAAAATAGTGTAGGAATAATGTCAATTTCATGCTTAATCAAATTCCCCCAAACTATCTTATACTTGCCCTCAAGTATACCCATGACCAACGTTTAAAAGAAGACTCAATCAAAAGAAGACTCAATCGGTCTCACAAAACTGCTGCCAAAAAGGAATCAACCTTGTTCAACCGTGCCCACAGTAAAAGTTTACATCACTCAAAATAATAAATAATTAAAAGAAAAAGAAGCTGTCATCAGATTAAGTATGCATATTTAAATTCCATCTTTAAATTAAAACAGATGCAAGGAGAACAAACGATAATTCGCAAAAGAATTCACTATACTAGTACCACAAGTAAATAAGAAAAACAATCATCTTTCTTCACAGTTTAAGCAGCAAATAATAATACAAAACCAATTCTAATAGCCACTGGTCAGGTCTTTTTTTTTCTTTTTTTAAATTTTATTTATTTGACCTTAAACAACCAGCAAGACATTTCAAATCAACACTCCCAGTTATTTCTAGGTTTAAATGGCCCAACAAAGATACTAAACCCTCTCCAATCACTAGCTTCTCCATACATAAGCCACTTAAGGAGAATAAGCGCCGTGTCACCTATTCCGGCTAGCAAAGGAGAATAGAAAAACTAAAAATGTGTGACTTTGGTCGGACTGAATTCGGCCCATCAAGGGGACAATCCTCCTACCATCAGTGGCTCCATACATACAAAAACTTAAGGGGAATTAATGCCGATCCACTAATCCCAACTGACGATATTGAGTCACATGATCAATGTCTAATTTTATTTTTCCTTTTTTCTCTTTTTTTACTTTCTTTTTTTTTCAGCTATACTGCGTACTAACTAACTGTCTTCTCTTTTCACAAGTATCCTAGCATTGGTGAATTCTAAATTAAATTATCCTAAGCTCTAAAAGCATCTGCTAGTATCTTATGCACACACAAAAATTAAGTCTCATATATTACACAGCTCCTAAATCAGTCTAAAAATCAACAAAAAGACACAAAAATAATTCATCCTAACGACAGCAGTAAAGAAGAACCAAAGACTTGGAAAACAAGACTAAAAAGAAAAAATTAAAATCCTAAAAGAAATAACCTAAACAACCTAAAAATCCTAAAAGAGGAAAAAAAATCTACATAACCTAAAAAGAAAACTAAAACAAAGATGCAGATAATATCCTCCCCCACACTTAGCAATTACATTATCCCAATGTATAAGTCATTTCAGTAAAATCAAAGAAAATGTAGACATATACTTCCCTGAATACTGTGGAGGTAGGAGCTGTGGGCACAGGCTGGCGAATACAACTTCGAATTTCATCCGATACCTGATGCAGTATTATACTGAAGCCAATCTGATATTCCAACCCGAAACCCTTTATAATATAACTTCAAATTCGGGACCTGCACAACAAAGGGTAGTTGTAACTTAGTTATGGGCACAAAAAAAAGTGAACTGGTACATACCGGATGTTTCAACATGTCTTGTTCATGCACGTCTTCAACCTCAACCTCGTTGAAAGTTTCAAAGTTATCTTTTTCTTCATTGCCCCTCTTGGTCTCTTCAAGTATCCCTAGAAATCGTGGTTTAATTTCTAGGAATTTTGACTTTTCCAGTAAAACACGGTAATTTGTTTTGACGTCGATCTCTTTTTCCAACTGACCCCCTTCGCTGTGGGCATGGTTCTTCCCCTGAGTTAGGGTTTCCACGTTAATGTCTTCTTTCAGTCCTTCACTATGGGCACAACGATTAGTTAGGGTTTCTTTGCCATGGGCACAACGATCTGTCAATTCTTTTCCGCTTTGCAACGTAACTGCACTGACATTCTTAGGGTTTAGCTCTGTTTGTGATGGAAGCTCCCCTTGCAATTCTAGCCGGCCTACAGTAATGGCTAGTTGACTCATTTGCTTCTCTAGATTTTGGATGCTGACATTCGTCTCCTGTTGAAACAAGAGCGTGTTAGTTGTCAATTGCTCAATAATATCATCTAAAGAGTTACCTGAGTATTGGTCATTTTGATATTGGGAAACTGGTTCATTCAATTGATAGTTCATTGACCCATATCCTTGATTAGGGTAATTCGTCCATCCTTCATCACATGTGTTGTAGTAGAAATCATATCTTTCTTGTTCTTCGTAAAACTCTGCTACATTAAAATGCTCCGCCGTATCATATTGCCATGTTGGACATGCTTCAGTAGAGTGTCCATGTGCAGCACAAATTCCACACAGCCTTGGTTGTGGGCACGACTCTTGAGCTTTAACTGCAACCAAACGATATAAGGCAGTAGTTAACTCTTGAATCTGATTAGAAAGATCACTTATCCCATTTGTCGTTAGGTCTGGTTCTGAGTGTCATTCATCAAACATCTTCAGAATACGCGTTTTGATCTAACACTATGGGCACAAGTAAGGCACGGAAAAAAAAAATCTGGTCATAAACAAAAACAAAATTGATTAATACCGTTCCCCAGCAACGACACCAAAATTTGACGGGTGCCGAGTCCGTAAGTAATTTAAATATCCTGTAAACAACAAATTGATTGTACTAAACAAAGTCGAATCCACAGAGAACGGTTATCAATTGTGTATTGTATACTGACCAACTAATGTAAATGGGGTTTGAAAAGTGGATTTGGACTGAATGCTAAAAACGCAAAATATTAATTATCAAATATATTGAAGGACCCAGCTAACCGATTATTTAATTAATGTGTCGATCATTGATTCTAAAGATATCTTTATCAAATTTAATAACCACAGTTATAGTTATTGACAACATGCCTACCAACCAATCTTTTCCTTAATTATTAGACTGACCGGGTACGACCCTTCGAATCAATCACTAATCTAACACTTAGATTGCAATATGAACTAGAAAATACCTATGGTCATAGCTAATGAATTAGTACGACAGTTCTTGAACTATGATTGTGAAACCTCAACACTACCTAGATTAGATTAATTACGAATTATCTAACATGCAATGTATTAGCATAGTCAATTAACCTATCGCGCGCTTAATCAATTAATTAAATAAAACTAACATGACCTTAGCTATGGGCACAGAATGACCTTAACTATGGGCACAGAGATTACACAAATATTAAAAGATAAAGCAACGAAGCAAAGATCTCACAACACGAATTAATTAAATCAATCGTTTAGCTGGGCAGACTAGTTTAGCACCCCATGGGCGCTATCAACATCATTGTCTAAAATATGAACTAAATGTACAGAAAGAAGAAAAACAAATTATTTTTTATTGAAAACTAAAACTAAAAACTCCCTAATTCTGATCATTCAGAGTAAATATATACTCTGTTACAAAACTGAAAATCATTAAAAATCTCCTCAGAATCCTTATTTAAAAGTTCTAAATTCAAAACATAAAAATCCTATCAATTTATTTCTAAATAAGTCTTCAGATAAAATCTTGTTGACTTGGACTCTGCTTTGGCAATTGTTGTCATTAATCCTCAAAAACCTTCATATTTGTATAATTGCCTCAAATCTGTCAAAAATTACAAAAACAGGCAAATTAATAGCAAATCTTCAATAAGGTCCAAAAATAATAAACAAAATAGTGCAGGAATAATGTCAATTTCATGCTTAATCAGTGGGATAAAAATTAGTTAAAATATAATATATAGTAAATAAAATAAAATAAAATATTTTAGATGACAAAATAATGTAATGAATTAATTAATACTTATATCTTGATATATAACTAGTATATATCCCCGTGTGAGACGCACAGTTGTAATTTTCATTTTAAAATAACAATAACAAATATTATATATTTTGCGTAAAATCTGTAAAGACCGAATCAGATCAAATTGAACCAAATTTGAAAGTAATATATAAATCACTTATCATATAGATAAGGATTATCTATAACTTATACTTTAAATTAGTAGTATTACATATTTTACTAAAAGTGTAATTATAAAAATATATTTATGAAATAAGAATAATTTCAATTTTCTTTTATGTCACTTTCAATCGTTTAGGTTTAGGGTTAATGTGTTTGGTTTTTTATTTAGAAATATGATCATTTTCAATTCATATTTAGTTTTAAAGTCTTAGTATTGAAACCAAACACTTAAACTTTTAATTTTATATCCATAAAAATAATTTTACTTTTATTTTAAAATAAAAACAGAACAACTTATCTTTTTATTTTTATATTCAAGTAGATATTAGCAAATAGTTTATTTAATTGTAAAGAGTTTTATGCCTTAAATTTTTATATTAAGAGTCTATTTATTAAAAAATATTTCCAATTAGAGATTAGCATTTTTAGAAATTTTAGAGATTTTACTAAAATTATACCTCTATTTTTGAAAAATATTTAGTTTTGTTAATAGTAAATTCAATTAGTTGTCTATTCCAAACACTAATTTCTAAAACAGTGATGATAGGAGCATTTTAAAATATTTGAAAATAGAGATTTTTTTTTAAACAAATCAAATTATCCGACATTTATTTCGAATTATATTAATTTCATATTATAAAATAAGCAAAATCTATCATCTCATAATATTTAAAACTTCTGATATAATTTTTATTATTAAAAATATTTTGTGATAAGTTTTTAGTATTATAGTATACATATTACTTTTTTATATTAATTTAATTAATAGTTAATATGATATATTACAATAGTAAATATTATTAAAATGAATACTTATTCATATTACTAATGATATAATACCAAATATTAAAATATTTAATATACTGTATTATATGTTTGAAAGTGATAGTACAATATATACGTTACAAAAAGTAAATTAATAATTATTTAAATGAATGCTATTTAATATGATTTTATAACTGAACTGCTAATAGTTTTATATTAAACGACTAATTATAAAATATTATGTCATTAATCCGCTAGCATCTATTAATTGGTCAAACCATTAATGTAATCTCCCACTGCTAGGCACTGACAGGTAAGTACCAAAGAGGTCCTAAATTCAAGTAAAGTAACATCTCGAAATTATATAGTGCTAAGGCTTTGAATTCCGATGATGGATTATGAAGCATTAGTTAAAGGAATAGATTAGGTAATTAGATAAATTTAAGTTTAAAGTATTTTATAAACGAAGATTTCATAATATTTTATTTCAAAATTGTTGCAAGTACTTGTTTCATGGGAAAAAAATAATTCACTATTTTTTTATCACTTCACCGATTAAACTTATTAATATATCATTTCAGAATAAAATGGAAAGTGGATCTTTAATAAACTCAATGCTGCTTACATGGAGAGATAAATTGTAAAAACTATTGATTTTTAAAAATCATAATTGATCAAACATTATAAACTTCTATTTAAACCTCTTATGGTTAGTAGCTTTTTAGTAGCTTTTTAATATTAAAAAAGTATAAATATTTTAAAGATGGATATGAAAACCAATTTAACGAATATATATTATATTATATTATATTATATTATAGTAGAAAATGGTCAGTGATTTAAATTTTGAATGTAATATAAAGATGTAATATAGAAAATTACTGAAACCTAATATATAGCTTAAAGAATAATAAATCCTATTTAGTTTAAAATATTTAAAATTATATATTGAATGTTCAATATGTTTAATTTTCATTCCATCACAAACTAAGGTGGTTTATTTTTTCGTTCACTTAAAACTTAATAGAATTTAATTAAATGTTAAGTTGAAAAGGTTTTAATGTATTAAAAAATATATTAATGCATTTTTTTATGCTGTATATATCTTGTAATAAAAGTTTTTATTTTTCAAATGACATTTTTTTCTTTAATTTTTATAATAATTTTAATGCATTAAAAAATTTTATTAGTTTATTTTTAAATGGTAACTATATTAAAATAAATGACAATCTTGTCATTTTACAATTTTATATTCTTTTAATTCTCTTTATTTTTATATAAATTTTTTAATATTGACATTTAAAAAGATTTAATTTTTAATTTTAAAATTAAATATAATTTACTATGATCAATATAAATATTTATTTTTAATATATTTATAATTATGTACTTAATTTTAGAGAATAGTTGAATATCAATAATAAGAATCATTTTATTACATATAAAATAAATATTTGATTCTACGTAATTAATGTGATGTTATAAAATAAGATAAGATATATAGCTAAATATTTATCATTATCTAGAAAATAGAGACTTATTTTTTTAAATTCTATATATTTATTATTTTAAGTAAAATTGGGAATCACAACATGTTTAAATGAATTGTAAATCATTTTTTTTCAAAAATCAATATTGTTCAAACTTTTATGGAAATTTTAGAATGAAACCATAAAAAAAATTCTACATATCTTTTTATTCACAAATGCTAAATAATTCCAAACAAAACATCTTTTTTTTTTAACTACTACAATATAAATCTATATATATTTATTACCTTTTAAAATTCAATTTATTTATAACTTTGTAAATTTTCAAAACACAAGATATTTAAAATTCCAAAAAAAAAAATTGAATTAATCGAGATTGAAATAAATGTAGCATTGGTTGTGGGTAATTTTTTTTAATTTATTTATTTAGTTTTAAAAATAAATATATAATTTTTGTATTAAAATTTATAGAATAATAAGTTATTATATATAAAAAATTATAGTGAACTTTACTATATATTTGAAAATATTAATGAAATAAATTAAAATTCAAATATCTAAATCATTGTATCATTTTCATCCTAACATATATTTCGCAAGTAATAATATTTTTACAATACTTAATTATTAAAAATTAAAAACTAAATATTAATAAAACTTTATTAAATATATTATGATATGAATTTCTTTAATAAAATATATGTACAATTTTACTATTATTAGTTGTTTCTATGATATGTTTTTTTTTTCAAAAACAATGTTTACATAATAGTGTAACTCCAATTAATAAATAAGGACAAAAAATTAAATACATTACCATAAAATAAAAAAATAAAATTGGACAATTCAATAAATTATAAATCATCATTGTCCAATACATATTCACACGCTTAACTTCAATGTAGGTACATAATAAATAAATAAATAAAATACAAACTAAAAATTAAATTAAAAAAAGTAAAGATCTAGATACTTTTGCTACTTTTTATATCTATGTGTTCCATACGTGGTAGACGGTAGCATATGTGGTAGCCGCCTGAAAAAAAAAAATAAAACTCTAAATTAAGATAAAATATCAATAAAATCAAATAACCACATTAATTAAAGAGGTTGAAAATAATAAAATTGAGAAAAAAAATTAACGAAGAAGAAAATAATATAGAATTGTGAAAAAAAATTTAAATAGAAATAAAAATGATTAAAAAAATAATACCAACAAAAATTAAAACAATGCAGTCGAAAAAATAATAGAAATATAACAAAAAGAAAACTTGAACAAAACACTTACCGGAGAGAGATGTTCGGAAAGAATAAAACCGTCTGAAAAAACAATTTAGAAGAAAAACAATAACAGAACTATAAAAAATAAATAAAACTTGAAAAAATACTTACATGGACAAAAAATGTGTGTGAAAGGAACAGAGACGTCTTAAAAATAATAAGAAAGTAAAATAAACTTATTCTCCTTATGTAATGATATCCTGAACATAAAACAAATTCTTAATGTAATATTAAAATACTTTAAAATGTTAATAGATATTTTAAATTGGTAAATAAATATTTTAAATTTTAAATTTATATTTTTAAAGAAAATAAAATGATAATACACACATGAAAATAAATATCAATAATCTATTAAATATATATTTTTAATTAAATATTATAAAAACACGTGTCCACTTAAGAAATCGCCACTTGTTTATCATTCATTGTCTAATGAAAAATAGACGGGAAAAACAAGGATTATTATATATATAAAGATAAAGATTATTTTATATTTGATTTTATTATTTATTTGACATAAAATACAATGAGATAATTCTAATGTTGTATATGTTAATATATTTCTAATACGTTACAATAGTAAGAAACAACATTGAAGATAAATATTGGTTAATTATAATATAAAAATTTCTCATACGTTAACGTAATAGGGAACAACATTGAAAATAAATATCAATAAATTTTAATATAATAATTCTAATTTTATTTATTTAATTAAACTTTTTTATATATTGATTATGAATTATATGTAGTTAACTGTATTTTTTTTCCCTGTTACTATATGATTGAAAGTTTTTATCCCTTAATTGAGTGTAGATATTAATTCTAAATGTAAAATTAAATTAGGAAATAGTACAATTTATGGAGAGGTAAAAATTGGAAAAAGAGAGGCATTTAACGAATTTGATTACGATACTTAAGAAATTTGTTAATATAATGTTCTAAAATGAAAATGAATTTTAGATACTAATACAAATATTTTTATTTTAGTAAGAACCAAATGTTATGTTTACTTTAATTATTTTTATATAAAATCGGATATATTGCAAAATATATTTGTAATAAGGGAGATTGTAATATTTGTTTTAATATTTTATTTTTTTCACTTCCTACAACTCTTTGCTATAACTGATAAGTCTAGAATTTACCTATGTTTTGGCATACTTTATGAATTTGAATGTAATGAAATTGAGCTTAAATAATGAGATATTGAATACATTTGTATTAATTCTAGACTATTATTGTTGAGACAGAGACTTGGATGAAAAGTTGTGGAAAAGAAGCTAAAACATGCAAAATCAGAAGAAAGAAGGGCCAAATTAGAATTTCATCCAAAGTCAACGAATTGGCGAAGTGATTATTCTGAAAACGAAGATGTCGCCTGAATGCATCGCCTCAAGCTAAAAGGAGAGGGCGAAGAAGCTGGCGACATATTGAAGATCTCGCTTTGAAAATTAGAACATATGAAATGAATTAGAATTTCTTCGCCTTCATATGTCGCCACCTTTAACAAGACATTAGGCGCTTAAAGTTGAACCTCGCCATACTTTGGGGCGAAAAGTTGAGGCAACATGATTGTTTGTCGCCAAAATGAGAAGTGATGAAAAGGGCGACATGTTTACTATATCGCCTGGATTAATTACGAATGAAGAACTAATAAGGCGAAGGAAGGTTATATCTTCTGATGGTAGGCGAAATGATCGAGCGATAAAAGCAACATTTCGCCTGATGAAATTGTCAGCCTGGCGATCTAAACAAGTGAGATTTGAAGAAGTCATTGGTTCAGGCGAAGGAACTGGCGACATAAAATGAAAAAAAATGTTGTTCCGCCAATTTGTGTTTCTTTGTTGATTTTATTTCAAAATTGCCACTGAGCCAAACTCTATAAATAGGAACTCAGAATAAGAGAAAAAGGGGGGAATTTTGGAAAGTAGACCTTTTTATACACTTGAATTCACTTTTGACATTCTGATATACATTGAGAGAAATTCTAGATTCTTCTATATGCTTTATTCAACATCTTCAGAGAAGTTTTTTGAAGAAGTTTTGTACTCTGTTTTTATTGATCATTGAGATTTAGCTTGAAGATTTGGAAGTAAAAACTGTGACCGAGTCTAGCTTCAGCCTTCCTTGATAAGATTTAGATCTTAAGCATGTCGATGATGATTTTGTACTTTGATTGAATATGCTGAAGTAGATGTGCTAGCTAAAAGCTCTGTTGACTTGTTGAGTTTTGATGTTGATTATTACTTCAACTGCAATGTTTCTTGTTCAATTGTAGCCAGATATATTGGATTTTTATGAGCTAATTGAATTACAAGAACGAGAGTTACGTAATATTGTTAATCTGAGATTTGATTTAGACCAGAGATGGCGATTAGGTTTCAGATCTAAGAATAGAGGATCGTAGTGCTAGGATAGACTATAGATCTGTTTTTCTACAGATTGTGTTTATCAATTGTATAGATTGTAGTATAGAGATATATGCAACTATATAATTGTGATATGTTAAATTGAATCGAGAGATCTTTTAACAAATCACTAATGATGATCTAGAAGGTAAATCTATGTTTTAAGGTGAAACTTGCATGAGAAGTTAATTCATAATAGATTTAGCAAATCAACTTATTCATTATTAAGATCAATTGCAGAATAGAGTGCTAACTTGAGTTTTAATTGAATGAATGTCACTAGTATCTTTTCCTTCACACCAATTCTATGTTTCTTATGATTCAATTTGTATATAAAATTCTTTTAGCAATTCAGCTTAAATCTTAGTCTCAATCATGCTTCTTAGCTTACAATCCTTGTGGAGATGATATCTAAAATACTACATTAGACTTTGATAGGAATTCTGATTGATTACTGTGAAATCTAATATCAGTTGAGTTTTCATATACTCATCACAACAACAAAAGAATTTTTCCTCATCAATTTCTTGGTGCCATTTCCGGGGATTGTTCTTTGAAGATTAGGATTTATTTTGAACTGCGCTAACATGATTTATTAAATTCTTTTTCAGTTTTAAAATTGTTTGTTCAAGTGTGTAGTGTATGCAGACAAGATTTAAAGGTACTCAAGACTTGCAGTTTGATCCTGAACCAGAAAGAATTCTTAGACAATCTAGATCACTAACGAGATCAGCAGCAAGAACTGAGTCAAGAGTGATAATGTCTGGAGAACGCTATAACAAAAATAATGACAATGATGCACGAGGAGATCCTGAGAGGATGACTCTTCGTTAATATTCCATTCCACCAGTTGATGGCATGCCACAGGCCATCAACTTACCAGCAATAACAACTGATAATTTTGAATTGAGATCTGGACTCATCCAGATGGTTCAAAAAAATAAATTCGGAGGAGGAACTACTAGGGATCCTAATCAGCACTTGAACACCTTTCTGCATCTGTGCAGTACATTTCGACATAATGGAGTCTCAGAGGATGCAGTTAAACTTCGTTTATTTCCCTTTTCAAAGAGTAACAAAGCTCACTCCTGGTTATACTCATTGCCACCAGGATGTATCAATAGCTGGGAAGATCTAGTCAGGAAGTTCTTAGCCCGCTATTTTCCTCCCATGAAGATGGTGAAACTGAGAAATATGATTTCTTCTTTTCAGTATTTGGATGGAGAATCATTATATGAAAGCTGGGAAAGGTTTAAGGAGCTGATCAGAAGATGTCCTCACCATGGCATAGCATCTTGGAGCATTGTGATGACATTTTATAGTGCCATGCCTCCTCAGATCAAAATGCACATTGATTCCTCAGCTGGAGGATCAATAATGGATAAGGAGCCAGATGATGCTCATGACTTCATCGAATTGCTAGCAAATAATGATTTTGGATGGAATGAAAGGGAAAAGGCTGCAAACAAGAAGCAGTCTGGCGTTTATGAGTTGGAGTCTTTCAATGCATTATCTGCTCAGATAGCATTATTGAATAAAAAGATGGACAATATGGTAGTCAATAAGGGTCATCTAAAGAAGACTTCAGTTAATTCTGTTGAAAAACAGAAGATTACTCTGGCAGATTATGCTCAGGAAGCAGCATTTGCTGATAATGAAGAAGAGCCAGAGGAGTCAGAACCAGTAAATTATATGAATAATAGTTATGGGAACCTGCAGAGACCATACTATCAAGAGAGGAACCAACCATATCAAAATCAGGGTTATTACCAAAGAAATCCTCAACCTGGTTACCAAGAACAAGGACAGACTCTGTATCAGCCGATGGGACAGAAGAAGCCTAGTATGGAAGACCTTCTGATTAAATACACAGAGAAGACTGACGCTGTTCTTACCAATCATACCACTTCAATAAAAAATTTGGAAACTCAGATGGGGCAACTTATGCAATTTTTGAATCAAAGTCCCCAAGGAGCACTTCCAAGTGACACTGCGTCCAACCCAAAGGTTAAAGATAAATCCAAGGAAGAAGCACAAGTGCTTGCTATTACACTGAGAAGTGGGAAACAACTGGAGAACTCTAAGGAAAAGAAAAGTTATGAACCTCCTGTACAAGATAAGGAAATGAAGAAATCAGCAAATCTATTGCAAAAGAACATGAGGCTGTGAAGATTGCTTTACCTTTTCCTCAAAGAGAGAATAGAAAGAAGCCGGATAAGCAGCTTGAGAAATTTTTAGACATGATGAAAAAAATCCATGTCAACATCTCATTCATGGAAGCATTGAAACAGATGCCTGTCTATGCTAAATTCATGAAAGAGCTGTTGTCAAATAGAAGGAATTTAGCTGATGTGGGATGCATTAATGTGAATGAGAGTGTGAGTCAGCTCATCAAGTATCAGATTCCCAGGAAAGAGAAGGATCGTGGCAAGTTCACCATACCTTTGACCATAGGCGACAGTTTCAAAGTGGGAGCTCTCTGTGATTTAGGAGCTAGTATAAATTTGATGCCTTTGGCTATCTATGAAAATTTGGAGATAGGGCATTTCAGACCTGATAATGTCTTATTACAGCTTGCTGACAGATCATTCATTCATGCAAAGGGGCTGGTTGAAGATGTGATAGTCATAGTAAACAAATTCATGTTTACTATAGACTTTGTAGTGCTTGATATGGAGGTGGATGAAGATGTACCTCTATTACTTTGGCGACAATTTCTGAGAACTCGGCGAGCATTGATAGATGTGGCAAATGGTGAACTCACACTCAGAGTTAATGGAGAGGAAGCAAAATTTAGTCTTTTGGGGTCATTAAAATTCCCATACAATTTTAATGAAGTCAAAAGTGTGCAACTGGCAGCTGATGAGGAACTGATTGACAAAATTCTCACTCTAAGGAGTTCTGATCCACTGAACAATGTGTTAATTAATGAAGTGGATATGGATGTTCCAGAAGAGAGTGCTTATAGTGGAGAGCTTGAATGCATGACTTCTCATTTTGTCCTCAACATTAGTAATGTTCAACCATCAGCTGAGCCATTGCTTCCCTCAACTGAAAAACCACCACAGTTGGAACTGAAGGCTCTTCCAAATCATCTTAGGTATGCATTCCTTAACCCTAAGGACTCTAGCTTACCTATTGTGGTTTCAAATGATTTAACAGATGACCAAGAAGAAAGTCTGCTCCAAGTGGTGAGGAAACACAAGAAATCCATTACATGGACAATAGCAGATATCAAAGGAATCAACCCCACTTTCGGTACACACAAGATCATCTTGGAGGACAAACATACACCCAAGATACAACCTCAGAGAAGATTGAATCCAACTATGAAGGAGGTTGTGAAAAAGGAAGTACTAAAACTCCTTGATGTAGGTATTATTTTTCCAACATCGGATAGTGAATGGGTTAGTCCAGTGCAGTGTGTGCCAAAGAAGGGAGGGATTACTGTGATTAAGAATGAAAAGAATGAATTGATCCCTACTAGAACTGTCACAGGGTGGCGAATGTGTATAGACTACAGAGCTTTAAATGATGCCACTAGGAAGGATCATTTCCCCCTTCCCCCCATAGACAAGATGTTAGATAGACTAGCAGGACACCCTTACTTTTGCTTTTTAGATGGTTATTCAGGATATAACCAAATTCCCATAGCTCCTGGTGATCAGTATAAAACAACTTTTACTTGTTCTTTTGGAACCTTTGCTTATAATAGGATGCCATTTGGACTGTGTATTGCACCAGGAACATTTCAGAGGTGTATGTTAGCTATTTTTACTGATTTCATAGGCAAGTTTCTAGAGGTCTTCATGGATGATTTTTCCATTATAGGAGACAGTTTTGACGATTGCTTGAATAATCTTGAAAAAGTGATTGCAAGATGTGAGGAGACTAACCTAGTCCTCAATTGGGAAAAATATCATTTTATGGTAAGAGAGGGTATTGTTTTAGGCTATAAGGTGTCTGCTAGAGGATTGGAAGTAGACAGGGCTAAAATAGATGTTATTTCTAATTTACCTCCTCCTGCCAATGTAAAGTTATTAGAAGTTTCTTAGGACATGCTGGGTTCTATAGGCGTTTTATAAAGGATTTTTCAAAGATAGCTAGACCCTTGTGTGTTCTACTAGAAAAACAAAAGAAATTTGATTTTACTGATGATTGTTTGAAAGCTTTTGTGCAGTTGAAAGACAAGCTAGTTTCAGCACCAGTCATAATTCCACCAGATTGGAATTCTGAATTTGAAATCATGTGTGATGCATCTGACTTTGCTGTAGGTGCAGTGCTGGGACAGAGAAAGGAGAGGCTTTTCAGGGTAATTTATTATGCTAGTAAAACGTTGGTGGAGGCTCAAAGAAATTACACCAGCACTGAAAAAGAACTACTAGCAATAGTCTTTGCATTGGATAAGTTTAGATCATATATATTAGGGTCTAAAATTATAATCCATACATGATCATGCAGCATTGAGATACTTATTTGCTAAGAAGGAGTCTAAGCCTAGGTTGATAAGATTGGTGCTCTTGCTGTAGGAGTTTGACATAGAAATCAAAGACAAAAAGGGCATTGAAAACGTAGTAGCTGATCACCTCTCAAGACTGCACATTAAGGATATGGAGGCTCAAGTTGACATCAATGAACAATTTTCAGATGAGTAACTTTTCCTTTGTGAGGTAACATTTTATCCATAGTATGCTAATTATGCAAATTATTTATTATGTAAAGTGTTACTTGAAGATTTAAACAGTCATCAGAAGAAAAGGTTCCTTCATGAGGTTAAGAGGTACATATGGGATGAACCTTACTTATTTAGGAGATGTGCTGATCAAGTATTAAGACGTTGCATCCCATATGAGGAAACATTGGACATTATCAAGCACTGTCATTCATCAGAATATGCTGGTCATTTTGCTGGTACTAGAACAGCAGCAAGAATTCTGTAATGTGGTTTCTATTGGCCATCTATATTTAAGGATGCACAAGCTTTTGTAGCCAATTGTGATAGATGCCAAAAAATGGGTAATATTTCTAAGAGGCAAGAAATGGCTCAGAATTATATCCAGGAGGATGAGTTGTTTGAGGTCTGGGGTATAGACTTCATGGGACCATTTCCTCCATCAAACAAGTATGAGTATATACTTGTAGCAGTTGATTACGTATCCAAGTAGGTAGAGGTTGTATCTTGTGTTACAAATGATGGAAAGGTAGTGGAGAAATTTCTTCAAAAGAATATCTTCACTAGATTTGGCATACCCAGGGTACTAATTAGTGATGGAGGGTCTCACTTCTGTAACAAGCTGCTAGAGAAGGTGCTCAAGAAGTATGGAGTAATCCATAAAGTTACAACAGCTTATCATCCACAAGCAAATGGGCAAATGGAAGTTTCAAACAGAGAATTAAAGAGAATCTTGCAAAAGACTGTAAATGAGTCTAGAAAAGACTGGAGCTTCAAGCTAGATGATGCTCTGTGGGATTACAGAACAGCTTTTAAAACTCCCATTGGAATGTCACCCTTTAAAATGGTATATGGTAAGGGATGCCATTTACAAGTGGAGTTAGAACACAAGTCGTATTGGGCTGTAAAACTTCTGGGCCGGGGCCCAGTTGGTTACTGTGTACGCCATGATAAACCCGAATCGTACACCAATCAATACCGATACAATCGTTACACAATCGGATATCGTGGATTCCACCCACTTTCTTTCGCCTCCACCAGCACTCGAACTCACAACTTCAGGGATATATGGATTGTGAAAGCATGCTGATTACTCCATTGGGCCCCAGCGCAAGACGTTACATATATATATATTAGTATTAATATGATTTCCTCATTAAATTCGAAATTAATAACATATTTATATTAGATGTATGATAAATGCTTATCATAATATTTATTAAGTTTAAAGACTAAGGAGCGGTTTTATTTATTAATTAAATATTTAGATCTTATTTGTAAATCTAAAATATTTTTTTCATATAAAATATCTCATCGGTTGTGTTTTTAATATTCACAGATCATAAATCTATTATAAATGTACTATATTTATCATTTTTGTGCAATTTATTAAAATTAGTCTAATATATTGATATGTTTTACCCCTAAGTTTAATAAAAATTTTGGTACATATTATTTTATGAGTATTTCAAATATATATATATATATATATATATATTACACAATATTAATTGCTTATTGGAAATAATAAAAAAAAAAAGAAGAAGTAGGTAAAAATTTAATCAATAAATGCATTGAAAATGGACCTCTACAATTCTCACTGAATAATTATTACTTTAAAAAAAAAATAAGAAGTACTAATTAATGCATGTTATACTTTTTAAAATAAAAATACTCATTTTTTTACCTCTTAATTTTTATAGTATTTTTTTTAATTTCATAATAAATGTATTATTGAATTATTTTTAGAAAATACTTTTAAATAAATTTTTATTTGTTAAAATGATAAATTTAATTTAAAATACCTTAGTATATATTATTATTAGTGTTTAAAAAAGTATATAGATAACTGCTAGGAATTTAAAAGGACATGCTAAGTTTTATAAGCGTTTTATCAAAGATTTTTCAAAGATAGATAGACCCCTGTGTGTTCTATTAGAAAAGGAAAAGAAATTTGATTTTATTGATGAATGTTTGAAATCTTTTGTGCAGCTTAAGGAAAAACTTGTCTCAGCACCAGTCATAATTCCACCAGATTGAAATTCTGAATTTGAAATCATGTGTGATGCATCTGACTTTGCTGTAGGTGCAGTGCTGGGACAGAGAAGGGAGAAGTTATTCAGAGTCATTTATTATGCTAATAAATCATTGGTGGAAGCTCAGAGAAATTACACCACCACTGAGAAAGAATTACTAGTAGTAGTCTTTGCATTGGATAAGTTTAGATCATTTAGGGTCTAAAATTATCATTCATAATGATCATGCAGCATTGAGATACTTATTTGCTAAGAAAGAGTCTAAACCTAGGATGATAAGATGGGTACTCTTGTTGCAGGAATTTGACATAGAAATCAAAGACAAAAAGGGCACTGAAAATGTTGTAGCTGATCACCTCTCAAGACTGCACATTAAGGATATGGAAGCTCAAGTTGACATTAATGAACAATTTCCAGATGAGCAACTTTTCCTTTGTGAGGTAACATTTTATCCATGGTATGCTGATTATGCAAACTATTTGTCTTGTAAAGTGTTACCTGAAGATCTAAACAGTCATCAAAAGAAAAAATTCCTTCATAAGGTTAAGAGGTATATATGGGATGAACCATATCTGTTTAGGAGATGTGCTGATCAAGTGTTAAGACGTTGCATCCCATATGAAGAAACATTGGACATCATCAAGCACTCTCATTCTTCATAATATGTTGGTCATTTTGCTGGAACAAGAACAGCAGCCAGAATTTTAGAATGTGGTTTCTATTGGCCATCAATATTCAAAGATGCACATGCATTTGTGACTAGTTGTGATAGATGCCAGAGAATGGATAATATTTCAAAGAGGCAAGAAATTGCCTAAAATTATATCCTAGAGGTGGAGTTATTTGATGTCTTTATCGGGTGTCTTTATTGATGACATTCTGGTTTACTCGAAGAATGAAGAAGAGCTGGCTCAATTGGTAATCAGCATGCTTTCACAATCCATATATCCCTGAGGTTGTGAGTTCGAGTGCTGGTGGAGGCGAAAGAAAGTGGGTGGGATCCACGTTATCGATTGTGTAACGATTGTATCGGTATTGATTGGTGTATGATTCGGGTTTAATCGGGTGTACAGAGTATCCAACTGGGCCCCGGCCCAGGACGTTACATGAAAGACATTATGGATCTTCTCCAATTCAGGTGGCAAAGTAAGTCGATAAGCAACTGGACCAATCCTTTCCAGGATCTCGTAAGGTCCAATGAATCGTGGTGCCAACTTACCTTTCCGACCGAATCGAATAACTTTCTTCCATGGAGACACTTTCAGAAACACCTTATCGCTAACTCGGTATTCAATATCCTTCCTCTTAAGCTCAGCATAGGACTTCTGCCTATCTGATGCTTCCTTAAGCTTATCCTTAATCAATCTAACTTTCTCCTCAGGTTCCTAAAGCAAATCCGGTCCCACAATTCGAGACTCACTCAACTCTGTTCAACACAATGGAGTACGGCACTTTCGTCCATACAAAGCCTCATAAGGAGCCATACAGATACTCGCTTGAAAACTGTTATTGTAAGCAAACTCAACCAAAGGCAAGTGCTTGATCCAAGAACCACCAAATTCAATCACACAACATCGAAGCATGTCTTCCAAGGTCTGAATTGTCCTTTCGGACTGCCCGTTAGTTTGGGGATGAAAGGCGGTACTATATCTCCCTTTCAGAGGCCGAACTAATGTTAAAAGAACACCACAAAGGGTCAGCCTGGAACCATTCCGAGGGGAAAAGCTTGGCGTTCAGAGCACATAGGGCCGGGTATTACTGGCCAATAATGAAAATAGACGCAGCCAAACTCGTAGAAAAACGTGACAAGTGCTACTCCAATCTCCCCGCCGGGACTCTACAGAGTATTACCTCCCCATGGCCATTTGACAAATGGGGGATGGACATCATCGGACCCTTCCCAATATCCACCCATGGTTGAAAACGGTATATCTTGATGGTGAGCGACTACTTCACAAAGTGGATAGAAGCTGAAGCACTAGAAAGGGTAAGAGAACGGAAGTACAAAAATTCATTTGGAAACAAATCATTTGCAGGTTTGGCATACCGTGAGAAATCATCACTGACAATGGACACCAATTAATAGCACAGACTATGAAAGATTTCTGCGACTGAATGAACATCAAGCTCACATACTCGACCCGAAGATACCCCTAGGCCAATGGTCAAGCAGAGGCATCCAACAAAGTGGTAGTAGATTCTCTCAAGAAAAAACTAGAGGGAGCCAAAGGACTATGGCCCGAAGCCTTTCCCGAAGTCCTCTCGGAGTTTAGAACAACCCCAGAACATCAACATTGCAAACCCCCTTCTCAATGGTGTACGGAACGGAAGTAGTGCTCCTAACAGAAATCCAATCACCATAGGAGAGTTTAGACAGACGGGCCAATCAACACGTATTAGCCTTCGAAAGAGATACCTCGGACGAAAGAAGAGAAAATGCACAACGAAGAATAGCCGAGTACCAAATAGGGATAGCAAGGCAATACAATAAAAAGGTCAAGGTCCGAGCTTTCCACTCGGGAGACTGGGTACTCAGAAGAGTCTTCCAAAACACGAAGAACCAAACTCACGGGAAATTGGCCGAAAGCTGGGAAGGATCATACCAAGTGGAACGAGCATCTGGAAAAGGATCCTACAAACTACTCACCAAGGAGGGAAAAGAGGTGGAACACAGCTGGAACATACACCACCTCAAATGATATCAATTTTAACATAGCACAATATTTGTAATGACGGACAGTCTTTTCCCAAAATAGGGTTTTTAACGAGGGCCCACCTCGATGCAATAACAAATTTTTTTTTTGTTCACATACTCTTCTTCCCGAAAATTGCCAAAGGGCAAACCGCTAGTAAATCCAGAAGGTCTCGGGTGAAGACATATTGCCAAAGGGCAACTCAAAAAATTGCCAGAGGGCAACCCAAAAATTGCCAAAGGGCAAACCTCTAGTAAATTCAGAAGGTCTCGGGTGAAGACACATTGCCAAAGGGCAACTCCAAAAATTGCCGAAGGGCAACCCGAAATCTGCCAAAGGGCAAACCTCTGGTAAATCCAGAAGGTCTGTTTGGTGACAATCGGTGGTTTGTTTTGGCCGAGTAGGCTTTTTCTTTGGTGACGCTTTCGATCGATGAGGTCATGTTTTTTTGTGGCCTGGTGCTTAACGGCCTGTATTCCACTACTAGTTCGATTTCTTTTTTGGGTTTCCACGTCAGCGTTTATTTATTAAATCGTCATTTTAATTTGACGGCTCCTCGAGTGATGTGCCCTAAAAGTGAAATCATTACATTTCTATTTAAATGTTCGTGGGTCTCTCTCTCTCTTCTTCATCTTTTCAAATTCATTTTTCTGTGCTTCTCTCTCGAAGTTCTGTCGCCGTTTATTTCTTCCGGTGGAGTTCCAGTCCTGATTCATCTCATACCTCGCATTTTCAAGGTTAGTTCTGGTTCTTTCATTTTCCTTCCTCTTGTTTGGTCATTTTAATTGCTTGATGTCTTGGTTTGGTGGTTTCTGGCGTGTTTATGACTTAGCTTTATTTTTTCGGTGAGGTTCCGATTGGGTTTAGGTCATGGTTGAGGCTTAGCCGTTTGTCTTCTCCACTAACTAGGTTTTGATTCCGCCTTTTCGTATTTCTGCTGCTTTTATCTTTTTCTGGATTATTTTAATCATTTTCGTATATACACGTGTTCATATTACTCATGTGTAACCGTTTGTGTGAATCTGTCTTCTTACATGTGTTGCCCTAACTTCGGTCGAAGACCGCTAACCTGCCCTTTCTTTCGGTCGAGTGTAGATGTCTTCTAACTCTTTGGACACATCTACTTTTGCAGGTCTTACTTGTGATTTTTCGGCCTAAGAAGATAGTGCCGGGTGTTCTTCCGCCCGAAACTTCTGGCCGAGTCTAGGCCTCAAGGTATTCTCCCTCCTTGGCTCAACGTGCAAAGCGCCATTACTAGGGGTGAGTTGGAGGCTATGCGTTTTAGTTTCAAGTTTCCTGATTGGATCGAAATGATGCTCCCAATGGACAACGAAAAAGTCGATGATGCTCTGGCCGATGGGTGGGAGCCTTTCTATCTTAGGCCTTTTGAAATTGGCCTTAGATTCCCTATTATAGGTTAGGTGGAGGAATTGTGTACTTGGTGCAAGATCCATCCCAGTCAATTGACCCCGCTTGTCATCCGAATATTGCTGAGTGTGGACCGGTTGAAGGAGAAGTATAACTTAGCAGTTTCGGTAGAGGATTTCTTTTACTATTATTTCGTCAAGCGTGAGAAGCTTGATACTGGTCAATTTATTTTAAATGCTCGGCCTCATGGGAGGATTTTGATTTTGAGCTTCATCTCTAATGAGCGTCGATGGAAGGACAAGTATTTCTTCGTCAGGGGTGCTACTCGCTTGGGCAAGGGTCCATGCTATTCTTTGTACTGGAGGGACTCGTGTAGATTTACTTTAACTTTTAACTTGTTTGAGAAATTCATTCGGCCGAATCCACTGACTTTCATTTTATTCTGTTGTAGCTAAGCACAGTGCCAAATACTGCAAGTCATCTCCTCAAACGTACGTTAGGAGCGAGGCTATTCTTGCGCTCCCAAATAAAAAGCGCGGTTACAAGAAATTGTTGCATGAGCTTCGTTTTAGTCGGCTTTGGGCATTTACAAGGACAAGTAGGTTGCTTTTACTTGCTTTTTTTCATATTTTTCGGCCGAAGTAATGCCGTTGGTTTTGGAATTTATGCGTCTTTGCGTCTTTAGAATTTATGGACTACAAGAATGAGTTTGTGAAGCTTTGTAGGTATGCACCTGAGATGGTTCCTACTCCAGCTGACCGTTGAAGGAAGTTCAGATATGGGCTGAATTTTAAGATTCAGAAGTTGTAGGCTACTTTGAGGACTGATGACTTCCATGAGATGGTTGAGGCTGCTGTGGATATTGAGATGTTGGTCAAAAAAGACCGGAAGCGTGAGAGGAACACCAAGAGTGGACCTACTGTGGTTGTTCAACATCACAAGAAGGGCAAGACTCAAGTGCAAAACACTAGAGGTGGTTCAGTTAATCAACCTCGGTCTACTAGGGGTACTGGAGGAGGCTCTCAGTTGAATCCATATGTTGCTAGTGCTCCTACTCAAGGAAATAGAGGTGTGAGTTACCCGGTGTGCACTACTTGCAACCGTTGTCATCCGAGCGAGTGTTTCAGGAAGACTAAAGGTTACTTCAGGTGTGGTTCTACAGAGCATCTGGTTAGAGATTGTCCTCAGCAGGGTGCTAGTTCTGGTAGAGTGCCTGCTTCTGGGGATGCTAACTCAGTTCAGAGGAATGATAGGCCTGCTGCATCTCAGCCGAATGCTACTAGAGGTGGAGCTCAGTCTGGAGTTACTCCTAGGAGGGATTCGAGGACTCCTGCTCGTACCTATGCTCTGAGAGGATGTGAGGAGGCTGATACTCCTGATGTGGTGACAGGTACCTTCTCTATCCTTGACACTCCTATTTATTCTTTGTTGGATCCGGGTTCTACGTTATCGTATGCCTGTAGTAGTGTCTTAGAAGATAAGCGATAGGAATCTAGTCTGGCTGATAAGGATCTTTATGTCACAAATCCGTTGGGTAATTGTGTTGTGGTTAACCGTGTGTACCGTGATGTTCCAATTGTGATTGGTGGTATTACTTTTCTAGGTGATTTATTAAAGTTGAAAACTAATGAATTTGATGTCATTCTGGGTATGGATTGGTTGTCTAGACATGAAGCAATCATGGATTGTAGGGCGAAGAGGATGACTCTTCAATCTCCGCAAGGTTGGGTTACGTTTGTAGGTGATCGTAGGAATCCTTTAGATAGGGTTGTTTCGGCTGCTTTGTGCGACAAGATGCTTCGAAGTGGATGTGAAGCATTCTTGACTCATGTGGTGGAAGTGGATAAGCCACGTTCTGATGGAAAGTTCATTCCGACTATTAATGAGTTCTTGGATGTCATTCCTGATGAAATTCCGGGTTTTCCGCCACAGAGAGAAGTGGAGTTTACTGTTGAGCTTATTCATTAGTCTCTAATATGTAGAGCCGGCATTCTTCAGGCCAAAGGGCATTACTTTGTAGCAATAGATACCCCGTTCAGTAATGAAGGCAGTTTTCTCTTGGTCTCTGGGGTGCATTAGTATCTGATTGTAGCCAGAGTATGCATCTATGAAGCTTAAAATTTTGTAACCGGCGGTCGCGTCAATGGTGAGGTCTATGTGCGGCAGCGGGAATGGATCCTTTGGGCAGGCCTTATTCAGGTCCATGAAATCGATACATACTCTCCATTTCCTGTTTTTCTTCTTAACAACCACTACGTTCGCGAGCCAGTCTGGGTATTGGACTTCTCTGATTGACCCATTCGTGATGAGTTTCTTCACTTCTTCATTTATGATCTCGTTTCTCTCCTAGGCGAATCTTCTTCGCTTCTATTTCAATGGCTTTGCATCCTCCTCCACATTTAATTTGTGGGTTATGATTGTCGAATCAATCCTTTTCATGTCTTTGTGTGATTAGGCGAAGCAGTCCTGGTTGGCTCTGAGGAAGTTAACTAGTTCTTCTCTTTCTCTCCCTTCTATCATGGCGCCGATCTGCACTATTTTCTCCCTATTCTGATCCAGTGGTATTTCATCCACTTCATTTTCGGCCGGTTTTTGGGGCATCATCGGCCGAGTATATAATTGCTATACTTCAGCCACTTTTTGTTTCAGGTAGTTGGCATAGCACTCTTTGGATGCATTTTGCTCTCCTTTTATCTGCTTAATCTTGAGTGGAGTCGGAATTTGATGAGTTGGTGGTATGTAGATGATATCGCCTTCATCCCGTGTATCCAGGTCCTCCCTAAAATCACATTGTAGGCCGAATTTGAGCTTACTACTAGGAAGGTGGTGTGGAGATTTATTCCTTCCGCGTACTCCGGTAGCTCAATTTCGCCAAGGTAGATGTGGCTTTGCCATCAAAGCTGACGAGGGATATGGCTTTCCTCCGCATCATCCTTTCGTCCAAATGCATATTTCTGAATGTCTCGAGGAACAAGATGTTTGTCAAGCTACCGTTGTCGACCAATACCCTTTTCACCGTTGGGTTTGCTATCGATATTTTAATCACCACCGCATCGTGGTGCGGTGCGTTAACCTCTCTAGCCTCTTCTTCAGTGAAAGTGATGGAGTAATGGTTTTTTGTGGACTCGCTCCTGATGCTATATATGCTCTGAGCTTTCTTTTTGCTGCAGAGCTTGTTAGTCCGCATATATCGGATCCCCCACCTATCATGTTAATTTACTCTCTCTTTTTCGGCATTTGTGACCGAGGTCGGGTTTACCAGCTGTCGATTTTTGTCGGCTTCGGCCCCGATTTCCTGCCCCTTTTCGGTCAAGTATTCACGTAGGTGCCCAATTTTAATCAGCTCTACCACTTCTCTTTTTAGGGTCCATCATTCGTCGGTGTTGTGGTCGTAGTCTCCATGAACTGACAGTATCGGGACATATCTTTACGTTCGGAGGGGTTCTTGGATTTTTCGGGCCATCTAACTCTGTCACCCAGGCTCTTGAGTATTGTTAGGGCTTCCTTCGTAGGTATGTGAAGGGGTACAGCAGTATTGTTAGGGCTTCCCTCGTAGGTATGGGGTCCGGGCTAGTAACTTGGCCTAGATGAGCTCCCGCGGCCGGAATCTCTTTGATTCTTTCTGTAGTCCTCGTTCCGACCATTGTGGCTATGGTCGTTCTGCCCACGAGAGCTTGGGATTCTTTGCGGGCCTTTGTGATTTCTAGGCTGGAATTCTTCTTCATACTCCATGGCATCTTCGGCCCTCTCCAGGACGTTTTCGAAGGTCCTGGGCTTGATTAACTTAAGGCTTTTGTAAAATTTTGAAGTTTTTACGAGCCCCTTTATGAAGGTTTTGTTGGCGCTTTTATCCCGGCAGTCTGGGATGGCCATCTTGGTTTCTTTGAATCTTCTCACGTACTGTCTGAAACTTTCTTTGGCTCCCTGTCTCAGATCATAAAGGTCATCCACATCCTTTTCCTTCCTTTGACTGTCTGAGAAATGGTTGACGAATTTCATGGCCAAGGAAGAGGACTTGATACTCTTTTCTGGAAGGGTCGAGTATCATCTTTGGCCGGTTCCCGTTAAGGAGGAGTCAAAAGCTTTGCACATTATGGCCTTCATGTCTTCTTCTGGAATGTTGCACGTCCCCATGCGAGTTTTGTAGTCGGCGATGTGATCCTCAGGACCTGTTGTTCCTTCATAGGGTTTCATGCTAGGGATGGAGAACCTCTTCGGCATCCTGGTTTCTAGGATCCAAGATGTAAATAGGGTGTCGGAATAGCGTGTTGTTGAAGAGCGCATTGTGACTCTCTTCCCCGAGGTTCGTTACACTAGATCTTTCAGCTCTCTAATTTCGCGATCACAGCGCCTTTCGCGGCTTCGCTTGGACGATGTTGGTTTTGTCTGTCCGTCATTAGAACTACTTGAGCTGCTCTGATCTAGGGTTTTATGACTTTCCGTTGATCCGTCGCTTTCTTCTAACGACCCTCTGCCAGAGTTTTCTTCAAAATTGAGTCCTAAAATAAAAATAAATTTAAAATATAAAATTAAAATGTATTTAAGTACATTTTAAATTAAATATAAAAAAATCTGTTAAACACATCGTAACCTAGTTGTAACATTCCAAAAACTCATTTACTCTAGTTGAAAATATACCTAAATATAATAGTTATTTTCATTTTCTCACCCGATTTTTAAAAATAATTCGAAAAACCCACCACTTTTAAAAATAATTCAAAACAATCCTCACTTTTGAGATGAAGAATAGTTTTAGGTAATGGTTATGGGATTTTACTCTATTTTTACCTTATTTTTTATTAATTATATTAAATATTTACCTTTATATTGTCATTATTAATCACTTACGTTATTTTTAATAAAAATTAAAATAAAATATTTTTTATTTTTTAATTAAATCATACATTTTAATTTTTTAATTAAACAATACATTTTAATTTTTTTATTTTTAATAAACAAATTCAAAATAAATATGAATTCATTTTATTGTATTTTTAAAAATTAAATAATTTATTTCAAACATGTTAGTTTTAGTGAAAAAAATTCAATCTTTTTAAAATAAAAAATAGAATAGTACTTAATTATGTTAATATTTATTTTAAAATATAAAAGAAAAATAAATTTCATTTTATTTTATTTTTAATTAAAAAATATTATTTTATTATTTAATCAAAGTAAATTTATTTTTGTTTGAGTTTTTTAATTAAAAACAACCTATTTTAAATAGACTATTATACTTACAAATGTAAAATAAAAATACATTTATTTTTATTTTAATTAAATAATATATTTTAATTTTGTTAAATTTAAAATAAAATATTTTTATTTTAATTTTTATTAAAAATAACGTAATTTAATGAGTGGTTAATAATCTATATATAATATAAAGGAGAACTTTCAATGGGTCCCACAAAGCTGACGTGGTGTGCTGAAAGTTCTCCAATAGGTAGAAAAACACTCATTTTGGGAGGTTTTGAAATTTGTTGATAAATTACCAATTAGAACTTTACACGTGTCTTTTTAATATTTTATTCTCTTACTCTCTCCTCATTAATTTTAGTGAGATATTTACTCGTGAGACATTTACTCTCCTTTCAATTTTATCCTCACCTCTCTTCCCCTTCATCTTCCCTTTTAAGTGATCATTTGTTTCAATAAATAAAATTTTTATCACATGTGACTTTTTATCTTCTTTCTAAATACATTAAATTAACATTAAACATATTAAATGGTTCTTTTCATATATCAAGACATGTTACGTTATGGATTACGAATTACGTGTATATAAAGAGCTCTTTACAATTTAGTTTTTCATTTCATTCTCCATGCTATGGAAAACAATTCTCTCAAATTAAGGTGAGCACTCTTCATCTATTTTTTTATTTTACTTTTATTCCGTATGATTTGTTCGTAGTTATTATTTTTTATTTTAGAATTTATTTATAATTCTTTGATATACATAATATATCTTGATATTAACACATGGATTTTAGAATATCTTCTAACATTTAAAGGTAATCTCTTATTCTCTATTATTCTTTCTTTAACATTTAATAATAATATTATTTATTCATAATTCTATATATTTTTTTTTTTACCAATTGATGATCATGTATCTATTTATTTTGAAATTCTAAAAAATGATATATTTTTGTTTTTTGTTTATTTATTTTATTTTACTTTGGTTAGCTTTGACTATATATATATATATATATATATATATATATATATATTAACTAATGTTCATCAAAATAAAATTTACATTTTATTCTCATATATATATATATATAGAGAGAGAGAGAGAGAATGAGAGAGAGGTCCATGTTTTATCAAATAATTAAGTAATTCTATTTAATTATTTTTTACTAATTAAATATTTTTCTAACTTTTCTTTAACTGAAAAAATACTAAAAAAAAAAGAAGAAGATGGAGAAGAAAAACTAACATCAATAGTAAACGAAACATTTATAGACTAATTAAAATTGGATAAAATTATTTTGGAATACAGAAAAGATAGAATTTAATTAATTAATAATAATAAAATCTTAAAAAGACATTAACTAAAATTAATCATATTTAAATATTCACATCTAAATATTCTATCAAAAGAAAAAGTTAGTTTGTACTTTATGAATTGAAGAAGACTTTATATATATGTACATAGAAATTCACATATAATTAATAGAAAATAAAAAATAAAAGATGATTATTTATTAATAAGTCATTAGAAGTTCATTAATGAAAATTAAATCAATTTTACTTTTTTTAATTGAAATAATGCCCTAATTATGTTTGAGTAAATAAAATTAATAAACAATTTAAAAATAAAATTTAAATGATGATAGATTAAATAAAGAAAATAAATAATTTGAAAATATAAATTGAATCAATATATCATAAATTATTTTCAAAAAGAAAAAAAAATTTGAAAATATTAATCAGCATATTAATTAATTAATATAATTTTACTATAAATATATCAATAGTCTATTCAATTAAATTACAAAGTATATTCTATTTGTAATCTTTCTTCACCTATTTCCTTATTAAAAAATAGAATTAAAAAAAATAAATCATTACCATGGAAATATATCTTCTTAGATCTTGCATTGGGAATCTTCTCTCTTTGTTTTTATACTATATTTACATAGAACTATATTATGATATCACAAGAGATGTATATGTAGTTAAATATAAGTGTGGAATATCTAAATTCAAATTAACATGTTCAATGATTTAATATATAATATTTTTTTAAAATTACTTTTTAAATGGAAAATGGTCCATTTTCAATAAGTAATATCTAAAAAAATATTTATTTATTATTATCATATGTTATATGTTATTGGATATAAGACCACATAACGGAATCATAAAATTTATAATATTTGATGAGAAATTATATATATAAATTATAATTTTTTAATTTATATAATATTTCTAATTAGTTAATTCAATCATTTAATATTTTTAAAATTCTCATCCATAAAAAGTTTATTACCATGATCTACTAATAAATAAATTCAAATTAATATATTCCTATTTTTTTATAATAGAATTGAGGTCTAATTTATTTATAACACAAAACCTTTAATGGTTAGGAAACTTAAATCAAAACTAACATTTTAATTTAATTTACTTTTTAATTTTTTTATAAAAATTACTTTCCTTATCTGAATAATTTTATATTCTGATTCAAAATATATTTTTTTATTCTTTATATTTATGTTAAATAAATTAAATTAACATATAAATAAAATTGTGTACAAGTATTACACATGTTTAGAATTAATTGAAAATTTTAATATTGTATACATTGACCAATAAAGTTATTTTAAAATTAAAAAATTATAATATTTTATTAATGAAATTTAATTATATTTGTTTATACTTATAAAAAATTTATATATTCAATTTAATACAAATTGAATATATTACAATTTTAATTATTATTTTATAAAATCATATATTTTTGAATATTAAAAGTTAAATAATTTATGATTAATATTAATATAATTTTTTAAATATAAATATAAAATTATATTCTCACGTAAAGCGCGATCAAAATTTAATTAATAATTTTTTAATAATTACCTAAATACTATAATGATTAATTATAATTTAAATTTTAAAAAGAGACAAAATTTAGAATGATAGACCTAATAAAACCCTATAAGTAAAATACATATTATTTTTATTAATGCTAATAAAAAATTTATATAGTAAATGTATTACTTATATTTTAAAAAATATATTTAAATAATATTTTAAATTTTTATTTATTTTAGTTATTTATAAAATGATTTTTTAGTATCATAATTTAATAAACTATTATATATTTTTTCAAACTTATTTTATTATGGTAAAATATTAATTTTAACTGATCACCATAATACACAATTTATAGTATGATTATTTTTAAAAATTATTAAAATTAAAATTAATTTCATTTATATATATTATATATTTTTACAATACTACTATCTTTAATATGATTGAGATAAAAATATATTCGGTTGTTTTTTTAAAATAAATTATTTAAATATAGTATTAAAAATTTAATATAATATTAAAATAATATTTACCAAAATTTGAAATCTGATCATTTCTATATTCTATAAATGCCTAATTAATATATATACAGTATATATTATAATGTTTATGCCATTATTATACCAAAAAAATTATTGAAATATTGAATAATAAAAATTAAAAAAAAGAGAGTTTTTTTATTATAAAAATATCTAAAAATTTATTCAATATCCTTAATACATAATTTAAGATATTAAAGAAAATCATTAACTATAAATACATTTTAAAAATTCTCATAAGTGTAAATTAAATACATTTAATACAGACACATAATGTTAAAATTTAATATATATTAAATACAATTAAATCAAACATACATTAAATACGCTTAACCCAACGAAAACTTTAAAAAATTCATCAAATTTTTAGAAAAAAAAAAATCCTTACAGATGTCATAACACAGAATCAAATAAAACGAGTAAATTGCACTCACACCCCCTGAACGATGGTTTATTACAGGTGGATACACATTTCGGTTTAATTGACACTTAATCCATTGACCGTTAATTGACCGTTTAGATAAGTTAGTTGACCAGGTTGACTTTTTAAAATGTCTATTTTACCAATATTATACATATTGATTTTCTTTCCGGATTCGCTCCGCCTTACAGCCTTACTTCCCATTGTAATTGTCATTTGTAGCAAGTGTGTGGCCCAAGCCATAAGGGTCAAGCGGACAATATATATATATATACATATATATATATATATATATATATTCACATTATTATTTTAATTATTACACATTTTTTAAAAAATAATTTGATTTAATATTTATTATAATATTATTTAAAAGTTTATTTTGTCCTATTTTACATATTGATTTAATAATTTATTATCTCAATATTTTTAAATTTTTTTACATTATTATTTTAATTATTTACAGAATTTTTTAAAAATATTTTGAAATAATATAATATTATTTTTTTCAAATAAAATAATGTTAAAATAATATCAATTATGTTTTTTAAAAAAAATAATTGAAATAATAATGAAAATCAATAGGTAAAATAGGGATAGAAAATAAAAAAAAAAATAGGACAAAATAAACATTATTTCAATTATTTTTTAAAAAAAAGACATAATTGATATTATTTTAACATTATTTTATTTGAAAAAAAAATAATATATATTATTTCAAAATATTTTTAAAAAATTCTGTAAATAATTAAAATAATAATGTAAAAAAATTAAAAATGTTGAGATAATATATTATAAAATCAATATGTAAAATATGACAAAATAAACTTTTAGATAATATTATAATAAATATTAAATCAAATTATTTTTAAAAAATATGTAAATAATTAAAATAATAATGTGAATAAAAATATTATTTTTTTAAAATGTTGAGATAACAATTAAAAAATCAATATGTACAATATGGGTAAAATAGATATTTTTAAAAGCCAACCTGGTCAACTAACTTATCTAAACGGTCAACTAACAGTCAAGGGGGTTAAGTGTCAATTAAACTAAAATGTGTATCCGCCTATAATAAATCATCGTTCAAGAGGTATGAGTACAATTTACTCTAAAACAAATTACCAAATCACATTAAAATCAACCTAACATATCATAGAAACCACCTAAAGAGCATGCTAATTATTTTTATTTTCATTTTCTAATTTTTAAGACAATGTTATTAAATTTTATTTAATTAAAAATTAAAAAAAAAAAAAAAAAAAAAAACAACAACAACAACTTAGGATTAAATCAAAAGAATGAATAACGTAATAGTTCAAATACTCGCAAACAAGAAATAGAATTCGCGCCGGCTCCGAGCAATAAAAACACGCCACATGTCAAACAATTTTAGCGAGTAAATATCTTTCCATACACTCCGATAAAAATTTAAATCCCCAACTCCAAGCAGTTAAAACGCACCACGTGTCAATCATCTATAGCAAGTAAATACATTTCCATACACACAGATAAAAATTCAATTTAAAAATGGACGTTTTATAATAATGATATAAAGGTGAATATTAATACAATTAATAAAAATAAGGTTAAAATACAGACACCATTATAGCATTATCCAAAATTACTCACCACTTTTCATCTCAAAAGTGGGGAATTTGTTTTGAATTATTTTTAAAGATATTGGATTTTTTGAATTATTTTTAAAAAGCGAATGGAAAAAAAATATCTGAAATATAATTGTCTAAAAATTCATTCTCTCTAATAGCAAATATATCAAACATAATTTTTCTCTAATTACAAATATACCCAAACATAATTGTAGTCGCCAATACCTTAAAACCGATTCACCCTTGTTATTATTTTGGTTCAGCAGTACACAAAAGTGCTTTAAAGGTTCGTCGAGCTCACAAATCAGTTTTAAACTGACTTCTGGTTTACAAAATTCAAATTCAAGGAATGAAGACAGGGTGGACTCCTAAACTCCCACATTTCGGCTGGACATGGTATTTGCTTATAAATTTGCGTTTAAGCTTGCCATTAGACTTGAGATTGGTCAATTAGTTCTTGAATGTATGTTTAGTGGACTTAATAAGACATTCCTTTTATGTTTGATAAATTATATTGAGGAAATTGGGCACTTGCAAGAGTTTGACCTTATTTATATTTATATGTAAGGTGAATGAGTTTCTAAAAATATAGTTGCTGCTTAAAGGGTAAAAGATTTTTACTGTAAATATCTTTTAATTTATTTTTATTTAAATTGTTCTTTTTTAAATTTTATTTTTTTTAATCAAATAATTTTGTTTTTTTTATTTCAAACAAATATTTTATTTAAATTTTTTATTATTTTATTTAATCAAAAAGTTTATTTAATTTTTTATTTTAATATTTTAATCGAATAATATATTTTCATTATGTTAAATTTAATAAAAATATATATTTTTTTAATAAAATTATTTGTGTTAAACTTTTTTTATATTAAAAAAATAATATAACGATATTAAATTTTTTGAAAAATAAATATAAAATTAAAATATTTTTGATAAGATTATTTTAGTTAAAAAATTTATATAAAAAATAATATACAAATATTAAATTTTATGGAAAATAAAAATAAATTAAAAATATTTGTTTGAAAAAAAATAAAAATAATTATTTGGTTAAATTTTAAAATTAAAAAAAAACTTTCAAATAATAATAAATTTAAAATATATTATTAAAATATATTTAGAATAATTTTTAAAAAATAATAATTAAAAAAAAAAACCAATTAAACACACCCTTTGAAAACTCATTTACCCTAAATACAAATAAGCTGAAATATATATATAAATACACGTCAATATTCCAAAACTCATTCAATATAAAGGTTAATATTCCAAAACTCATTAATTTCTCCAATTATATTTCAATATAGGATTGAAACCCATATGGGCAGAAATCTGCCCTTGTGTCCGTTCACCTCTCCCTATGTTTATAATCAAATCGATACATCAACAACAGCAATATTCATCCATCATTCAATAGTACGGACGACAGAAAACCCAACAATATACATGTGAACCTAATCATCAATCATATATTACTATTTCTTAACAAGACTTTCTGCACAGACCATTGTAAGCGTTAAATCCTAGTACATAATCTGGGGTCACTCAAACTGGACAAGTATACATACAAAACCTCCCTATCAATATCCCCTTTTAAATAAATTATTACAACCTACCTAATGCTCACCAGGACAGAAAAAAGTGCCTGCTTATAACATATAATATAACAAAATAATTCAGAATAAATTTAGAAAACACAAGAAACCACATTTCTTCCTCTTGGCTTAGCTCGCTCAGGCAACCAGCTCCTCTGGAATTATCACTTGACACTCGAGCAATTGAGCTCCTTCCATTTGGAAGCCATCTTCTTGTAGTTGTCATGAAAATATTCTCCTTTTTTTTCCACATATATTACTCGACTAAAGGAATACAGAACCCCAGAATCACACCATTCTCAACTTGCAATCTTACAATTTCCATAAAACATTGTGCACTTCAACTGGCAAAATGTTTAACCCATTCACCACCTCTGAAAAATAGTAGCTTCACTATCCAAGAGAGTTTTGTAACATTACAATTACAATTAAATCTAGTATCATCTACGGCTGAAAAATATGAAATCAGGGTGAGTGACCTGCCGATCTCTTAACCAAGAATTGGCATCCTGAAACAAGGAGTTTGCAAGTTGGCGCTCACATCCCCCATTAGAGGTCCACACAGATCCCTTGAACTTGTAAGACGCCAGACCAAAAACAGGTAAGGTCATCTGAGGAAGACTATCTGCCTCACCAGGACACGTCAAGAAAGGGGTCTGTGCATTTTGTGGACCTGCAAAGCCGTTGGAGCCTCAATTAAATGATTTCACCACATTAGATGACACATCACAAACGTCTTCACATTTACCAATTTATCACAATTGTTTAAAGAGAGATCCATAACTAGTCCCTCCAAGAAAACAAAATTAGCAAAACTGCCATACAGATAAGAGTAATGCTTTCTTCTACCATGGCTATTCAAATCCTAAAATAACTCTTTGTAACTTCAAAGACAATGGTCCAAGCCAAATTTGGAAGCAATTTTGGCCATAAATCATGATACAATGAGCAGCGGTATTGTATTCAAAATAAAACTGACTAACGTAGAGGTGAATATTTAGTAGAAAGGCCATGTTGAACATATGAATCTGAGCCACTAACATACATCATTATCTGCCCTAAATATTAACAAGGTCAACCAGAGAATGCAACCGTAACAGGGATAAGTAATGTTCATCCGAATAATATTCTTGGAAATACATGTAAAAGCATATTCACAATTTCAAACTCAATAAATTCGTTACCTGCCATGGGAGTATGAAGTGAATGATATGTCAAAAAGCATGCATCAAGGTCCTTCAATGTTGGTCCTGTAGGTATTCTGTAAATTGGGTACCTACAAATATCCCATGGAAAAATTAGGCCACAGATACATAACAGACTCAAAGACGCGAAAGGTTAAAAGACAGTACCAGGCCACAGACATCCAGCAGGTAGGCAGTAGATCACAACTTCTAAGTGTCTTAAGCTTAGGGAAACTGAAGCCAAGATCTGATATCTGTAAAAATAAGGGTTATAGGAAAAAGCATTATTTTTCAAGGAAACTAATAGGAGGTTGATAGAAGGAAAAACAAAGAGCAAGACGCCGTATGCATTTCTTATAATTTTTCACTTTTAGTAAAAGAAAAAATATAAAATAAGAGATAAAGATAGAGAGTACTAGCCTTATCCGCCAAAGGTTCCCGGCTATAAGGAACATTACGCTCCAGATACTCAAATATCAGGTGACTGTGAATGTTTGAAGATTCGCCCTCATCACTAGAAAACCCTTCTTGAAGAGCACTATGTTGGTCTCTTAGTGACACCCTATCAATCCTAAGAGAAATACTATCTTCAACATACGGATGCTTTCTCTGATCCCTTGAATATTTCATACCTCTTTCAGATTCATAATCACTACTACCGTCACTACTTGAGTCTCTAAAGTCACTGTCGCTGTCCTCACCCAACCGCCTGCCCAAACAAAAAGAAGACATCTCTAAGATTAGCATAAGCCCAAAAGAATACATTTCTCAGAAAAATATTACCCACCAAAACGATTGCCTATTCCACAAGAAACTATTAATTACTTACACGGCTAAAATAAAACACCTTACACAACAAGGAAGACTATAATAATCTAGAAACAGGAAGCAGCAAGACACATTAATAAAAACTTTATTTTATTTTCATTTTGAGAAATATTATCTACATAGTTGCCGAAAACTAGTCTGTGCCAGACAGAATTGCTCTGGTGATCTGTCTCTATATTAAGTTATAGAATCAATCAAGTTTGTTGTTGGTCTATACAAATAAAATAAATAAATAAATAAAATAAAAGTTTCGTGACAGTATCAGCAGTAACTGCACCTGAAGACCCATATTTACCTTACAAAATCCAGTCCATTGATGGAGAGATTCCTAGCTCTCACATTTAAGAAGTGATTTAGAAAAATTAATTTGACCATCCAGAAAAGAAGACTTAAAAGGCAGGTCAATCATTCAACTTTCGCCATCCTAGTTCATATTTCTCTAATTAGAAGTATTCACCATTATGAAATCGCAATGTAAATTAAATGCTCCTGTAAATGGCAGATAAGTTATTCAACGGGTAATTATACATCCAAACTTATTGAAAGATATTCCTAATTACAAAGGTTGATGAGAAAAAATCCCCTCAAGCTAGGCAAAATACTTGTTACAGTTCCCTAGACTGAGACCGAGTCATTGTCCTATGTGACCGAATGGTGTTCTTCCTACTCTTACCTGTGATGTGTGAATAGTAAAAAAATGAAACTTGTCAAAGCGATTTCGCACTTTGAGCTCTAAGGGGTTGCTTATCCGAAACTTTAATGGGGTTGCTGGCAAGTTTATTACTAGAATATTGCTTGTTTTTATTCATACTAGTAGAATTTTTAAATAGAGAATACAAACAAACATGATTAGGAAACAAATCATTTTGAAAAGAAAATGAAACTAACAAGAAAACTGAATAAAACCAAAAAGGAAACAAAAAGCTAAAATCTTGCCAAAATCTTGATTCACTTCAACATTTGTAATCCCTTTTTTCGCACCTTATGATTTATTTTTCCATAAATGCTTGTATAACAATACTTTTTCAGCTTTCTTATTCTACAAGAGTCTTGTATTGTAATTTGCAACTTACAGAACTCACCAAACAAAAGTGACTGATTATTAGCTATCAACTACTTTCATAAAAACAAAACAATGAGACCAACCTAACCAGAAAGATTCAAAACTCAACTGTAACTAAACCATCATAAAAAGGTACCGCCTATTCAAATTATATCAAAAGACCATATGGAAAGAGAAAAAAAAAATCCATTACCTCAAAAAAGAAAAAATACTCAAATTTTTCAAAAACCTCAGTGACAAACAAATGGCAGCATATTAAAAACAAAACATAATCAGCAAGAAATAAAAATGTACTTGACCTCAAGTGCACAAACAAATGTTCGTTTATCAAAGTAGTATCCATTAAAAAACAGAATAGCAGTAACATATGATAAAACAGTAATCAACCAGTCCAATTTCTACCTCGAATGGAGATTGAGAGATGTATTTGAGGGGTCGCAGTATAACTGAATGCCGGACAAGTAAGGAACATAGTACTGTACAACGGAATCAGAGTCGTTCAAAATAAGAGGAACACCAGCACCATAAGCACTCCACTCCTTGAACGATTCCCACAAATCCCCCAACACAAAATACGGCCGGTACTCCACGTCACACGTCCTCCGTCCTCTCATCGTCGTCTGCCGCCACAATTAAATATATACACAGGTAACATATAAAAACTATATATTAAACATTATATATAAATACTAAATATTAAAAAATAGAAATAAAAAATCAGGAACCTTAGATAGATATTGAGCCGGTACAGACGGCGTGATCGACGCGAGGAACCGTTCCAGATTGCTTAAAGGAGAGACGGCGGGATCGGAAGACGCAGAAGAGGCGACCGATTTGGGACGGTCATCGCAGTTTTCCGGCTCCCTGACTGATAAGACCTGTTGTTTGATGATATCCGGCGGAGTGATATCGCTCTTGGCTCTCCGTAGTTGGTCGGCGTGCGAATTCTGGCGTCGCGCTTTAGCCGAGCTGTAGAACCGATCCTCGCCCCGTCCGCGCGTGAGCTGCAATCCTGTCCCCAACATATCGGCAACCAATCTTAATCTGGTGAGTGAGTCTTCTAGGATTTGTTTTATGCAGAAAACGAAATCAGAAGCAGAGAGGAAACGATGATGGAGAGATAGAGTTGGTCAAATTTTAAAAATGAACCCTAAAATCAAAACGATATAATGGAGAAGGTAAAAGGGCACGATTGTAATTGCAAATGTAAGATGTGCGGAGAGATTATACAAGAGACTCAAGCTAATGAAATCAATGCAACTACCTAAACCATTCTCTCTCTCAACGGACGGGCTAGAGGTAGAAGAAAATATTATATAAAAAATATTATTACATTATAAACCTACATGAACCTTACGTAGTAGATAGATTTTTCAAATAGTATAAACCTTACCTAGTAGGTAGAATTCAGCGATTTGATCATTTATTTATGTGGAAGTAATTAAATCTTTTACTAGTAATTTATTACTGAAAATTTTTTACTATTAATATTTAATAATTAAAAAATATATATCTATTCAAATATATTTCTCTAAATATTTTTATATTTTTTTAATTATTCGTAATTATATTTTAACTTAAATATTTTATAAATATGATAACTTTAATATTATTTTAAATTATTATATGTGATTAGTAGTTTTAATTAATTTTTTATTTATTTAGTTAATATTATGTAATATTTTTAAAATTAGTCCAAGATATATTATTATAGATTTTTAGTTTTAATAAATGAATATTAACACTAAAAAATGAAATAAAATATATTATATTTTAAAATTTAAAATGAAAAATATATTGCCATTTAGGTCATTTTATATATAAAAGCCACCTTTAGAGCTCATTATTCTTACCAAATACTCACTTCAAACCACTAATTCAACAGGTAATTTAACATCTAATAGTTAGTCGCTACTTTAGCCGCTAACTCAAAAATATTAATATAACAGCTAGTGCCAAATATATTCTAATAGCCTATTTGTTAAACAATGTTTTCAATTAGAGATTAGCGTTTTTATATGTTTTAGATGTTTAATCTCTAATTTTTAAAAGTAACTAGTTTGATTGATAATAAATTCAATTAACCAATTTGATCCAAAACTCTTATTTCTAAAAGCTAATACTTGAAGAGTTTGAAATGTTTTGAAATTAGAGATTTGTTAAAAATACTAAATTATCATTGATTTGGATCACTTATAACATTTTCTGCAACATCTCCTAATACAACAATAGAAATTCGATACGTGGACAATAGAAAAAATTATAAAAAATAAAATAAAAAGTTTTTCAAACGGACGTGGATTAGTTTAATGGCCCTAATTCTCAACTTTTATTAAATTTCAGACCGAGAGAGATTTTGTGAATTTTCTTTGGCTTTGTAATGATTATTATCTCTTTTCTCTCCTCTTCCCAAAGGAAAAGTTAAGTGATGATAAAGATAATTTCTTTCACTAGAAGTATAATGACTCTGATCGCCACCATAGTTGCTAACTCCAAACTCAATCATTATTATCGAACCTCGTCCGTTCAGGTCAACCACAAGATGCGCTCCATATGTTCCTCCGAATCCACTCTCGCAATATTAAACCCGACTTATACACTCCCTCTACAACCATCACCACCTGCGCCAACCTCCGCTGCACAACTTCCGGTGGCCAGCTCCACGCTTGTACCATACGCTATGGCCTAAAAATCTACCTATAACTTCTCCAATACTATACTTTCACTCTACAAAAACACCCGTGATTTGTGTTCCATTCAAAGGGTATTCAGCAAAATAATTTACCCAGATGTTTATTGTTGGACGACATTGCTTTCTGCCTGCACTAAAATGGGTCATGTTGAATATGTTTGCAAATTGTTTGATAAAATACCTAAACGGGACTTGACGGTGTATAATGCTTTGATTACTGGGTGTATGGAGAACGGGCATGAAGAGATTAGTATTGAGTTGTTTAGAGAAATGCATGGTTTGAGTATCAGACATGATCACTATAGCTTAGCTAGTGTTTTAAGTGTGTTTGATTTGGGTTTGGAGGAGTTTGCCAGGCGGGTGCATTTCTTGGTGTTGCAAACTGGGTTTTATGTTGATCTATCTATGGTTAATGCTTTAGGACTGTTAAACTAACTCACGTCCGTTTGGGAAGCTTTTTATTTTATTTTTTGCAATTTTTTTTGTCCACATGTCGAATTTCTATTGGTGTATTAGGAGATGTTGTAGAGAATATTATAGGTGATCCAAATTGTACATTTTATTATTAAAAACTTTTATAATATTTTTTTAGTTATATCAATTGATGTGATATTCCCAAAAAAAAAACCCCACTTTTTAAAAGTTTTCACTTTAGTCAACTGGTTTTGCTAAGATTTGTAAAACAACTCCCAAATATTCTGTTAAAGATTGTTGTTTGGCGTTAAACTTAACAGATTGGAAAATAACTAGGATGTTCCCTCTAACCTATCACATCCATTTACGTTCAATATTTAAATTATTTTATATATATATATTGTCTTAATATTAAAAATGAAAAAAATCAACATATTTGAATTTATGAAATTTTCAATATTTAATTTTTTTTTAAAATAAATCCTTAGAAGCAACAAATCGCGGGGCATAAGCTGTTGAATGTTGAAATATCATTAATTTTATTAGAAAGCAAACTAGTAGCATATATTGATAGAAAGTCATCAATCATATTGACCATATTGATCAACATAGCAAACAAGTGAAGATAAACCATCAGAATCTCCTCTATCAGCTACCATAGTGTCTCCATCAACGTACCAAAACTCCATCTTAAAAAATCAGTCAAGCATATTGATGATCATAACATCAAGCTTTTTCAACGACCGGTAAATTCACATATAAGCCTGATCAAGGTCGTGTAATCATTACTTCATATTTACCTCCAGTTTGGGAACTACTGTATTAAAGGCATAAGCTCCATTATTAAACCACTTACACACAATAATCATTTCACTCCTCTATTCGATCTTCTTTTTTATTTCCAATGGATCCAGCCACGACAATTCACCAAACACAGTAGCTAAACATCTCATCCAAAACACACACTCATCATCCATCACAACCCAACAAATAGAATAACAAATCAAAAAAGAAGCACATTAACACAGATAATCTTGAAATTGAAACTTACCAAAGAGATTTATGATTACATTAGATATTGCAAGTGTAGTACATACACCTTTACCACCACCAAACATATCTTCTCCTAACACTTATGGAGCAAATTTCTCTTTCATCATCTCAAACTTTTGCAATTTTTTTCCACATCATTATCAATTTTTATAACCATAAATCTCTACAGTTAACAAAAGTAAGTTAAAAAAAAATAACTAATCTAACTAAATACAATTACAAAGATCTTCATTCTCCACATCAAAACCACATTTGTCTTGATTTCTAAATTAGTAACTCATTTTTTTCACCGAGAAATTGAAATTTTGCACGATATTTTACTTGACAAATCACCGTTAGATTCTCCACCTTCCCATCCCAAACTGTAACATCGTTCTTACCAATATCCAGTAACATAACCGGAGAAACAGAGGAAGCGACACCCTCAAACACTCTCTTTCTCTCTCTCACTCACTCGAATGTTCACAAGCAAACAAGTAACATCATGAAAAAATATAAAGCCAACGGAGCCCAAAACTTCACTGAGAATGTTGTATGTGAAAATAAAATTCCTCTCACCAAATATTCACCGAGAACAGTCGTACGAAGAGGTCATTTAGAACAGACATCGGTAACAGTGTTAGAGAATGATTGTAGTGGATTACTTTGAAAGAACTAATTGTTCCATTTGAGAACTGTGAGGTCAAAGAGAGTGATAAATGTTTGCGTGTTTCAGTGAACAAAATTAGTTACTTTTCAAAAAGTTAAACACGTATCGTGGTATCATATTTCCAACAAAATGCAATTTGCATTTAACAAGACACAATAAAGCTTATTACACTTTAGTCCGTCACTTTTAAAAATTAAAAAATTTCTTGTACAATTATATTTTCACCCCTATCATCACGGTTACTATTTTAAATCCACCACATTGGCAGTTTAGGAGGTTTTTTTTTTTTTTTTTTTACAAATTTTAGCAAAACCAATAAAGTAAAGTGAAAACTTAAAAAAAATGGGGGGTTTTCGGGAATATCCTAATTTAATTAATAATTTATGTAAAAAAGAAATAAATGTTATTAAAATTATTACTTTTAGTATCATTAAAAATATTAAAATATTTAACATTATGGTATGTTTGGTGTGCTGGATGAGATTAGAGAGAATTGGACTATTTTTAAGAAATAGGTTTGAGTGCATGGGACTCATATAAATAAGTCCAGTAAAATACAACTTAAAAATTTATAAACTTGCATAGACAAAATAAAACTAAAAGAATAATAAACATGAAGATGAGATTAAAACTTAAAGTAGAATAAAACTTTAGGGAAAAGAACATACAAATATACCTTCTAAATAAATATAAACTACTCCAATTAAAAAATGAAACTAAATATAATATAAAATTAGAAACCATATAGACATGTCCAGCAAAATACAAAAGACCTACAAATATGCCTAAAATAAACATATAAATAAAAAAAATTCGGTAAAAGACATAATAAAATTAAAAGACATAAATATGCTTAGTGAAAGACAAAACAAAATACGTAGATGGTTAATATAGTCATGATAAAAATATTCATTTAAAGAAAAGTAAATTATATTCTTTGTTCTCTTCCTCCAATAACATGGATAAACTATAAATTGCTAACTTTGTCAAAAGAACAAATAAAAAAATCAATATGCATTCATGACATATATTTAATAGAAAGAAAAATATAAAAAAATAAAATCTATACCTGAATCACCATTTGAAAAGATGTGATCTTCTTCTAATATATATATATATATATATATATATATATTTATATATATATATATATACTTCTAGTTCTTCGTTTGGAATTTGATTCAAATTAAAATTCAAACTTGATATAATTATATTGCTCGTAGGAATTTGATTCAAATTAGATTTAAGTGTTCTTGATTGAAATTAATTTTAAGTGATTTTGATTCAACTTCATTGCTCACATAAGAGTTTAAATCAACAGAAAACTCTCACTCATTACTCACGCGAATTGTATTTAAGTTAAAACTGTATTCTTTACTCATATTAGAAAAAAGTTTACACTGGCGGGTTTGTTTGATTTGATTTCACATGAAGTTTTCAAATAAATAGATGAAAATTTCAATTTTAGTTACATATTAATGTTTCAACATATTTAATCAAATTACATGTTTTAAGTTTGCATCCAAATTGAATTTATTTTGTTCGTTAACTTTACCTCCAAAATGAATTTCCAGTTTGAAGACATGAAAATTAAATTGCATTTGTGTCGTCTTTAAGCTATATATTTAATAATGAATATGAAAATTTTATTGTATGAAAAAAATAATAATATGAAAAGAAATTATAAATGAAGAAGAGAGAAGTTGGAATATAAATGTCAAACTAATTATGAGTTTTTTAATCTTTTATCCTATATATATATATATATATATATGTGTGTGTGTATATATATATATATATATATGACGTGGACGCTTGAGAGTTATGCTTTGGGTTGAAAAACTTCAAAATTTTCAAAATTTGAAATTTGAAGATATTGTACCAATTAAAAGTCAACACGTGTTTAACTTCTTTCTATTCCCACTTGCTATCTCCTGGTCTTTTCCCTCTCATTCATCAATGAAAATTAATTTTGTGCCTCTTCCCTTCCCATTCAATAGAATTTTATTATCACTCTCTCCCACCTCTCCCACTTCCGTCCACAATAATAGAAACCTAAAATTGCTCTCGGATCCTCTTTCGTTTTCAACGAGTTCAACACAATTTCACGCGGCGCGGCGTCGTCTTTGCCTCCCCTTCTCTTGCCGTCGGCTTTCCGGTGGCCAAAACCAGAAAATTTATTCCATCGATTTGGTAAGACCCAAGTCAATTTTTACCATGGACCTCAATATTTGCTTTTATGATAGAGGGTTAATGGGGCTTGATCTGAGAAATTTGTTTGTTTGGAATTGTGTGTCGGTGTTATGATGGTTTATCGCTCTCGGATCCTCTTTCATTTTCAATGAGTTCAACACCATCTCACGCGGCGCGGCGTTGTCTCCGCCTCCCCTTCTCTTGCCGTCGGCTTTCCGCTGGCCAAAACCAGATAATTTGTCCCATCGATTTGGTAAGACCAAGTCAATTTTTACCATAGACCTCAATATTTGCTTTTATGATAAAGGGTTAATGGGGCTTGATCTGAGAAATTGGTTTGTTTGGAATTGTGTGTTGGTGTTATGATGGTTTTGATTATTTTGTGTTGTAGATGTGATGGTCTCTGCTCTTTGGAACACTCTCCACTATACAGGATACTATAAGATACGATCCTCTTCTTTTTCATATTTCTTCTTTGTTTCTCAATTTAATTTTATTCTGTATTGCAGTTGAATATCCCCAATCTCAGCATTGGAATCTTTGATTCACTTATTGATTCCCTCAAGGTAATTTGTTTTCATCTTTCAATTAAAGCACATAACAAAAACTAAAATTCAGGTAAAATCAATGAAATTTATTGGAACATTAAATCTGGCTGCATTCTATTTTTTGGTTTTAGTTTCTCATTTTTCCTTATTTTTCTTTTTTTTTTTTTTTATCTTGACTCATTTCGTTTTTTATGTCAATTTTTGGTATGATTAAGATTTCACATTTGAACTATAATTCTATAAATTATGCTGAATTTTGTGTTATTCATTTACAGGTTTTGTTTTTTTTGTTTTATTTTTTTTTTGCATGCGAAGAGACAACCAGCTGACCATCAACTATGGAAAGAAGTGATGTCGATTTTGGAAGTTTCATTGTTTAAAGACGACTCACCAAAGGGGATATCCATAGAAACTATGCAGAGAAGATATCCAGAAAAACTATACAGTATTTAACTTTTTAGTTTAGAGCTATATTATCACTGGCAGTGTCACACACAATGGGGGAATCTACTGACAAATGTTAGTATTGGGAAAAGTTAACATTTCATTCACTCATACCATCAAATCCACGGAGCCATTTTTTACTGTTTTATAAGTTGTGGTGTTCCTCCTTGAGGTAACTGACAATCTCTACTTCTTTGATTTTCAAGTTCTCTTAATTTAAATATGCTAGATTGCATGAACTGTTTGGTTCAAATTTGATTTTTTTTTTTGTGTTCAGAGACTAACTTTGTTGGTTGTTTCTTTGGAGTTGCTAAGCTGGTGAGAGATAAGTGGACCAAAAAACTTCTTGCTGTCAAGTTCATTGAGAGAGGTCAAAAGGTCTGTTTTCATTTTCATGGGATGTTGTTTTTCTTTTTCGAATCTTACGTGGTTTTGATTAAACTGTTTTTGATGGATTTGCAGATTGATGAACATATGCAAAGGGAAATCATGAATCATAGGTTACTCAAGCATCCCAATATTGTTAGATTTAAAGAGGTTTGGTTTTGACTCTCTGTTTGTTCTGCATTTTTTTTAACATATAGTACAACTGTAACTATTTTTGTAAGATCTCAATCATTTAGGTGCTTAAATAAATGTTGAAATGTCATTTTTTTTAGTGAATATTGAATTGTTCACTGGCTAGCCTGAGTGGATAACTAAGCATATGTGGAGGTAATATGAAATGTTGAAGAAGTAAGTTGGGAATTTGTGACAATAGATGTTAACTACTATATCAGTTTGTCCTGAAATTTGTATCAGTCAGTTAGATTTCTAGCACTGATCCTTAGTTTTAAATACTACCACTTATTACTTTATTTTCAAAAATTTGTAAGCCCAAGTGATTCGAGAATTTATTTGCTTGGTATATACCTTAATAATGTTAAGAGTTGTCCTTTTCTAACAAAAGAAGAACAAACAAAACAAAACACACTCCAACCGTTGACAATAAACATAAAATCGACGTCTAAGATTCACTCGCTCGTCAACACTCGTGGGAAGTGGACCCCACGATTATCCCAAATGTCAACTATATCCACCTATCGAAACTCTCCACCTGGCATACATAAAATGTCAAACAAATCTAACATTATTTTTCTTCGTCTATAAATAATACAAACAAAACACCTGGTCTCTCTTCTCTCTCATTGATACAAAAATGGAAGCTCGACATTGGCTTTGTGTTTTCCTTGCTCTCGATGAAACGCTGCGTTTTAGACAACACAAATACAAAAGCATTTAAGGTGATTGGATAACACGGAGAAATCTTGAAAAGCAAATAACTAATCTAGCCGTGATAGGTGGTGATGTAAATTCTTTTTTTTGTTAAATTATTATTTTTTACCTATTTTAGTTTTATTTAATTTTTGAAATTTTTTTAAATAATTAGTAGATTTTTTCCTTTTATTGTGTTCGATTTTCATTAAAAAAATTATTAATTTCACAAATTAAATATTATTATTTAATATATTTATTTTTCATTTATTTACTTTAATTTTATTTCATAGAATCTAAATCATTTAATAAAATTATATAAAATATAATTGTATTTATTGGTCACTTATATTTTTACTATATATAATATAAATATAGAAAATTATGGAAATTAAATATTATTTCCATAAATTTATATAACGTTTTCGAATCTTATATAAGTTCATCTGATTTTCATCCCTCACTAATTTTTTACAAACAAATTCAATATGGTCAACATGACGTTTTATGTTGATTTGACCATAAACTTAAGGCATGTCATCAGAACACATGCAGCGAAGAGTTATATAATTAACAAGCTTTTGGATGAAGTTTTTTCAAGAGGTACACATATATTAGCCCCTCCAAATGATAAGTGCTTTTTACTTGTGTTTTACCTATGGAATAATGTTTACGACCCTATAGATACAGATGATGAGTTCAAAATTTGTATACAAAAATTTCTCAATGCTGGTTTAGATTTAATGGAAATTGAAGTTAGAGATGAAGATGACACAAAAGATGAAGAAGATGATGATAGTGATGAGGATGAAGATGATAGTGATGAGGATGAAGATGATCAAATGTTAGCGGAATATTCTTCCGAAGAAACTTTCTACTTTTCAGAAGAATATTATATGAAGATTGAAGGGGAATAAAGTTGCAATAGTGTAATAACAAATTAAAAAATATTAGTTGGTTTTACTTATTTATTTTTATTTTATAATGCATTATTAATAATATTTCTTAATTAAATTAATCTTATTTACTTAACGTTCGAAATATATTCCAATAATATTAATCTTATTTATTACTTGCTTCCGATTTGTTGTTGTTGTTTTTTTTCAATTATTTACATTCTTTATTTACTAAATTTCATAACTCCAACTTAATAGTATGTGCTGTGAGGAATACAAATCTATGTCGTACGGACTGGTTTGGCTACTATACACACCCAACTTAAATTAAAGTTTAACAACTCTTGGATCACCTAAAAAAAATCAACTAAGATAAAAATTGATCGATGGAAAAATCCTATAGTAAACCTTCCACATCGTCATTGCGAGAACTCTCGTACTCATATCTTACGGAACACATGAATAAAAAATCTTAAATGGAAAATAAATCTAATTTAATATTAATTAAAACTAATTACTAATTCTTAAAATATATACTTTAATATAAATTAAAATAATTCCTAACTACTAATTAACACAAATTTAATTATTGTTTAAAAATAAAATTTAAATTTTAATTAAATATATATATTAAATTAATTATAAAAAATTACTAACCTCCATAAATATATATTAAATACAATGTATTTGTCATATGTTGATAATAATTTCTATAGCTCATATGACGTTCTTGAATCACACCATTTATATAGTTTAAATGAATTGCACTTATAAAGGGATAATGTAATTGTAGGTAACTATAGTTGTGCAAAATTTTCAGTTAGGTACTTCAATTTTGCGGGGTTTCATATAAATACTCCAACTTGCAAATTACAAGTCATTTAGATCCTTCAGTTGACGTGGCGCAATCTGTGAACAGTACCTATATGAAACATCGTAAAGTTTAAGTATCTATATAAGATGTAATTTGCAAGTTGGAGTACCTATATGAAACCTCGCAAAGTTAGAGTACCTATATAAGGATCTAATTTGCAAGTTGGAGTACCTATGTGAAACTTCGAAAAGTTAAAGTATCTAAGTGAAAATTTTGCACAACTCTAGGTACCCACAATTAGATTATCCCACTTATAAATGATATTGTTTTTTTTTTTTAATTTAATTTTATATTTTGTTCATGTAATGATTTATTAATCGATAAATTTGTTAGGTTAAAATGAATTAAATGTTATCATCGTATAAAATTTGTCGATGCGCTCTAATATTTTTTTGTCTTTCATCATTTCACTTTTATTTTATTTTTTTCATATTCAAATATTCCACTGAATTAAGTATTGTTGTCTTCTTACTGATATTCTTATATTGTAGTGGTGTTATATTATTTACTTCAGTTTTATATTATGACGAATGATATGTTGGCACATGTTAAGCTATTAGGTAAATTTTCCACTTCAGAGTGATTTTTTTTAATGATTTTGAAATAAATCATGTGACAAAATATATTAATTTATACAGTAATACAGAATGGACTTATTTTTCATAAATGACCATGGAGGTACAGGCAAAACTTTTTTGTGGAATACAATAATCGCAAAACTCAGATCTGAATCTAAAATAGTACTGCCAGTAGCTACATCTGGTATAACTGCTTTACTCCTACCTAATGGTAGAACAGCTCACTCACGCTTTCATATACCAATAGAAATTACTGCTGAATCTACTTGCGATATCAGATAAAGAACTCAATTAGCAGAGCTAATTCGTAGGACATCTTTAATTATTTGGGATGAACCTCCTATGGCACATAAATACTGCTTGAGGTAGTTGATAGAACTTTTAGAGACATTCTACGCACAAAATATGAAGATAGTTTAGATAAGCCATTTGGAGGAATTACGATGGTATGCGAAGGAGATTTTCGCCAAATACTACCTGTGGTACCAAAAGGAAATCGAGCTGACATTATAGATGCGTCATTAAACTCTTCGTATTTATGGCCATTTTTCAATATATACGAATTAAAACAAAATATGAGATTATATAATGGAAATTTGAGCATCGATGAGATTGCAAAAATAGCGGAATTTGATAAATGGTTATTGCAAATTGGAGATGGATCATTTTATGATAATACTGATAAAGAGTTTATACGATTACCTTCTGATATATCTTTGGAACCACATAATGAGCCATTAAATTCAATTATCTTTACTGTTTATCCATCGCTATTGGAAAAATATAATGACCCAATATATTTACAAGAAAGAGCTATATTAACACCAAAAAATGAAACTGTCTATGAACTAAATGAGATGATCACGAACATGTTGCCAGGCAAAGGAAGGACATATCTTAGTTCACACAATGTTTGCAAAACAAGTATAAACACCAATGATGAAGATCTTTTGTACCCAACAGAATTTTTGAATACCCTAAAGTTCTCGGTATACCAAATCATGATATTAAATTGAAGAAGAATGCCTCATTCATGCTTTTGAGAAATTTAAACTAAAGCGAAGGGTTATGTAATGGTACAAGACTAATTATATCACATCTTGGAAAATGCTCAGTTAGGGCTGAAATAATATCTGGACCTAAAATTGGTTCCCAAGTAACAATCCCTAGAATCATCATGTCACCAAATGAGTCAAGATGGCCATTCAAGCTTAACCGACGACAGCTTCCTTTAGCACCTTGCTTTGCCATGACAATCAATAAAAGTCAAGGGAAATCTCTAAAACAAGTGGGGTTATATCTACCGAAACAAGTTTTTACACATGGCCAACTTTACGTGGCAGTATCACGAGTTACAACAAGAAAAGGTTTGAGGATACTGAATGTTGATGATGAAATTAATGAGCCAAATCTTATTCAAAACATAGTATATAAAGAAGTCTTTCGAAATATAAAATCATTGATACTAGATAATTGAGATGTGAATGCATAAACAAACAAATCAATAAAAGTTACAATCTTTAATCTTCTTCATCAAGGTTTGTTTTTATTTTCAATTTAATTTATTTTTGTTTCATGTGTTTCGGTTCATGAATTTGATACTTTATTTTGCATTCTGATTGGTTTTGGCTCTTTAAGGATTAGAATGTGAAAATTGCATATGGGTTGTTTGAATCATGAAGAAAAGTGTTGTTTTTTAGTTTGGATCTTTATGACATCTATGTAGGTAGTTTTTTTTTGTTGTTGGTTGGTAGGGGTGGGAATAGGCCAGGCCAGACTTTCAGTTAAATAGGCTCGGCCTATATTCTAATACTCTGGCCTGAGTCTGGCCTACAAACCTATGATAGGCTTGTATTAGAGGTCTGACCTGATCTGTTTAAAAGTCTGTTAGGCCCAAAAGCCTGTTTAAAAGGTTATAAACAACTAGTTATATTTATAAAAAAAGTATTGAGCTTTATATTTATAAATATAATATTGGATTTTAAATTCATAAACAAACATGTCAATAAATTTAATAAATAAATTTATATATAAATAATATATATGGGCCGGCTTGTTAAGTCATAAAGGCTTTTACCATAGCTTGAGCCTAGCCTACTTAATTAAATAGGCTTTTGAAAAAGTTTAAATCTAGCCTATTTATTAAATAGGCTAGGCCACACAAGGCTTTATGTAGGCTACGCTGTAGGCCTCTGAAAGGCCGCCTGGCCTATTCCCACTCCTATTGGTTGGTTTATTTTTTCGATTAATGTATAGGATTGATCTAGGTTTGTTAATGGGTGTGTTTAGTTTAGTTTTAATTGTTTTGTTGACTTTAAGTTGAAAACTTTTCTAGATTTGATTAGATTGATTGTTGCTGTAATGTCTTTGTTGCTGCTTGGTTTTGCTTTTTTGATGTGTATATATTAAGAACTTTTTGGTCATTGTGAATTTTGAGGGATTTTTTTGGCTAATTGTTTAAATTACTTGTGCAGGAAAAATGGATGGATTAGCTACCATACCTGGAAATTATAAGGTTTATTTAGTGGTGGGTGTGATTGAGAGAGATAGGTATACTCTCTACTTTAATGTTGTGGCTAATTGCATGATATTGTGGCAACTTTGTCTGCTTCCAAAATTTTCATGTTATCATTAGTTGCAGTATGTTAAACTATTTGCAGCTGATGATGATGAAGAGTCAGATGTTGACTTGGGCTCAGCTAGAAAGACACGACGTACTGTAAATAGTGTCAAAGCGAAGAAATCATCAATCAATAGGTGTGCATATCTGAGCATTGTTCCCCATCATTAGTTTTGCATTTACAGTATATTGGAAAAAATAGGAGGCTTCTTATTGTAAGCAACTTAATACTTCACCAAACAGTTAGGTTGAGTAACAGATTTGTTATTGATTTTAATTTTAATTTTAATCTATTTTATCGATGTTTTCTAATAAGTGTTGTGTTTGATTTCAGATTGGCAGAGAATTTATGATGGAGAAAGAACAACTCGATTTCCTGCTCATAACTTCTGGTCTCTTAGTGCTGGGATTCTACAATGCATGACTTCTTTACAATATCGTTCGACATCCAAAAATGACTGTCATTGGTCTCAATGCTGAGTCTCGCATCCATTGGGTCTTCTTCATGATGACCGTTCGTTCGTTTCTCTCTCTCTCTCTCACTCTCCTTTTATGTCTTGTTGTTGTTGATTGCTTAGCTTTCAATCTAGGGAAATTTATTCACTTCCTTGGCCTGGTCTGTTTTGGGTTAAACTGAGATGCCATATTCTTGAGTTGTCTAAAATTGGTTACATAATGGATTGGAAAAGATGATATACTTTTTCAGATTTTCTGGAATCATATCTTATGTATGTTTTGGGTTTTTTGTTAGAATCTTGCATTTGAAACTAAAGAAGGTAGGATGCAGTCAACTTTCAAAACACAATAACCATGAATTCTACTAAGGTCATCGAAAACAGAATAACGGATGTCGTGAACCATTAGGCTTATATTCTGGGTTTAAGGCTATCCATCAATCTACTTACTTAGCTTGTGTATAGAAAAAAGTAATTGTTATAGATTTTGAATATATTTGGTCAAGATCCCCATACCTATAGTTACTTGCCAATTAGAAGGTGCCGAAAAGAATATGGTGCCACTGTAGTTACCAATTTTGCTATAAAAACAATTCAAATCTTGAAAGCCAGTTTGCTCTCAACCATGTTTATCAGCAACTTATTTCATCTTGAATGATACTGAGTCCGAGTCTTATTAAGTCAGGCAGAGATGTGTAATCACCAAGGTCCATTTTCTAGATAATGCAATTGGCATGTGCTTTTTGAAAATTTATTTCCCATTAACAGTTAAAGAATGAAATGTTAGACTGCAAATCAACTGATAGAAGTTGTGATCAAATGCGACACACTTCTACCTGATTTTCATAAATAATAAAAACTTCTGATAAAAATTAATGGAGCTTGTAATTTCATTATAATGTTTTAAGCACTGACATCACTAGCTACATGTAATAATTAACTTAATATAAGGATGGATGCAATATTGGCATATAGTTGGACTGGTTCCCTTTTGTCTTCTTGAATTTTCTGTCAGGTTTTGCATTAGCTCGTTGAGAATTGGTGGAATTATACATCTGAAAAGATGAAAGTTTCAATTAATAATTGAATTTTTAAACTGTGGATGTGTAAAATGTTGCTAGGAACTTCGGTTTACGCTATTCATCGTGAGATGGCAGAATTTGGGGAAGTCCATCCAAGAAATAAAAGTTTTTTAAACAGATAAATGAAGAAGTTAAGAAGGAAGAAGAGCTGATGATGTTTCAGAAAGTGGAAGTCTTTCAACTGTTGAAGAAGAAACAAAAACAAAATAATTACAATATAAATTAATGCTGAAAGGAATTGTTAGATATGTTTTCTTAAATTCTGGTTCAGGTAATATAATATTTGATGAACTCAAATTTTTATTTCTAATGATTTTGATAACAATTATCCATAGACAATTGTTTGTTTAATCCACTTGAGAACTTGGATATTAGTTACATATATATAAAGCGGAACTCTCAGCGGTCCCACAGAAATGATGTGGCATCGCTGAGAGTTCAACATTGAGTTGAAAAACACCCAAAATCACTACTTTTGAAATTGAATTGAATTTTACAAATAAAAATGCGACACGTATATCATATTCATTGAGGTATATTTTAAATTTCATTCATTGTCTCATATATTATCTATTAATTTTCATTAATAATTCCTGACTCCCCATTTCACCTTCTCAATCTTCTTTATTAAAAAAATACCATAAAAATTTAGGTCAAGATAAACAGAATAGGTGCTCTCATTAGGGTTTATTTTTGTTGCTTCTCTCCGTTTATTTTTCCCAGGACGACTCCGCTGCCGTCGTCTCTTCAGCAGTAGTCACGATCACCACTAATGTAGTCGTGAAAGGGAGATGTCCCAACACGCCGCTCTTCTCTCTGTTGCTTTTTCCAAGGACTACTCCATCATTCGTTCACCGCCGGTGACACCGTCATTGCTGATGTTTAGGCCGACATCACTATCGTCAGGTTGACCAGTCATGGAAGAGGAACCACCAACCATGGAGATTGACTGCTGTTATGATTCAGACGGTTTTTAGAGGCTTTTTGGTAAGTTTAAATATTTAAAATCAAATGGGTGTATGTATGTGTTTGTTTGATTGTCTTCATAATAGGCAAGGAAAGCATTGAGAGCATTTAGATGTGTAGTGATGTTGTTGATGATTTTGATAATATTGTTTTACAACTGAAGTTTGTAGTGTTGAATCTGATTGTGACTCGATGATCTTATATATATATATATATGTGTGTGTGTGTGTGTTAATGGTGTTTTACAAGTGAAGGTTGTCTTCTCTGACGTCTATTTCTTCTTCCAGTTTTCATTTTTGCCCCTTGCTCACCAGGATGTGTTCAATACGAAATCTCTTTTTCCTTTCCTTTCTATTTTTTAAAATATTAATAATAAATATATATTATTCATTCTTTAAAATTATTATTAAATTAAATAAAATATAATGACAACATAATCTACTTAACCATTTAAAATTTACTCAGTAATTATTTTTATAATATAAATTTATAAAATTTCAATCTATTTTCTATAATAAATAGAAAAAAAAATTTTAAAATATTTTATTTTATTTATTTTTTTAATCATATAAAAGTACATTCTCCGTCCAAACTTTTTTCCCCTCTTTTTCATAATTTATTTTAAACAAAATTATATAAAATACATACCCGCACATTGCGCGGGCATGTTCCCTAGTTATCTTAATATGTGTGAAAAATCTTTAAACAACAAATATAAAGAATCATATAGAATATCAATTAATATTGGTATGTGTTACTTTTATTTCTATATCTATGGGGCATTATGTAAGGTCGGCAATTATAGGCTAGAATTTTTCGATAAAATTTTTATTCCTTTCTTAGAATAGTAAATAGGTTATTAGAGATAATTTAGAACCATAAGACATGCAACTTGGGTACTAGTGGCATTATAGTAAATATTAGGAAAGTCTAAGGGCATTTCAGTCATTTTACACATAGGATGTGGTAAAATGCATTAAAGGTGTTATAGAAAATTTTGACTATGTTCTTTAATTTCCAAGTTTAATTTGGGTTAAAAGTTAATTCTTAATTAATTTAGGGCAAGTCAAAGTTGGTCCAAGGGTATAGATGCATTAAAATGAAAAGTTTTCACCTAAGTGCAAATAGATTGAAGTTGTGGTGGTTATTGGTAATTGTCCTCCTAGTGAAATGAAATTATTAGAAAGGTGAGGGACTAAATTGAACTTGTCCATGAGGAGGTTAGTATTTAAGGGGGGGGGGGGGAGGGGGAGTTATCTAGAGAATTCTATACCAATCTAAAATTCTCTCAAGCTCTCTCCATTTCTCTCCATTTTTCCTTTGGCCAACCACCCCTTAAGATCCTCCATCTCCATTTTTCTTCTTCTTCTTCCTCCATCTAACTCTCAAAACCTCTTCCATACTCTTGCTACATCATAGAAACACCATCAAACCAAGAAGAACAAGCTTATAACATCAATTACATCAAGAATCATCAAGAAATAAGGTAAGGATTTCAAACCCTAACTTTCATATATGAGTGATTTGATCCTAGTTTAGTATAGAAATGGTTTCTAGATGTTAAGAATGTTATTAGAATGGTTATAATGCCCTTGGTTATGTTCTTAAATTGAAAGTTATGGTATTAGTTAGAAAAGTACCCAAGTTAGCATGAGGTTGTTGTTAGTGTTGTTTATGGTAGAAACTTGTAAAAAGGAATGCTAAACTCTTGTTTTTGTGATTAGTAGAACCAAAAGAGGACCCAAGGAGCAAGACCAAGTGTAGGAGAAGGCTCTCAAATAAGGTTTGTACCCTAAGCCCTAAAGGTTTTGTTGTTGGTTTCATGTTTGATATGATTTGCATGCTCAAATGGTTTTTATGGTGATGTATATAATTGTTTGTTGGTTTAAAAAAAAAATTGATCAATATTTTTGGAAGCATGGACATATGCTATAAAGTTATTAGAGACTTATTTGAAGTATTTGGCTCTAAGAAATAATAGATTTGTGATGGTTGATGTTTGTTTGAATAAAATGATATGGTTTTGAAAACAATTCCAGCCTACTCCAGGAAATACTGAAACTGTCCTCTAATTTGGTTGAATTTTTAGAAATAGTTAGAAATATAATTAGACCAAGACCTACAAAAATGAAATGTTCTTTTATAAGTCTAGTGTGAACGAGTAAAATTTGGTGCTGAGATAATTCCATTTAATACCCTAATTGATGTCAAGAAGGCCATACATGCAGACTGTCCTGAAACAGGGTATGTCTAAAACTTGATACAAACGTGAAAAATAGCTGGAGGCCTATTTGGAAAAAGTTGTGTGAGTGAAAAGTGTTGGTTTACATGTGTATTAGTAGACTGGAAAATTTGAAAGTGAAATAAGTTCATTTAATAAGCCTTTTAATGATAAGAGTCCAATATATACAAACTGTCCCTAACAGGGCAGTTTGGTAACCTAATTTTGTGGCATACCAAAACCTAATCTAAAAGACTCAAAATGTACTGAAATTTAAACAGTAGAAAGTTAAGACCTCAAATAAGAGTCACACCAAAAATCATGATAATTGAAATTGATTTGATAAGGTTTTAAGTAAAGTGAAATCAGCCCTGTAACACTGTCCCAGAGTCCAGTGAATCTGGAATGGTGAAAATGAGATGATTAAAAATATTTTGACCTTGAATTAATGACAAGTGAAGCCATCATAACATATAAGGATGAGTTATGAAAATAATAGAAGTGGTTTGAAGTTAATTAAATACCTATAGAATAAATAATGCCAAATCGAATTCGAACTACTCAGTTTGTTTGAAAACTGGAATTGTTACCACTAGATAATAACTTTTATAACAACACTTTTACTTGATTTTTAGCATAGCATACTTGTATAATGTGAGATAATTTATACATAAATGTAAAGATGACATAAATAGAGATCTTGTAAAAGAATATTTGAAAGAAATATTTAATTTACGGATGATATTGGATGCTTATGCATCCTATTGGAAATAGAAGTAATGTGATTATTAGCATCGAATCGAATGATGATGGTATCGTTAGTACTTAATTAAAGAATGATTTAATAGTATAAACATATGAAAGATGAATTGAAGCGATAGCCTTTGTAGAATACCGTTAGAGGATGAAAGGCATGCCTTAGGAACTAGAAGTGCACTTCACCCTGAAAGTTGAATGAAATGAGACGATGATGATGATGATTCGGCCTTTGGGTCTATCGGTGGCCCTCGGGTCTATCGGCGGCCTTCGGGTCTATCGGCGGCCCTCGGGTCTATCGGCGGCCTTCGGGTCTATCGGCGGCCTTCGGGTCTATCGGCGGCTCTCGGGCCAAAACAGTTCTGTTTCCTCCATAGGTTATTCTAAGAGGGCTATCAATAATAAGAAAATGAATAGCTAACATAAGTTGTGTTTAAATCTCAAATGATTAAAAGTATAAGGCTAAATGAAATCTTATTGAATAATAGAATATATGGAAATAAATGGATTCCTATATGACTTACTAACCACATGTAAGTTAAACTAACATGAAAATTTACATTATTTGGATTCTTGGAAACTTTAATGAATTTGCCTTTGTAATGATGTTTGGAAACATTTTATGGATTGATTGATCTTGGGTGTACTTGTTTGAATTATTGATTTGTATTGAAAATAAAGGTAAGCATTTGTGTTGCATGCCCCGGGCACGGGGTACAAACCAGGCATTGTTGCCTGACGTTTTATTTTCTATGTTTTATTTAATAACAATCCAGGAAAGGCAATCGGGGGAAAACATCAAGGACCACTCTATGTATGAAGATATGGTTTCAGGAAAAGACTAGGGCAAGTTACCATGTGAAGCAAATGAAATTGTTAAGAGAATGAATGATGATAAGTAAAATGCATGGTGATGTGTACAGTTATATGTATGATCTGAATGCATACTTGTATATTAAAGAAAAGTTTGATAAACTGATGAAGAATTGGCCTACGGGCTAAAGTGTAACTTGTTATATGGATACTTGATATGTAAATTAAATACTTGTATTGTATAAAGAATGTTACTAGTATGTACATATAATTAATGTTTTGATGTATGATTCGAATAACAGATTATTAATATACGACATTAGTAAATGGATAATTAATTGGTAAATATAATTTGATGAGGTGACGTTGGTCTCTTATCGGGTTAATAATCGGGTAAGGGTCCGACGTCACACATTAATTCAGTGAAACTGTATTAATACCTTTTATTCTTATTTTGAAATGTAAAGTCAATATTTCTTTTCTTTGCAAATTCATATGATTTCTCTTATTTATATTTCTTAATTTATTATATGCATGTAAGCCATACTATGTAATTATGCAATTGAATATATTTACATTTATATTTCTCTATGTCTTTCTCATCTTGCATTATTCTATTTTAATCTTTTTTTTCTTCATTTTTGTTAAATAGTATGTTGGTAGTATGAGTATGCGCTTTGATTGCCATTTAGACAGATCTTCTAGATTTAGAGTGATTTGTAACATATTCTAGTTATGACTATGATGTTGGTGGAAATTGAATTATTTATCTAGAAATATGAGGAAAGAAAGTATTGATTCTGGAAATGAAAAAAATGAATTACTGATTAAAAAAAGTATTGATTTGGATCATTTGATAAAAAAAGGAATTTGTTTATTTGATTGATTTGCAAAAGAAGTTGAGAAATTGATCTGAGATTATGGATAGTTTAATTGAATTGGAAATTATAGGAAATTGAATTATTGATCCAGAGGTTGAAATGATATTTTTGAAAGATGAATAAGTTGTTCAATTTGTTTACCCAAAATGAAAATGAAAATTGAATTTATTGTTTTATTATGAAATTATTCACTCATATGACATATGAGTTTTGAATTTATTTATCTGTGGGATATAAATTGATTAATATGGAATTTGAATCCAATACCCAGAATATGAAATATATAAAATTTATATATCTAGAAAATTAAATTATTGTACCGAAAGATTGAATTTATTTATCCAAACCAAATAGAAACTTAAATTGATTAACTTGAAAGTTGAATTGTTCCCACTAATGTTATGAACTTGATATTATTATACCATAATATGTAATGAGAAGTTTGGCGCTAGCAACCCGAGAATTGTAAAGTATGTGAAATCATTAAAGGGTAAGACAAAAAAAAACTTTGTTAGTTATGTAGAGTAAGTTGGTGGAATTGATACTATTATTGGTTTGTAATTATATGCAAATACTAGATGAAACTCTACTATAATAATGCTTGAGAGTGCACTTAGCTATCAACGTGCTTTTTGCAGTCATGTGATAAACGATAAAATTACAAATATTGTCCCTTTAATGAGGAATGAGACGATGGCAAAGAGGTGTGAATTTCTTCTTCCATTTAATGTGATAACATATATTATGTTAGGGTCTTCTTATCCACTTCTAGTTTGTATTTTAGTCATGAGTAGAAATCGAATGTCTTGTTGTTATTAAAGATATGACTACTATGATTAAGGTGAATTTTAATAAGTATTGGAGTGAGTGTAACATTACACTTGCCCTTAAAGTTGTATTTGATCCAAGAATGAAGTTACAATTGGTTAAACATCTTTAAAAAAATAAAAAATAAAAAATAAAACCTTGATCCAATTAATTTTAAGTTAAAGTTGACATGTGTGAATGAGATGTTGTATAAAATTTTTTAAGAATGTATAGAGAGTAAGGTTGTTTATCCAACAGAATAAAGTGGATGTCATTCTCATACTCCATCACAACAAAGATAAACGTCAACCCAACATTCAAGTTGAAAGGAAAACGAGTATTGATATATGATGTAAGTTATGAATTTCTTGGATATGTTTAATCCATAATTATAAATTTATTGGATAATTTAATTTTAATTAAATTTCAATTAAAAGATTCTAAAAAAAAAAAGTGATAAATGGTGACTATTGCATGACTAGTTTAAACTATAATGTCTAACCATTATAAATATTTTGTTACATTATCATTTACGACTTCTATTTTACATGATTACATCATCTCATACTAACGTTTCATGGGTGATGTTATTATATTTTCCAATTACATCCTAAATTAAAACTTTAATAGGATTTTTAATGAATAAAATTGTGATAGGAAAGAATAATTAAGTTGTGATACAAGATAAAATTAGATTTAAAAAATATATACTAATCAATTAATAAATTGAATTACAAACCGATTGAAACATATTAATTTTAAAATAATTAAAAGAATATTTTATGAATTAAATAATAGTTATAAAATTTATTAAAAATAAAAATAAAATTATAATAAAAATAAAATAAAACTAAAAATAAATATATTAATACATTATAATTTAAACATTTGAATTTTAATATAAATAAAAATATTTAAAAATTAAAATATTAATTAGACGGTTAATCCCACGTTTGCCGCATGGGATTGGACTGAGATTGACTATTTTTAATAATTAGTTCGGCTATATTTGACACAATCTTTTTTTTTTTCAAAAACAAATAGGCTATGCTTAGCACCCTCAACATTATTTTTACAGTGTTCAATGTTTTTCACAGTGGTCTATGTAGCGGTTAGTATTTAACATTTTAACTAGCATTTTTAATAAATATTATTTGATAAATTAGTGTTTTAATTATCAAATAACATAAATGGACGTGACATAAATATATCATTATTTTTTTAACAATTCAAATAATTCAAATTAATGCTTAAATCATGTAAAAAAAGTAAAAAATTTAATGAAATCAATTAAGTTCTGATTTTATAAATAAAATAAATGAATTACTTTTATTTTTTTTATTAAAATTAACAAGATATTTTCAATAATTATTATTTATATAATAATTTATAATAATATTAACAATAACAATAATAATAAATATAATTGACAAGTTGAATTTGAGTTAGATAATGTAGGAATAATTTTATAAATGCTCTTGAAACGTTACTTTTACTAGTATTTGTAAAACGTTGTCAAAAACTCTAAACACTGTATTAGAAGTTGTTGTGACAGACACAAAATTTAAAAGTTACAGAGTTCGAGAAAAAAAATTATGACAAACTCTAAACTCAGATAAAAAAGCTTGTGTAAAACATACATATAGTGTTTGTGTTTGGGTTAGCTATTTATAATTAAGGTTAGAGTTTTTTTATAGAGTTTCTAAAACGTTGTTCAGAGCAAGCTACTTATAATAAAGGTTAGAATTTTTTTATAGAGCTTCTAAAACGTTGTTCAGAGCAACGCATAGAGTTTAAATCAGAGAGTTTCAAAATATTATTTCAAATTATTTTTATCCACATTATTTTTAAATTAATTTCTTTTTTTAATCAATTTATATTATAATAATTATTTTTTACTAATCATTTTAAGTTCATTTATAATAAATTAAATATATTTTTTTTTTATAAAAGCATAGAAAAATGTTGATTTTTATAAATCTATTATTTACTTTCGTTACTCACTAAGAAAAAAAATTGATTTCATTATAAAATCATATTTTAAACTTAAAAATAATTATCTTTTTTAGATCTTATTCTTCTACCTCATTTGAACTTTAGTAGATAATTACAATGCTATTTTACAAAATAATATTTATTAAAACACTAGTTATAATTCTAAACACAAACAACTATTTAAAAAATGCTAATATTTTGAATAACTCTTAAACTCTTTAAAAAATACTAAACGCTATAAAAAAAATATGGTTAGGACCAAACATAACCTTAGTCCAATCCATGTTTGGCAGCAATTACTCACTGTAATGTAAATTCCTACTAATAATCTTTAGTTGATGGTACTATATAATCCCAAATATTTGGTGGACTTAACTACTCACTAAATTTTCATTTTAAATCTTCTCATGATCTTCTATTATCTAGTTTTTTAAATTCATGTATCAACGAACTGAAAGATGTTTGCATCATTTAATTTTATAAAATAAAAACATATTAGAATTCATCACTTATTTGAAGAGATTTTTTTTGTCTATATATTTTTTAATTTAAAAAAATTAAGATAAAAATTTATTACTTATTCTAAAAAAAAGGATTTTAAATATTTTTTTCGTTAATTTTAAAAATAGCATTGATTGTTTCTTTCTCAATTTTTTCCCTAAATTATTTAAAATAAAACCGCGAAATATTATAGGAAACCATTAAAAATACACGATATCACTAGTTCTAAATGGGCTATACAAGAAACTATCGGACACCACTAGAAACACAAGAAATCGTGGTTACGACATGATACACGAGAAATTATATGAGTACCATGGGAAACCACAAACTACAATGAAAAATCACATGCTACCATAAAAAATCACTTATTATGACAGGCAACCATAGGAAATCATAGGTGATTTTTCATGGAATACAATGGAAAATTGCATGTACCACAAAGAATATTTATAATTTTGTTTAAAATATAATCAATTTAAAAAAAATAGTTCAATCCTCCCTAGTACGATGTTACTTTATAATAATCTAGTCCAGTCTAATTCAATCATATTTTTCAAGAGATTCTAAATTATGTGGGATGGCGGTCCATTCCACCATAGGAGAGCGGTGAACGTGTTACGCAACCTCATCACTGAAACAAATGAAAAAAATAAAAGAACTAATTAATAAATACCTAATAATTTTTATGAATAATTAAAATTAACAATTTAATTTTTATTAAATTAACCCTCTTTCCATAACCCTCGAAGAGCAAATATAAATTTTCAATTTTCTCTCATATCAATGACAACTTTCGTTTTCATTCATCGTCGCCACCCACCCACAAAATGACAACCTCTGTTTTCATTCATCCCATCGTCTACACAAAACAAAAATCTCGGTGATTGAGGCACTTCAGTTTAAGAAGCCTCTCATAAGAAGAATTATGTGAAAGGTTTTCTAAGTTATATAGAGAAACACAAATTTGAGAATGTGGGGTGAATCTTAAAGATTGAATAGGTTTAATGTTATTTTAATGAATGTTAAGTTATGTCTTGTTGTGTATGGTGTCCTATTGTGGATCTTAACTTTGGCCATAGCTTTTGAGATTTGAAAAATATATGGTCACCGAATAAGGATGGGCAGCGATAACATGTGTTATGTTAGTAGGTCATAATCAAATGTAATTATATTTTACCTAAAAAATTGATTTTAGAACCTCACTTTCTACGACCACATCAATTTAGTTTTTAAATAGATCCATATAACAAAAATAGGATCACATGCCCAGTATATAAATCTACTCATATTCTTACTACATAATATAGTCTTTGTTATTTTAATTATTTTTGTTAATATGTATATTATTAATTGATTTTGCTATTATAGGTTTGAAATTACAAATTCGAGTAATGAAGAGTTAAATGATGCTTAGAATGAAAATGCAAATGAGTTAAGTGTGAATAATGACAATAATGAGCTTGTTGGATTAATAGATCTTATGATTAGTTTTAGAGAAGGAATGTCGTTTAGATCATTATAAGATGCCTTGGAGGGTTATATTAGTTATGAAAAAATTATCAGTTTAAGGGTTTGTAGAGTCATTTCTTAAGATCTCGAAAAAATAATTACATTATTGGTCAAAATTTTATTTGTTCAAAGGAAGGGAAACATGGAGTAAAAGTAATTGAATATAAAAAATAGAGTCTGACCACCAACAGATAAAACACGTATAGGATGCACAACAATGATACATGTTTTGAGAAAAGAAAACAAATGTGTTATTTCTCATTTTATAGAACAACGTAATCATGCACTTGTTACTCCGAATAGTGTGAGATTTCATCGTAGCAATAGGAAGATAACAAAGGTTTATAAAAATTCAATTGATGTACTTTATGATTCGAAAGTAGGACCTAGTAAAATTATGTCAATTTTGGCAAATCGGGCAGCATAGACAAAATTGGTATGGTTAACACTAACATTCAAAATTATTAGAGTAATAAAAAGAAAAAGTAACTTGAGAATGGAAATGCACAATTGATGCTTTCATATTTCATGGATTGTCATTTTAAAGATCCATCTTTATTTTATGCAATATAGTTTAATGCAGAAGACCAATTAGCAAACTATTTTTGGGCTAATGGTAGATCAAGAATGGCCTTCAAATATTTTAAAAATATTGTTACTTTTAACCCAACTTACTTGACTAATAGTTATCAAATGCCTTTTGTTTCTTTTATTGGAGTCAATCATCATCATCAATCTATTCATTTTGGTTGTGCTTTTTTATGGGATGAAATGGAGGAGTCATTTGTATGGTTACTAGATACTTGGTTGAAGGAGTAATAACTAATGTAGTTGCGAGGATTTTACCCAACATGATATATCATTATTGCATGTGGCATATTAAGAAAATTTTTTTTGAAGGTTCTTAGCCATATTTATCATCAATTTGATGACTTCAAAGGTCAGTGCAATCATAATTCTTTTACTCATGTTTACAATGGCTTCTTCTTATGAAGAAATATGATTTACTGGAAAATAGATTACTAATAAAAATATATTTCATTCAAGAAAAATGGGTGCCTTATTTCGTATGTGGTAGTTTTTATACTGTCATGTCTACCACTCAAAGAAGGGCGAATATGAACAAGTTTTTCAAAGATTATGTGAATTCTAGTACACCAATGAGTACATTTGTAGTTCAATATGAGAAAGCACCTGATGCAAGGTAGAATAAGGAGAAGCATCAAATTTTCAAAATATTAAATTCAAAATCGGTAATGAAAATCCTTAATCCTATGGAGAGGGAAGCATTGAGAATTTATTTAAGAAAGATGTTTAGAAAGTTTTAAGATGAGTTAGTCCAAAATGCATTATGTGAACAAAGTTTTGGACAATGACGAGGTAAGTATATACAAAGTTCATGAGTTTGAGAAAATGAAATCAGAATTTGATGTGACAGTTGTGGATCTTTAAAACCCTCATCTTGTACTTGCCAATTATTTGAATTTTTGGGTATTTTGTGCAGCCATCAACTCAGTATTCTATTTAGGAAAAATATATTCTCTTTATCTTTTCATAATATTTTGATACGTTGGACCTAAGATGCTAAAAAGGAAAAAGGAGAAGATCCTACACATAAACAATTTCAATTCAATGATCTTGTCTCTTCTACAGTATTGTTTAATAGTCTTAGTGTAACACCCAAACCCCCACCCCCGACGGAAGGGACGCAGAGAACGAATGTTACATGCAGAATGGAACTGAACTGAACGGACATATACAATTAACATAAATAGGCGTAAATAAGAATCATTTTGAAATGTATTGATTATCCAAAAGAGTTCCAAATCTGAAAAGTCAATTACAAAGTCCAAAATAATACCAATATTGAAATGATTGCAAACTGACTAATTGTAAATCAAATCCAAAAATGTTATGCAGCGGTTAGAATTCCAAGGTATAATAATAAGTACAAAATCTAGAATAAAATAGGAAAACAAAGCTGAGAGAGTAGATGCCAGATGATGACTGATGCTAACATGAGTGTAATATCCTACTACTCCACCTGACTGTTTAAACTCAGCAATTTCCATCCCAAAAAGGATTCAAAACATTCAAAACAAAAATGAAAACCACGAAGAGTCAGACTATCAATGTCTAGTTAGTAAGCCAATGCCCAAAAGCACACACAGGATGCGTCTTACATTAACAGTTTAAAATATCACGCAATAGGTGCATATTAGTTTAACAAATATGGGATAACAAACATGATCAAATAAGTTGATTAAGAACACATATTACTCTTGTTTCAATCCCTTTAACGTGATCTAGGATAAGTGATTATAGATTATTGCAATTACCGTCTAAAAATAACTTAAAAGTTATCAAATTATTTCAAAGGGAGAGATCGACACCGAACTGTTAATTCGGTAAGGAATTCGGCTTGTAATTCAATCAGGAAGTAAACCAACTTTATCGAATTGTAATTCAGTAAAGATTTTAGCAATCAATTCAGTCAAAACACTTATTTGGTTTCTACAGCTTATTCAAGTGACAGTTCGGTAAGTAATTCGGTAAGATTTATTCTTAAGTTTCTGCTCTGAATTAAGTGACAGTTCAGTAAGCAGTTCAGTACCCAATTCGGCTAGAGAACCAATTTGACTCCTAATGTCGGATTTAAGTGACAAGTCAGTAAACAGTTCGGTAGATAGTTCGGTCAGAGACAAAATTACATGAATTCAGCTTAGTTCAATTATGATTTTCACTATTCAAAGCTCTAAACATCTACTTAGGTTTATTTCTATCGCGTAAGGCCAGTTAGCAGTAAATCCAAGCTACTCAATGGTTAGAACCCAATCAACAAGGCATCGTAAAGAAAACAAACAGCTTAAAGCAAATATATAAAAGCAATAACAGAATCAATTCTGGACATAGCAGATTTCAGATTATCAAGTTATTATGGTGTTTAACTTACTAGGCCTGTCCTAAGCTTAATAACATAAATCAGGAATAGAAAACAGAGATAGGGTAAAATCCTCAGAGGTGGATCAAAGATCCTAGAAATGATGTCGTCGTATCCAGACATGAGCAAAGCTCCAGAATGATGCTGTCGCATCGAGAAATAGGTCGGCTACAAGGCCTAATAGGCTTTCGCGCATCGACGTATACATCTAATTTTCCCTTTAGCATGCTGGTCCTATCGTATTTATCTAAAACAGGACTTTGGATAGATTGCAGAGTTTATATTTCCAGTTTAATAGACAGTTATGAATATCAATTCATATATCCACATTAAAGCAACAGAGTGAACATATAGTCACGGAATTCATAGAATCAAACGGACAGATGTACAGATAAAATTCAACATATATATCTCAATTAATCCATACTCAAATGCAGCGAAAATAATATAGTAATCCAATTTCAAATTTCAGACTTTCAGTTTATATTTAATTTAATCATATAAACACAGAAACAAGCTGAAATATACAATGTGAGGCATAAATATGGCTACTAACCTTTATTGCTAATCCAAAATACCGAATCACTCTGGCTGACGATCCTTGATTTGATCTAAATCAAATCCATAATAAAATACATAAATCTCCAATCAGAAAGTTAGGGTTTATAACCTAGCAGTGAATAAAATCCAAAATCAAACCGAATTAAAACCATAATACAAGTATTGAAAAACAATGGTTTCAAAACCTAAATCAATTGAATGCAAACCCCCTAAATCGGAAACCCTAATTATATAGAAATCACCAAATCAAAATTAAAGCGGTTAAATAAAAAAGAGAATAGAAACCATTACCTAGAACAAAAGAAACCATTGAAAAATCAAATCCTTAACTTCAAATCTTGAAGAACGAATATTTAGAAATCCGCGGCAAGGGTTTTAGTAGAGAGAAAACATAAAACACGTTGAATGAGTTTTTAGGTTTTCTGAATAATGATTTCTAAAACTCTTTATTTTACTTTATATATGGTGGCAAATATCACCATAAACCCATAATTACCATTTGACTTTAATTTGACCCAAATTGAGAAATAATTACATAATTTGTCAAAACTTCTTTTAATTTTCAAAACTGCTCAAAAAGTTAAATCATTCAAAATAGATGGTCAAATCGAAAAGTCAATATTTTTAAATATCCATTTTACCCTTGAATAAAAAATAGCTAAAAATAATATAAAATAATGAAATACAAATGATGAAAATAATTTCAAAGTAAATATAAAACGAATAACCCCAACTTACGGACGTGACACTTATAGTTTAGTGTTAACTAATTTCGAATACGGGTTAAAGATCACCACAACATAATGATTTTGCAAGTCGAGTATTACAAAAGTTAAAAGTAAACCTTGATGAAAGAAAGATGATGACAATATACTAACTACTGATCATGATACCATACTCTTAAAAGAGATAGATATATCACTATCAAGTTCTAATCCTCATCGTGCAACTACTAAAAGGTGGCCTCCATCTTTAAAAATGAAAGAAGCACTAGAATCAAAGAATAAGAGTAGTTGCTCTTTTTGTAAGCAAAAGGGTCATACCAAGTGCACATGTCTAAGCCTTAAAAACTCATACAATGCCACTCTTCCTCATAAAACTGGATGTTCTCATTAAATAAGTTAGATCTTTTTATACTATGGTCATATGACAAGAGATATTTTTTTTCATAATTTTTTATTTAGCATGGAAAAATTAAATATCGATAACAAAATTTGTGTACCCAATAAGGAAATTAGTAGTGAAAACAATTCCTTGTGTTTGCTAATTATTATTACAGAGCTGCAAATATTTATGCATGATAATGACTTATTGTGATAAACTCAAATTTCTTAGACTCTGAAAATAATAAAATTGTTAGGTACTTTGGATTCATTTTAGGAATAAAAAACATTATTCTGAACCATTAAGATGTTTTATTTGGTTACAATTCAAGAATTATATAGATTAAATAGTCTCTTATGTATGAAAATAATAGGAAAATATTTCTTACATATAGGTGTCGCTTTATTAACTTTCGTATGAAAAGATTTGATTAATTTCATAGGTGATCCAATTAGGGGTGGCAATTTTGGTTACGACACGATGAGTCGACACGATACAAGCCCGTTTATTGCGAGTTTGGGTTGAGTTTAAATGAGTTGGGTCAACACAATATGGATGCGCCAACATGTTCAACTTTATTTTTTAATTTTATTTGTATTATTTATAATATAATTTATTTTTAGTTAAATGTAATTTGATGTTAAATGCATAATGATTAGATCTAATAATATATTACATATATAGAAAATTTTAATTATAGTTATATGATTTATAATATAAAATGTCATTATTTAAAATATTATATTTAATTTTTAAAATAAGCTGGTTAAACGGGTCAACCCAACAACCCGTGGGTTGACACGGTCAACCCGTTTATTAAATGGGTTGGGTTTGGGTTGGTATCAACACGACACACCAACCTGAATTGCCACCCCTAGATCCAGTAAACTACTGCGTTTCAAGGATTTTTATTCTATTTTATTTTTTAATTTTAATTTTTAGAAGAATAAGTGAGTTTAAGTTTCAATAATTTGATAACATGTATCAAATGTGATGACATAGTTATCAGATGTGAGATAGATGGACTCTTTGGTTATATAATCATGTTTGAAGGAAGTAGTGCTAACAAGTCAAGTTTATTCTGGTTTTTCACACATATCACCCAACTAACTATGATAAGTCTATCTTTCTTCATTAATGTTATCTTTTATTCGTACCATTGTTGTCGTCGTTTAGGATCCGGCTGTCGGCGGTGAGCTGTACTCTCCGTGGCTGCGACTGGAAAAGAATTTCAATGAAAATAGACATCAGTGTTCTTGGGACTGATTATTTCGAATCTATCCTAAAACTTTGAATGATCATAGTTAGTTGTATAATATATTTCTCCAAAAAGACATTGGAGCGGCGAGAGGATCAATCGGAGCTTACGACGCTATGGGTGACGCGCTTCTTAAGTCAGCTCTAGGGGTGGGAATAGGTCAGACGACTTTTCAAGGGCTTATAGCTTGGCCTATACAAGGTCTAGCCTAACCTATTTAATAAATAGGCTAGATTCAAGATTTTTCAAAAGCCTATTTAATTAAATAGGTTAGGCTTAAGCTATGGTAAAAGCTTTTATATCTTAACAGGCCGGTCCATATATTATTTATATGTAGTTTTATTTATTAAATCGGACATTTTGTCTATAAATATAAAGCTCACTACTTTATTTATAAATATAACTAGTTTTTTATAGGCTTTTAAACATGCTTTCAAGCCTAACAGGCTTTTAAACAGATCAGGCAATACCTATAACACAAGTCTGCCATAGGCTTATAGGTCAGACTCAGGTCAGAGTATTAGAATACAAACCAAACCTATTTAATAAAAGCCTAGCCTGACCTGGCCTATTCCCACCCTTAGTCAGCGCTGATGTGGTCTCCATGTCAGCAATTTCGCAAATTGGACAAGCTGACTCAATGTGCCACGTGATGCACCAGTCAGCACAGGCATGGTCAGGTCAGCCCATGCCTAACTTTGCTCACTCACATGACAACAACACACGGTGATGCCTCAGCACGCCACGTGTCACCATAGCATGCAGAAAACATGTGCACCTATCGGCGCATCGCCGTCTACTAGCAACGCATGACTACCATACACCGCCACCTCCGATTGAGAAAAAAAAATTTCTCCTAATTTGTTTTTGGTATTTTCTAAATTTTTTTAACGAAAATTAAATTTGAGTTTTATTTTTCCCCTAACATTTTACGCCATATTATTTTTTAGATATCACGCATGCAGACTTTATGAGTATTTTTTTCTCAATTATGTGACATTAATTTTAAATATTAATTTAACGACTTAATGTTATTTGCATGCGCATGACATGTGCAATTGGTTTGTTTTACACAGCTTATGACTTATATATATGGTATATCATGGAGAATGACTTCTGGATCCATAGGGAGAAGGTTGCATAGTATGAACACAAGAATCTAGCACTGGCTAATGTCTTTATTATACCACTCGAGCTTCCGCATATCATTATGCTGAATGCAGTGGCGGATCTACAAATTACAAAATGGGGGACATGATATAATTTTTTTTTATTATTATTACAGTCCAATATCTATATTTTAAAGTATAAAAAAATTAATTAATTTTTTTACTTTAATAAATTATATTTACAAATTAACAAATGATAAAAAGAAAATATATTATTTTATTTTTTAATCAATTTTTAGTATTTAATATAAAGAAGTTATATACTTATATATTTTAAGATATTTATAATATTTTATATGATTAATGGTATGAACTTAGTTTTACAAAATATATATAAATTTATTTTATCTAATTTATAATCTTTTTTTTTCGAAAGGTAGGAGTCCATATTATAGATGATAGCAAGAAAATGTTATACAACAGTACATCTTTGTGCAATACAGTGCGATAAAGTGCAACAGAGTGTCAATTCGTGAGATATCGTGCATCACCACAATATAACACACAACAACACAGTAGAGCCAACACCTAGTACACCACACATTGGAAATAAACAAGATTTTAAGAAAAAAGACCCAACCTAAAATGGTTAAACCCAAAGGTCTAAACATTACACTCTGTTGTCCGCTCCGCCCAAAGAAAAGGTGATTGAGTCTAGTCGAGCAAGCCGAGAAAAGTTTTGACAAGCATGCAATTTCATGAGTGTGATTGGTCCGCATCATATCAAAACAAATCTGTACCGTCTCCAAGCTATCTTGCACAATTTCAGCTAGAATGGAAACTCCAACAATAACACATGCAAAGATACGAAACATCCGACCCCAACCGAAATCTATCATCCGAAGTTTGAACCAGATCTCTATAGGTAGTGGAGTTGATGAGAAAATACCAGATCTGCTTTCCAAGCTGGAGAGTAAACCGGAATCCACCACGAGTTTCGCGTAGGAAGAACATGAAACCTTCACAAAGGAAGAGGAACCACTTCCAGACCGATCAGCACAAAATTGATGTCGGAAAAGAAACAAGAAAGAAAAAGTACTAGTAAAAGAAAAGAGACCAGTCGGAGCGGGTAGAACCCCCCTCCGGTGGTCGAAAAGTGCTGTGGGGGAAGTGTGGTAGAGATAAGGCACAGAATTTTTCTAGAAAGAGAGAGAAGACTCTCACAATAAACTATCTAATTTGTAATCTTAAATTGTAATCTAAATTATAGGAAACATCATCTCTTAATAATAGTATGATGTGATGCAAAAACATTTAAATTTGGTTATATTGATTGAAATTTGTTTTATTATTTAAATTGAATAAATAACATTGAAATTTGAAAAGTGAAAGTGATATATAAAACCATTAAACTCCAACCTTAAACCTTAAATAATGTTTATTATACGTTTTAAAAGAAACAAACAAATATACTATTTTAAGAATTTTATATATATATGAATAAAATAAAATAATTTTTATAATTACTTCTTTTAGTTATACTCAACTACTATTTATAAAATCAAAAAATATAACATATATAATAAATATTTTAAAATAATTGGGACCCCATTTGAACTAGTGGATCCGCCACTGGCTGAATGCTCCTGTTGCCCCACAACCACCCTTTATGGGTATGCTTACCTATATGCGCAGCAACATTTGACTGTTCCACCACCGCTCCCTCCACATCAACAGATGGAGTAAAGGTTCTTCCCACCTATACCCCATCCATGCCTTTCGGTAGGGCACAATTTCAGTCCATCACCTCCTCAAAGACTTTCAATGGTTGGACCTGAGGTCTATATGTATCCTGAGTAATACCCGGTTGCTCAAGCTTATGTTCACTCTCCTCTTGAGCTACATCCGATTGCTCAAGCTCATGCACCTCCACCAATTCCGCATATGCATGTTGCTTATGTTCCGGGGGAGAACATAAACTTTATGGATGACATACTTGTCTAGCAGCAAGCTGCTGCTAAAGTTGAGTTAGACCAGAGATATGAGGTCGACTTTGAGATGGATGGTGAGGAAGGACTAGCTAAATGAGATGGTGAAGAATAGGAGGATCATGAGTTACTGGATGAGGCCAATGATGATGATAGTGTGATCACTGAAACCAGAGTATATACCTGCCATTCCCTCAGATTGGGACTCCAAGGACTTCCCCTAGAGACATGATATACCTATCTGTCTTTATTAGTTTGATGATATTATTATCTTAGTAATATTCACATTTTCCATATTTGAACGGTTTTAGCGTGCATTTAGTTATTATTTAAAATATGATCCATTTTGTGCATTCATATAAGTTTTTCTTAGTTAATTATTTATAGCTAGATAATTTCTTTGTGGATATTCTATGCTTATATGCGTAGACTTGTTTGCACACTGCATGAATTAACAAGTTGATGAAGTTTGATTGTGTAGATTGTCTATCTTCTCTGATTCCCCCTCTTATTTAATCAAAATATTTATGAATGTTTTAGATAGTGTAATTATATTAGTATCGGATGGTTATGCTAGATTAAACATAGATGGTCTTATATGTCTCTAATTTTGTGCTTATCAGTGATGGCCTCTCTTACAAAATCCATCGGCGCTGTGTTGAACAATGGTGACAAATTCAATAGAGACAATTATAATATCTAGCATAGGAAGATATAGTATATCCTCGAGGAGCAAGAGGTTCTTGAAACCCTTACAAACACGATGGTCAAACCCACACATGGTAAATCTGGACAAGTTAGGTGTGACATAGTCGCCTACTTGTCTTGGAAGTGCAAGAATAATATTGCGCGTATCACTATACTATCAAGTATAGCTAATGACTTAACGTGCACTTTCAAGGGTTAAAACACTGCACAAGCTATATGGGCGGCTCTCAAGGACAAATATGGTGGAACTTCCACCACTAAGCTCCGACAACAAACGATTAAGTTTGATACTTATAAAAAATGCAATGATCATTCGATACGCCAACATCTTTTTGAGATGACAAATATGATCCGCGAGCTTAAGTCAGTCGGTCATATTCTGACGAAAGAGCAGTAATTGAACTAACCTAATTCTAACCTAACTAGAAATTGAACTAACCTAATTCTATCTACAAGATACGCCACCTCAACCACTCAATGTAACATCCCTAGTTCCGTTGCTGCACAAGTGCTTCTATTCACCACACGTCACATGCCGCCTCCATTCGTACTTATAGTTCAGGTGGAATATGATCCCCCCACAAAAACTCTACCTTAGAGTACGATCTCCTCAGCCTCTTTGTCTCTATATGCACAAACAGTCACGCCTCTAACTCTGCCATAGTTTCTCATTCTCAACTTGCTTATCACACAAGTGTCACCTCTCTTTTCCCACACTAGTTCAACCAGTCACTATCACTCTGTCACATCTACCATCGTTTCTATTTTAATTATGGTGAAAGTCCATCATGTAGTTGTTCTACCACGTCGGTCTACTACAGAGTTTATAGTAGCAGCATCCGCTCCTAAACTGAAGATAAAATTGAAACCACGATCAATTTCAAAAAAAGCAAAAAGTATTCTAGTAACTACTACTTCAATTGCGAGTCGTATCCATCAACAACATGATTCTACCACTAATGGTTCCAATATCAAAATTCCGGTGTCAAAACACCCTCGCCGTCTAGAAGTCTTTTACAGTTCTGAATTCGAGAAAATACCATCTTTAAAAGTTGATTTGGAGAAGGAAGTTTCTACTATAAATCAAGAACCTGTTGTGGGTTCTTCAGCTGAAAGTCTGGAGGCTAAAATTGATTCTCCGGTGCAGCCTATGCTATAGAGTAAGATGAACAAAAAGAAGAACAAAGCCTCGCAACCACCCCCAAACCTGACTCTCCAAATCGCTAGTTTAGCCCATTCGACAAGGTTTGATGAGATAAAAGGTACTCCTTTGATCCCAATTAAATCTCTGCATGTTCCTACCATGATTGAGTTGGGTGTCTACGATGATGTTTTGAAAGCTTTTGAAGCTATTGGGTGGTCTTATTTGGTTAATTTGGATATGTCTGCTTATTTTGAACTTGTGCTTGAATTTTTGTCAAGTTTTGAGTTCATGGAATTTGAGGCTTGTGATATTAATGCTCCCGGGGTTGTTAGTTTTCAGTTATTGAGATAATCTCAATATTTGTTTATCACTGAATTTAATGTTGCTTTGGGTTTTCTAACTGCTACAGATGTTGATTCACCTTCTTATGTGAATGCTTTCTACGATTTCTCTATTGAATTTGACCCTTTGTTAGTTTATTTTGAGTTGACTGGTGATAGTGCATTACATTTTTTAGACCGGGGTGTTCTAGGGCTAATAACATCATTGCTGATTATTTGCGATATACTCATAGGTTTTTAGCCTCCTCATATTTTGTTTGTCTTAATGGTACCAATGTTGTGACAAAAGCTGAATTATTTTTTTTATGGGGCATGATTAAGGGGTATAAGGTGAATTTTGTTTATTGGTTGACTCGCTAGTTGCCTCAGTTTTTTCATGCAATAGTAGACCTCTTATCTTGGGATCTTTTGTCACTTTGCTTGCTAAAAATTTTGAGTTCAGTTGATTTTTCTAGTCTTACTATAAGCTACTCGATGCTTGCTTTGGATATAGATAAATTGAGTTCTATGAAAATTCTTGATATTTCCAAGGAAGGGAAGAGGTGTTTGATTCCTGCAGGTCAAATTGGAGAAAAAGCTAAGAGAGCTCAAGTTGTGCACATGGCCAGGTCAAGGGGTGTATCAATCCACGTGTGAAGCAGCTTGAAGCAAAAATGATTGTACATTGGGTGAGGCCGCTGACCTCATAAAGAGATCATTCCCAAGCTGTAGGTAGTCATTGAGTTTTGTGATGCTCATGAAGAGTGTTGTGCCCCCACCTCCACTTTTGTTTAGGGAAGTTTCCCCTACATCATCTGTTTTTATTTTTCAATGCTTTTCACATTGAGGAAAATGTAGAATATAAGTGTGGGGGAGAGATTTTAGTCTAATCTTTGTTGCTGCTTTTAAGATTAACTTTTTTCTGCTTAACTTGAGTCTTAAGTCACCCTATGCATAAATTTGTTTTTAGGTTTTGAGAGTTTGCTTAATTTGTGAGACTTAAATTTGTGCATGTTTAAGACTCTTAGATTCTTTTGGAACTGTGTGCAATTTGGTTTAGAAATCACCGTTGTAGGTTGCATGGCTCTTTAACAATTAGGGTGTTAACTTATTTGCTTTTCATTGCGAAGTCTTGTGGTAAGACAGTTGGTCATCACTGATAGTTGAGGAGAATTGGTGTAAAAGTGCATTTCTTCTTAATCTCACACATCTTTTGTGAGTGAGTGGAGAGTTGAGAAAACAACTTGTGGATTTTTATTGACCCTTATAAATTGATTGTTTTGCATGGTGGATGTTAACTTTGATGTTAGTAATTGCTTAGGAAAATCATTGGTCGGTTATTACGTTGTTAGATTTTGAGCCTATGGTTTGTATATACATTTTGGATGAGATTGTATTTTATTTTAATTTATTTCATTTTTGCGTTGTTCATTCTTTTGGTGAGAAGGAAAATTCAGCAAAAATAATAACAAAAATTGTAGAATTTTTTTTTTTAAAAATCCCAAAAAAAAGGAGTTGAATAAGTCTCAAGTTTGTTGACAAGTTGTATAGTTTAGTCGGAATTTTAATTTTGATTTTATTTTTATTTTTGTTTTACTTTTATTGGCTCATAATAGGAACTGACCATGAAATCCCAATGTAAATACTCTCCGATGGGTTGCTCTTATTTGCTTTCTTTCTATCTAAGGCTCAATTTCTATTTGTTTGTTATCCTTTTAATTTTGCCTATTATTTGTGTGATTTTCTGGTTAGTTTCTTACTCCATGAGTGTACTTTAACCTGTTTTATGCACACTTTACCTATGAGGATGTTGAGTTTGAGACTGTTGCACCTAATTTTTCGGTAATATTAGTGTTGGGATTTGTGGTAAGATGGTTCGAATGAGTTGTGATTTGCATCTTGTTTTTACCTTGATTGTTTGGGAGTTAGCAATAGTGATAGTGATTTATTTTTCAAATTGTGTACAGTTCCGTTTGTATCTATTTTTAATTAAAGTTGAAATTTAATTGTGTGTGCTTAACATGAGTGCAAGCTCTCTTTTCACATCTCTGAATCTGATTTTTATTTTTATTAGGGTGATTTGAGTACTATGTTTTTAGCAGCTTTGTTAGATCATTTTGTCCGTTGTTGGTATTCTCTTGGAATTATCATTAGACACACTTGAGGGCAAGTATGCGATAGTATGGGGGAGTTTGATAGAGCGGAGATTGTGTATGTTTGTGCATGATTTTTCTTAGTATTTTTTTGGGTTTATTTGAATACCAGTATAATACACGTGCGCAATTCACACTTATTATTATTAATAATGATTCATTTAAATATTTAAATATTAATATTATAAATTTCATAACGTTATTTATAAATATATTAAATATATAAATTAGTCATATAAATAAAAGACATAACTCGATTATAAAAAAAACAATAATAGTGGTTGATAATGAATAATAAATATGGTGGGTATGAAAGAAGAATATTTTAACTTATACAAACTTTTATATTAATAGGAAGACAAAAATTTAATAGTAAAAATAAAAAATAATTGATAATACAAAATAATTTATTGAAACTTTTGCCTATTGTTATTTATAGCAAATTATGAAATACCTCTTTGTACATTACATTTATGGTCTCATTTGTCACTGCTTCATTATCATAAAAAAAATTAACTATCTTCAGGCCCTTTCTTCTTGTAACTCTTGACAATGCAACAACTTATATCTATCATGTGAATCCTCCAAAGCTTGCCACCACAATCAAATTAACGCACAACCTCCTTTTAACCATCAACAACTTATATTTGGATTATTCACTTATCTTCTTGTTAGGTGCAGGGCTGATTGTAAATCTAAATCCACAACTTACGTTAATATTTTGTAGTAATATATTCAATTTTATATATCAATATATACAATAACGAAATTGAAAAAATTACCTACAATCGGTGTGTCGAGACATTTTATGAAGAACGAATAATATATTCAAACTAATTGATTTAGAAGCGAGGATTTTATAGTGTTTAAATATCACAAAAATATATATTTAAGAAGAAAAATATAAAATATATATACACTTCATTCATAATTTTAATTATTGAAAGTAATATAATTGGCTCCAAATAAATTTTAAAATTAGCGCCAAAAAATTAAATACAATTTTTTTTATTGTCAAATACATTTAAACGTCTAATTTATAAAATAAAATTAGAAATTATTATAAAGTTTTAAATAGTAAATATAAATAAAAATTTATTAATAATTTTTAAATATTAAATTATATTAATAAAAATATAGTGATCCAATCAATATTAATATTGAGCAAATTGTTAACCACTATTTTTCATTAATAGTTATCAATTATATACATAAAATGGTTGAATAGGAGGTAGATAGGTTTATTGATTTGGGCATTGAAATAATTGATGTATGTGGATTCTCTCTTTAAAATTCTTTTGCAATGATGAAATGTAATTGCTAGACTATGGTGATGAACTATTATATATCCACTTTCAAGCCTTTTAATCAAAGTTAAATTCTATTATTATTTATTTACTTATATTTAATCGTGTTAATTATGAAAGTGTGGGACCATAATATTTCAAATCTTATTTACAAATGTAACTTAGAGGATTAGCTTTTCCCGCCTATTTTATATTTAATAATATAATATTAAATTAAAAATTAATAAATAATTATATTAATTAGTATTAAATTCTATTCCCACTATAAATAAATATATACATGTATTTAGAGATGGATAAAAAATTCCATTCATCGAATCAGATCGAACATTATCGATCCACGGTCCAAACAGTTTCAATTCGATTTAAATAGTTGCGACGGGCTATGTTAAACAGTTCGGTTCGATTCCATACCTCCACAAACCTGACCAGCCCGATTACAAATTTAAAAATAAATATATTTATTAAATAAATATATAATATATGTAAACATAATAAAAATAAAAATAAAATATATAAAATAAAAATAATTACATATCCTTATTTTATAATGATGCTAGAATTTAATTCAGAATAAAACTTTTAATATTGAATTAATTTAATTTTATTTGTATTAGATATAATTTGTATATAGTTTTTTTTTTAAATTAATTTTTTTAAATGAAATACTCATTAAAGTCCCTGCCAAATTGGACCGAACCAAATTGGATATGGGTCAATTGGGACCGGACTGATCGGTCCAATACTTTAATCAATCCGATCCGATCTAATTTTTTGAAATCGATTATATGAATCAGTTCGGTGTGAATTTGAATTCGACCAAACCCAATTGAATTATACCATTATTCGTTTGTTTAGTATAAGAGTTTCGTATAAAGATTTAAGTGTACCACACCAAACCAATTACATTAATGTAATTGGCTTAAACAAGTTAATTTTAAAAGTACGGTCATGTGGTTTTATATAAATAATTATAAACATAAATATTTTAATAATAAATTATAAATGTTGAAATATAAAAGAAGTACAAATTTATTTTCTAACTAAATTAAATTATAAATCAACCAAACATAATAAAAGTCCAATAAAAAAATAATACATGCAAATAATGGGAAAAAATTAAATTTCAAACCCTAAACTAATTCTAAATATGATTTAATTATTCTTTATTGCCATCTTTTGTCATCTTCATCGGTTGGATCTCATCGTTGTCATTGTATTCAAGCTTTCTCTTGGTTGGAATAAAACTCAAAAAGATAGATGATGATAGCCTTGGTCAAACATCCTAAGGATAAAAAATATGTATATAAAAATATGTAGTTAGAATATAGTTTAAAATAATTAAAGTATAAAAAGTTTAAAATAATTTTCAGAATATTAAATTAAATATCACTCACATCAGATATTACATTATTGAGTTCATAAAATGTTATGCGCTCATCATTGTTTGAGATTTTTTTCACTGTGAAAACATCATGATAGGTTGACTTTGCTGATAACTTAAACATCAACTTTTTGTCGATCATGTTTTGTAGTTCAAAAGGATGACCAGTACTTTTGCTTCCCTAAAAAGTGTATAAAAAATGAAATTAGTTATAAATATGAATAATCTACACAGTGCAACATAAATGGATTAACAAATTAAAACCTTTGATTGACCATCGATGATCTTTTTAGCGGTAACACCTAAGATTTGCTAACATTCACGATCCCATAATAATAGAGAAACACTGCTAAGTAGCATCTATCACACGAACTTGTACTCTAAATCTATGAATATATATATTATCTAAATTATAAAAGAAATTATAAAAAAATAAAATTAAAAATTAAAAATTAAAAATCTCACATCGGGAGTGCATTGACATATCTATATCAATTAGTACAGTAGTATCTATCGCGGATCTTTTCAAACTTCTTTGGACAATGATTGCATGCCATAAAAAAACCAATTTGATACATTTTCAATATCAATTATGGTTCCAATTATCCAGAACAATCCTTCCTATAAAATTAAATACACCAATATTATTTAATATATATAAATATGAATTTGAAGTAAATATATATGAATTTAATAACAAATTAATACTTTTGATTTGAGTAAAGTGCTTCAATGGTAAGAATGTCATTGGCTTCATGGGAATCCTCATCCGCAATTGTTTGAGTGATAGTGGAGGTGAGTTGACTCATGTAGTAAGAAGAAGATAAGTTTGACTTGGAAATCAATCTGAATAAATAATATAAACTAAATAAACAAAAATTGATTAAAAAATGAAAAATAATAAAAAGTAAAAATACTCATCCTTCTTTGAATTGCTGGATATCTAGTAAAAATTCATTTATAATCAATTTGGAGACATGAAAGTTGTTGCGAATATAGATTTTATCTATTCATTAGAATACATGTCATATATAAATAGTTATGTGTTTATAAAGTTTATAAGAATATAATAAAGATAATTTCAAACAATAACAATAAGTTAATAGAGAAATTAAAAAAAAAATCTAAATAAAAATATATTACTGTAGTTTACAATTTATAATAAAAAAATATACCTTCAAACTGTCTTGCTCTCGCAAATTGCAGAATGATTATCACTCATGTATTCATGTTTAAGTTGATATAGTCAAATAATTTTGTAGCGAAGCCCCCCTAATATGCAGAAAATTGTATTATCCCTTGCAACAAAATAATAATAATAATAATAAATAGTATAAAAAGTAATACTTGCGTTTTTCATTAAAACTTACTCGAGATCTTCAAGCTTAATATCTAATTTTACAGTGGACCTATTATTGAAAATTTGGTCCTTCAGACGTCTACCGCTAACAACTAATCCAAGTACATCTAAAATAAAAAAATAATAATAATTAATAAATTGTACACATATAAACAAATTAATTAATAAGATATAAATACATTAAAAAAAAACTCACCAAAATAATCTTCATCATCTGTGCAATCCGCACTTAAAAGATCAAGATCCGCGCTTAAAAGATCAAGAAAAGAATAGAAAAAAAATGGTTTCATGGGAAATTCAGGATCAACAATTAAATGCACATTGGTCGAGTTCATAAATTTCAATGTGAAACTACACTTTGAGTAATTAAAACTTCCCTTATGGTGATTCACAATGAAATTTTTCATTGTATAAATGTTGCCTTCAACTAATTTGGGCTTAAATATTTGTATAAAAGACTTTCGAATGGATGCTTGTATTCTTGAATGCTACAAAATTGGAAAACAAATAATATAATTTTTTTTGAAAATAATAAATTTAAAAAAACTTACGATTTTAAACATATCTTACTATCTTGTAGAATCAACTCAATACTGTTGATATCATTTGGGTTTTCTATTGGAGCATACTCCCACATTCTGATAATGACAACCTTTAAATTCCAATTTCATTTGTTATATTTTATTTCTTCGATAAAGTCAAAAGTAGGAGATGTTTTAGAAGCCATTAGAGAAGAAAAAAGAATATATATTTTTTTCAAGTAAATTGTGAAATTGGAAAATATGAAGTGAATTGGGAGGAGACAATATATAGTGTACGTAATGAGTTATTATAACGATTGTAGTTGAATTATATTTAACTTTATAGGTTATAATTATAAATTATAATTATTAAGAAGATAACTACATAATATAATTATGGTTTAAGAAAAATAAATAAAATAATAACGTAATGAGTTATTATAGTAGTTGTAGTTGAATTAGAATTAACTTTATTGATTATAATTATAAATTATAATTAATAAAAGATAATTACCTAAGGTTTAAGAAAATCAAATAAAATAAAAACGTAATGAGTTATTATAGTAGTTGCAGTTAAATTAGAATTAACTTTATTGGTTATAATTATAAATTATAATTATTAAAAAGATAATTACCTAAGGTTTAAGAAAAATAAATAAAATAATAATAACGTAATGAGTTATTATAGTAATTGTAGTTGAATTAATTTAACTTTGTAGGTTCTAATTATAAATTATAATTATTAAAAAATAATTATTTAATATTATTATGGTTTTACAAAATAAATAAAATAATAGAAATAAATGATAAAGAATTAAATATAATTGAGATAAATTTAAATATAAAAAAAATTCCTTTCAATTTAATCAATTCGGATATTTAGATATAAAAAAATAAAATAATTTTATACTTAAATTTTAATCAAATTTAAAATTTCAATATATTTCAGTTAGTATATTCTAATATATAATTGATATTTTAGATACCTTTATATTCCATGTGAATATAACATTCCATCTCTCTCAATCATGTTAAATTACGAAACTACAAACCCAACAGAAACAATAAACAACAGAACATCATTTATTTCATAGAGTAATCTTTAAATGGTCGAATTCACCGGTCGAATTATAACATGAATTAGTAAAATAATGTTATTTTAATGAAAAATAAATGTCAAATCAAATAAATCATTATTATTTTATTATAAATTTTTTTTATTATTATAGATTTCGTGTAAAAATTCGCATAGTGATATTCCTATTCAGTGGATGGATCACTTTTCTTTATTATAATATAGAAACAACAAAACCTCAATTATATCAATCAAATCTTGGCTTTCGTAAAAATCAGAAGTCACCAAAAATACTAATTGATGTTGGAAAAGGATAAATCACAGTACTGATGGACATAGTAAACCATACAATAAACCACCACACAGGAAGACGCTTAAATCAAATATCAAAAACAAATTTAGAAAATTATCCCAAACAAAATGTTCCACGTATAGGATTATCCACAAAGGCGCTTTATATCATTTACAGTTTCCTTCCTTGAGCCATTGCTTTGATCATCAACTGCAGCAGATTTTGTAATCTGTCTTAACTTGCTGATTGAATTTTCTTTGTAGTGTAATGTAATTGTAGTACCGGCTGCTCTGCATTCAAAAAGTCATTTTTTCCGATACTACCTTCCTTGAAATCCTTATTATAATATTTTTTCTTTCGTTTCCTACTTCTTTGAAATCCTTACTGTAATATTTCTTCTTTCGTTTCCTTCCTGGAGAGAGAGCAAATGAGAGGTTAAAGAAAAGTAGAATTGTTGAAAGGTTGAAGAAAAGTAGAATCATTGAAGAATTGTATTCACTACAACAAAAATAGTGACAAATTTCTGGAGAGACACAATAGCATTTGATCTCACGATTATGAGAAATAAAATAAAATGGGAGATGAAGTGAGATGAATATATATATATATATATATATATATATTTATATAGTTATATACCGTGGGGAGAAAATTGATTTAGAATCGAATTCCCAAACATAATATAGATAATATAATTTTAGATATTTATCTTTAGAATTCTAAATTTATTTTGAAATTAATCTATATAAATTTTAATTTTTAAAGAGTTATCAATTTATTATTTAATTTTAATTTTAATTTATAAAATAATAGTTTTTAAAAATTTTAATATAGATATATATAAGATTTAAATATGACATATATAATATTTTAAAAATAAGAGTTTAAAGACAATTACGGTCTAGTTAAAACAAAATTGTTGTCTTGACGGAGTATTGTCCTGAGACTTTTCTGCTTTTATATATATATATATATATATAGTCTAATATGCGGACCGTCCGCATATAAGTAATATGCGGACTTAAAATCTGAATCGCTGAATTGATCTAACGGGTAATAATCTATATTGTTTCTCTCACGTGTCTTCATTAATTCTTTTCTAATTAATTTTTTTTTATTTCTTTGGACTACTCTTTATTTTCTAATTAAATTTATTTCTTTTTTTTTCATTAATTTATTTTTGTTTTACCTCATTGATTGTTCTATATAAAATTTTTAATTTTTTTTCACTTATTTAATTTTTGTTTTCAATGTATATTTATTTTCTAATTAAAATTTTGTTATTCTTTTTAGTTATAATATTAAAAATATAAGTGGTTGTACTTCAAATATTTATATGAAAATTAATTGTTCAAAATATAAAAAATATTTTTTAAAATTTAAATGGCATAGAAATAATACAATTACTAATTTCAAAAATTAAATTAAATCGCATTGAAATAATACAATTATAAAATTAAATAGCATTGAAATAATACAATTGTAATTTTGAAAAACTAAAATTAAATAGCATTGAAGAATATAATTGTAATTTTCTTCATACAAGCAAAGTAAATAAAAACATTTGAAAATCATAGTATAAATATTTATTTTGATTAATATTGATATAAAATAATAAATATTCATATTATAGTGAATTACAATAAAGATTAATATTCATATTCATGTTATATTTAATGATATCAACATTCACTAGAGTTAAAAAATTAATTTTGATTAACATTCCCTATATTTATTATTTCATATCAATTTATAAACAATTTAAAACTAATGTACTTTTCTTCAATATATTTAATTATTTCATACCAATTTAGAATTAATATTAAATTTATCTACAATCTCCTTTAGTTTATATGTAATTAAATATATTGATTATATTATAGTGAATGTTGATATTCAAAAATGTTTTTACTTTAGTTTGCTTGTATGAAGAAAATTACAATTCTAACATTTCAATGTTATTTAATTTTAGTTTTTCAAAATTACTATTGTATTATTTCAATGTTATTTAATTTTATGATTGTATTATTTCAATGCAATTTAGTTTAATTTTTGAATTATAATTGTATTATTTTCATGCTATTTAAATTTCTAAAATACTTTTTATATTTTGAACAATTATTTTTCATGCAAATATTTGAAGCATATTTGAAGTAGAATCACTTATATTTTTAATAAAAAAATTAAAATTTTAAGTAGAACAATCAGTAAGATAAAACAAAAGTCAATTAATGAGAACAAACAAAAGAAAAAAATTTAATGAGAAAAAAATTAATGAAGAGTGATTTGAAAAATAAAAAATTTAATTAGAAAAGAATTAATGAAGATGCCTGAGAGAAACACTATAAACTATTAGCCGTTAGATCGATTCAACGATTCGGATTTTAAGTCCGCATATTATTTATATGCGAACGGTCCACATATTAGACTCACTGTATGTATATATATATATATATATATATCTAATTTTGCTTGTTCTGTGATTTTTGAACCGTTAGAGCTGAATTTGAAGGATTTGAAGGGATGCTTGAAGAATTTGACAAGTGTAAGTGTGAGAATCAGTTGAAGACCGAGTATTCTCTATTTTGATTTATGAACATTTGAATTAGAACAATTTTTGGATTATTTTGTTTCTCATCTCCATACTTTTAACATTAGAATTTTGATGGTATATTTGTTTCTTTGGAGAGGAAAAAGAGGTTTGTTTGGTTTTTTGGAGTTTTAAGAAGTGAATTTTTTTTTTCAGCATTCTTTATTTTTTTTTTGTACGTACAATTTGATGATAATGATGCTTGTTATGATCACAACTAGCTAAATTATTATCATTTAGTAAAGTTGTGTAGTTACTTTTTATGCTGTGAGAATTGATTTTCATTGTTTATGTTTGCAGTATTCATTACACCACTATGATTACTTGGTTTTAGGGTTCAATATATTTTCTTGGTTGATTAATTGATTTGGCTAGTTAGTTAATCGATTAGGTTAATATCACGCTAGTTAAAGGAATTAAATCCGTAATTATTTAATTGATTTAACCTAGGTAGCAAACAGTGTGATACGTCGTACTGTGTGGTGTCGTGATCATACATTAGTAAACATGCTTGGTGATTTGTTGGTTGTGACCATAGGTCTTCCTTATACTTTATGCAATCTACGGTTGAATTTGTCAAGTGCTTGTCGAGGTTATTGATATGGTAGGTGCTAATTTAAAGGAACTTTTCTGGTTAGTCTAAACATTAAGGAAAGATTTGGTTGTTAGACGCAACGTCAACGACTATAACTGTGGTTACTGTTTTGATATATTTATTTTTTGTTTCGATGACCAGCACATTGGTGTACTATTTAGACTTTGCTGGATCACCTTATTCTATTAATATTTTATTTCAAGTTTTTAGTAATTTAGGTCATCAATCTACCATTCAAATCCCCAATTTTATTCCATAGGTCATTAGCAAAATTAAAGTTAATTAAACCTTTCTCAGTGGTTCGACCCTGTTATTATTATTTATAGTTAATTGCAGGAATTTAATTATTTTTGACGGATTCGACACACTTCAATTGACACACCCTTTTGATACTGCAAATATTTATGAAGGTGAGCTTGATAACGAAATCATGATCATAATACTTTTACTCAAGTTAATGTAAAATGAATAACACTGAATAATTGTAAATGTAGTCTATTCTTTTTACTTATGCTTTGGAGGTTGCGTCTATTATCTCTAGTGAATGTAAAATGAATAGCATTGAATAATTGAAAATGTAGTCTATTCTTTTACTTATACTTTGGAGGCTGCATCTATTGTGGTGTCTTAGTTGAACATTAATTTTTATTATTGAATAGAAGATTACTTCTTATATTTTCAAGCTTTAAAGTAGCTCCCTCGAGATAAAATTTAGTCATCCACAAAATTTGACCTTTTTAATATAAAAACAGATTTGCGATAAAAGGAACCCATAATATGCTAGAAAATATTGTGAAGCCAATCTAAAGTGGCTTAATGTGGACTATATTGTCCTTAACTATCACCATTGTGTTGACTTCTCAATGTCAATAAAGGATATTGTAAGAGTCACATAATTTTTTGTGTATGCTGATTTTACTGTTTTTCAATTTAGTACATTAGATGGAGGAGCTGAAGAAGCTTGTTGAAGAGGAAAAAATAAAATATATGGGGTTGTCAGAAATAAGAGTAGACATATTAAAAAGAACCCATGATGTTCATCTAGTAACAGTAGTACAAATGGAATACTCCCTTTAAGCTCGTGAGATTGAGAAGGGCTTCATTTCACTATGCAAGTAAAATAATTTAATGAAGAAATCCATGACTCATGTTACTAACAAATATTTAACGTTTCTTTATCAATATACATAGAGCGTGGAATTGGAATAGTATCATATTATCCTATTGGTCGAAGTTTCTTTGGTGGCAAGACATTTTCGGAGAGTTTGTCGGAAAAGAGTTTATTGGTAACTGATAACAACATGATTCATATCCGAAATTAGCCGTCTCTATATCGGTTTGACATTGGTTTGTTTGATGTTTTTGTTTGCAGCATATACATCCAAGGTTTATTGGAGAGAACTTTGAAAAGAACAAGCTTATATATTCCCATTTCTACAGCCTTACTTCAAAATTTGGATGCATTCCTTCTCAATCAGCATTGACATGAGTTATGCATCAAGGAGACTACATAATCTCAATCTTTGGGAAAGCTTTTTAATTAGCTTCCAAATTATCTTTTTAATTAGCTTCCAAATTAGTGTTTAGATTATGCAACACCGTTTGTTATTTTTTAGGTGTTTGGCAATAACTTTTAAAACAACGTTAAGAGTTTGAATTAATGTTTCGAAGAGCGTTTCAAAATGTTGTTTCAATTAGCTTTTCTATCAAACGTTGTTTTAAAATTACTTTTATGCCCTAGCGATCGTTTTTTATTTTCTTTCCTTTTTTTACAGTAAGCTTAGGCCATTTATAGATGATTGGTTTGAAATTATCTAGTGATTCAATTATATTTACCTTTAAATCTCCATCTTTGACCAACACAACTAAAATATAGAGGATGCTGTTTTGTGGGCCGTGGCCACAATGATGAATGATAATGGAAGCTGCCATTGATGTGAAAAAAAATTAAAAAAATAATATTTACTTTGAAGGTTATTTTCTATTTAAGGATTCCAATATATAGATTATTATAATTTTCGCAGTAAGTGTAAAACTCACTTACTGTGAGGATTCCAATATAGATTATTATAAAACTCACTTATGTTCGCAGTTCTATCGGTCTCCCATCCACGCCGTTAACTAAAACTCTCTTGGTTCAGTACTACGAGGCCCTACCAATTCAATTGACCATACCAATAAAATAGGGCATTACTATTTCCAATCACTTTACTAGTAAAATTGATGGGTAAACTAGGTTATTTGTCAAAAGAGATCGGGTGGAATTGAAAGTGGTGAAGTGTATTATGTCTTGTTATCATTTAAATAAATATAAAAGTTTAAGGCATAATAGTCACGGAAGCCCGTAAACTTGACTAATCTTTTCAATTTAACCCTCCAACTATACAATGTTTTAATTTAGCTCCTCAACTATCTAATATCGGGTCAATTTGACCCTTTTTACCTATATGGTAGATGATGTGGCAAGATTGTTGTATATATTTGGTTTTGAGTCACCTGCCACATCATCTACCATGTAAGTGAAAAGGGCCATATTGACTTGATATTGAAAAGTTGAGGGGTCAAATTGAAACATCGCATAGTTTGAGAGTCAAATTGAAAAGGTTATCCAAGTTTAGGGGCTTAAATGACCATTATGTCAAAATTTAATTAATAAATATTTAATAATTTTTATAAATAATTAAAATTAATAATTCTCTCTCCAAAAATAACTTTTAAAGTAAATATTATTTTTTTAATTTTTTTTCGCATCAATGGCAGCTTGATAGAAAAGCTAATTGAAACAACATTTTGAAACGCTCTTTGAAACATTAATTCAAACTCTTAACTCTTAACGTTGTTTTAAAAGTTATTGCTAAACATCTAAAAAAAAAAATAACAAACGGTATTGCATAATATAAACACTAACAAACGTTGTTGTATAATGTAAACACTAATTTGAAAGCTAATTAAAAAGTTTTATAATAATCTTCTACATCGTAGTTCGCGGGTACTTTCGCCCGCACCCTCACAGTAAGTGTAAGTGAGTTTTTAAGCATATATCCCGAGAGACAAATGTGTTCTGCTAATAGCGGCTATGGGATTGTCGTGAAAGAGCAGTCGATATAGAAGATTATGCTCCTCCTCTCCAGGCTCAGAACTTCAATTCTGGGCTCCAATTATCGTACCTCTAAAACCCTCTTCACCTGCTTCTCGCTCAATCAACGTAGTACCGCCCTTGCGCCAGCGTTCACCGAGCAGTTCTCCGACGATGAAGACAACTGCTACTGCGATTTCGAGTCCCACAATAAGGTTTTTCTTTTCTCTCTTTCTCTACTATTTGATTTGTTATTCTGCTTCTTATACTGGTCTCCGTTTGTCCTCAGGCGTCATCTACTGTGGCCAACATTGATGAGTGGAAATGGAAACTCAGCATGCTGTTAAACAACCCAAATGACCGAGAAATTGTTTCCCGTGATAAACGAGACAGAAGAGATTACCAGCAGATATCTAGTCTTGCTTCTAGGATGGGACTCTTCAGGTTCTTCACTCACAATCAGTCATATGGCTTATTTGTCTTTTATTAATTACACCAAAATCACACTACCATTTTTATTTTACCAGTCAAATCTATGGAAAAGTTGTGGTTACAAGTAAAGTTCCTCTCCCTAACTATAGACCTGATTTGGATGAGAAGCGCCCACAGAGGGAGGTATGCTTTGCGCAAGGTTTTTTTATTTGAGTGCTTTGGGTCGGTAAAATGTAGCTGATTGATATTCCTTTTTGCTTAGGTTGTTATCCCATTAAGTTTGCAGCGGAGGGTAGAAGGACTTCTCCAAGAACACCTTGATAGAAGTCTTTTAACTTCTGAAAAGGTGGAAGAAAAGTCCATTGGTCAGGTTGAAGATGTTGGTTTGGATGAACATCGGGATTCTTTTATGGATGGCTCTTTTATGGAGAAGGTTCTCCAGAGGAGAGGATTACAAATGCGTAATATGCAAAGAGCTTTTCTGGTAGGCATACTCTATTGTACTTATCTTATGGTCAGTTTTTCTTAATGTATTTTAGAATCATGGTCAACTCTGCCAAAGTTAAGATGTACCAATTTTTATTTTTGTTTTCAGCATTTTTAGTGTATGACTAGCACAAAGAGTTTAACTGGTGCTCTATTATGTTATGACTGAACCTTGTTATGTAGGCAATACCTGAAACTGTCAGAATTTTTCATGTATTAATTTGTAAGAAACTTGTTTCAGGTTTTGATTACAACATAGGGGGATGGATTACATTAAGTTTTCTGTCTGTATTCTGTATGTCAGTCTGCTTTGGGCTTGGACACCAGCTGCGGATGGTTCTTGTCTACAAGAAATTAATCTTCTCTTATATGTACTTACTGTTGTAGTGATGTGCCTTCAGACTCTTTTTTGTTTATGATTTGATAATTTCATCATTGTGGAAGCTCTCTTCAGTTCTCAAGTGTTCATATTTTCTCTAAGCAGTATCATGTGCATCTTATTTTGTGTATTATCCTGTCGTTATTTTGTTTGTACTGACTTTTTTAAATTATAGGAATCTCCTGAGGGAAAAAAGATGTTATACTTCCGTAAATCCCTTCCAGCTTTCCAGGAAAAGGAAAGGCTACTCCAAGCTATAGCACGGAATCAGGTTAGCTCATGCGACTTATGTCGATTTAGCATGTTTAAGTACATTGTGTACTCATATTAGGAAAAATCTTCTTTCTTACTTTGTCTTCAACTACTTGTCACAATGAATCTTATATTTCAAATATCTGTGAAGAGTAGTTACTCTAGTTTAGCATTTTCGTAATTTTATTTTTAAAATTTACCACAAGCTCTGTTGTTCTGAATTTTCATTTTCTAAGATTCTCATGGATTCATTAATTGTGTTTCATTTTATCCAAGGCTGCATGTATTAGCATGGTTGAGAAATATGTTGTATGGATACATCAAATACATAAAGGAAACCCTTGATAGGGATGATGAAGACGTCTCATTGGATTTTCATCTTGGTGATGATAGCACATCAAAGTGGAGTCTATGATTCCAACTCATAGACTCAAGTGACCTCCTATTTAAGGATTCCAATATATAGATTATTATAATTTTCTATCTTTTAGTTTAAAGATTTTATTAGGTTTTGAATAATATAGACTGCCAACTTTTATTCTATTTAGTTATGGTGAAGGATTTTTATACTTTATGGATGTTAAAATGGGTTTGCACCAATTTAGTATGATCGAAGTATTTAAATTTATTTATTTGTTTTTTTTGTTTTATTTTATTTTATTTATAATTCTTACAATTTTTAACATTACTTTATCTTTACTTAACGACACTCACATAAAATACATATCGATACTTAACATATCGAATCATCTTACCAAACATATCGTTTCGTATATTGTATTACTCAACCTTGTGTATCAGTATTTTGTTGTGGCTTTTCAATTACATTTTCTGTTAGTTCTATAGGGAAGTACATAGAATGATGTTATTTGAAAGTAATGTTATACACTGTTTATTATCCTTTCGGTGTTGTTGAATAAGAGTTGGTTAGAAACTACACAATGATTATAGATTTTTTTTCTTTGAATTATTTTTCATTATTGTTATTACTTCTTAGATTGCATTAAAGCTTTAATATCTGTTAGTTTTGGAAATTAGTGACATAGTAACTCCTGAAAGTGGTTGAATGTGATTTGTAAGTCTTTTATTTCATTTTGCTTATAATTTATCTCAATCTTTTAAAGCATTTCTCATTCTGATGTGCCGTTTCAATGGCCAAATTACTGGAACTTCTTATTATGTCTTTCTATGAGTCTGTGAACATATAAAATATTAAAATAAAATTCCTGTGGCCTCATGGATGATTTTTTATCATAGAAAGTCTGCAAATCTTTTTCTTTATATTTACTAAAATATTAACGTTTCATAATGGTAGGTAATAGTAATATCTGGGGAGACCGGCTGTGGTAAGACCACTCAACTTCCTCAATATATATTAGAGTCAGAAATTGAATCTGGTCGTGGAGCATTTTGTAGCATAATTTGCACCCAGCCTCGAAGAATATCTGCTATGACTGTTGCTGAAAGGGTGTCTGCTGAGAGAGGGGAGCCTCTGGGTGAAACAGTGAGTTGGCTTGTCTCACTGAATTCATTGACTAGGTTCATAAATATATTCTTAAAGATGAAAGTCTATCAATTGAATTGTTTCTTTATTCTTGCTGCTATACCACAACAGACTTTTTTGCTAGGTTGGCTACAAAGTTCGATTAGAAGGTGTAAAAGGAAAAAATACCCGTCTGCTTTTTTGTACTAGTGGTATTCTGCTTCGGAGGCTGTTGAGTGACCGTAACTTGGATGGTGTTACTCATGTCTTTGTTGATGAAATTCATGAGCGAGGCATGAATGAAGGTGAGCTTCTAAAAAGTTATTTGTCAATTTCTTTCTGGAGCAGCTTGTTTGATCTCGAGTTTCATAACACTTTGGCTTCTGTTATTATTATTATTATTATTATTATTTTTTTATTTTTATCTTCATTGTTTATTTGTTTATGTTTTTATTTTGCAGACTTCCTGTTAATTGTGTTAAAAGATCTTCTTCCACGTCGTCGGGATTTAAGATTAATTTTGATGAGTGCCACTCTCAATGCTGAGCTGTTCTCCAAGTATTTTGGAGGTGCACCTACAATTCACATTCCAGTAAGTATGGAGCTCTTTCTCATCAAAACATTTGTTTTGGTTTTCTATACAGCTGGTAATCCATGAGGAACATGCCCCATTAAGATATATTTTAACCTATGTAGCACTGACTGGAACACATATTTGGGTATGGATACAATACAAACATGTCGATATGACTATATAAAAAAAATTAGGGCATGGTACGGACGCGTTGATATGTGTACTTTTGAGTGAGAACAATTATAGCATAAAATTCCATAAAACATAAAAAAAATTCATAAAATATCAAGATAGAAATCAAAACATCAAACACTTCACATTTTACTTGTTATTTCATTTCATTTCCTGCATTTTCTAGCTTCTTCAATTTCATATAAAAAGCATTTTAATGCACATCATCTGGTGATAAACTAGCGTCTCAAGCATATCAAGACCTCTCAGTGTATCAAATACCTAGTTCAAATATAAGTATTATAAGTTATTCAGCTAACAAGTCTCATTAAAACTCTTTGTCTTCTTGACCAAATTAACTAACCAATTTCTTTCTTTTCCATTTTTCCAGTTTCTGTTTAGAAGTATAATTTCAAAAATAATTTGACTTAATAACATAATGAAAAAATTTAGGCCCTTTTTCTAGATGTTACATTTATTTAGTTTAAAAATTATATTTTAACTGGTGTGTGGTAATATCTGATCTTAGAGTGAAAAGTACCGAACTAAATGAGTAGCATGTTTGCAATTTAGGTGAAAAAGTGACTGTGCTTACGACAACATTTAATTGGGTAATTGGATTGCAATTCACTCTAAAATTAATATATGGATACATTGATTACCGATCAAATTTTAATAATCTTTATTGCACATTATGTTATCATATAGTAATGAACTTAAATAGTTGATCCATTAAAGAATTCAATTAAAAAAAAAAAGATTTCAGAAAGATCATATTATATAAATTGAACTATGATCCTTCCGGCCGACATTATTTTATTTTGTTGGCTGTTTTTGTTTTCGCTCGTAAGTACTCTTTCATTATTGCGCTCCGTAATTTCATTCTCATTATGTGTCCCCTATGACTGTGTCCAAGAAAAAAAAAGGAAAAAAAGAAGTAAAGGAAACCTAATTACATCTGATTCGTCGATCAGACACGAAAACTTCCTCCCTATTGAAGTAGCAGTGCTACATAATTCTAACTTATCCTGTTTTCGTGTCCTGCATTTGTATTTCAGATTTCAAGCTCACAGGGGTAGCTTTCTTAATTTTGACTAAGTTGAGTTTCCTTATTATCTGCTATTTATAATATGCAGGGATTTACACATCCAGTAAGAGCACATTTTTTAGAAGATGTACTGGAAACTACTGGATACAAGTTGACCTCTTTCAACCAAATAGATGATTATGGACAAGAGAAAATGTGGAAGACACAGAGACAGCTGGTTCCAAGGAAAAGGAAAAACCAGATTACGGCTCTTGTTGAGGTACAGCTGCAGAAAATTCTCATTTCTATCTCTGCTTTTGTGCCCACATAAAAAAAGTCAATTTTCATTGCTTGCCTTTTATATATTTAGTATGAGAATCCCAAGAAGAAAGAGGAGTAGACCAAAAGTAAATTCAGTTTTCCTTTGGATCTGTTGTTCTGTTTGCGTGCTTTAGAAAGTTATTTTTAAGTTTTGCGAGTTTTCAACTTATTACCTGTCTTTCTTCAGTAACCTGCTTATTTTCCTGTGAACAACCAGTTGTCTGTGTTTCAAGTTTTTGGTTTTAAGTAAAATGAAGAAAAAACTGTGGTTTATGGTATAATATAAGTACCATGATTGTTTTTTCTTGACAATGGTGAATTGATAATACTCACAAGTTGGCTGTGTATTAACAGGATGCACTTCAGAAATCTAATTTTGAGAACTACAGCTCCAGGACACGTGATTCTCTAGCATGCTGGACTCCTGATTGCATAGGATTTAATCTGATCGAGGCTGTGCTATGCCATATATGTCGAAAGGAACGGCCAGGTGCTGTATTGGTATTCATGACTGGCTGGGAAGATATCAGTTGTTTGAGGGATCAGCTTAAAGCTCATCCTCTTTTAGGAGATCCTAACCGGGTTCTGCTCTTGACTTGTCATGGTTCCATGGCTACATCTGAACAGGTTGGTCTTCTGCACTTATGATGAGATTTGTAAAAGTCTATTAGTGTCTCATTTGCTTAAGATGATCAAACTGTTCAGTTTGATAAGATAACTAATAACATATTTGAAAATTATTTGTTACATAAACAGAGCAATTTCTGGGTATTTCATGCCTAATAGACTTTAATTGGCTTTTACTTTCTATTGTTGATGCAAATGGAGAATAGCTGTAAGTTTGGGAAAAATAATTCATTTGGCAATTTTTCTATTATTTTATTAACAAGGTCTAGTTCTTACCTTTCTGAAGCTTCTTTATAATAGAGAGTCATGCTAATGCGATAAACCAACCAGCAGTACAGTCCCTACATTTATTCTTCTAAATGTTAATGCTATCCGGCGGAGACGAGAATGACCAGGAGTGGAAGTATAGGTTAGTTGGCGGAGTCTATCAGAATCATGAGATGCTTGGGAGATCTTAGAGGAGCTAGTAGCTAGATTTGCGAAACTTATCCTTGATGACAAGGTAGAACTTATGGAAGTGGGCATTCATTAGCCAGCAGCAATCGAAGTTTATTCTAGAAGTAAGAAGTCATAGGTTAAGTAAATGGATGTGTTGTTATTTGTAAGTTAATTGGTAAGGCTGGGCGAGTGAGGCCAAGTTGTTGGGTGAGGGAATACTATGCAACTGCTGAACATTAGTTGTCAGAGGCCTGAAACATGTATCTAAATAAGCTGGGGTGGATAGGATGAGGTAGGTATTAGCTAATGAGAGAGTAAACAATTTGAGCCTTTTGCTGGAAACTGATGGGTCACAATTCCCTCTTAGCCTTGTAGTTTCATTTTCGGAAATTACAAAGTATACTATCAGAAGCATTTCAGTTGCTGTTCTATAAAATTTTAACAATGTAATACCTAAGTCTAAACTAATGGTTAACCCAGCTACTTAACCTCTCTGCAGTGACCTCATGTCAAACCAGCAAAAAAACACTGAAAATGGTTCAGCGGAAGGTTGTTACAGATTGAGATGAGCAGTGCTGTGAAATACGGATGCGGAGTACAGTACTGTAACCCTTCCTTTCGTTGTACAGACATTGTTATGGTCGATACGGATGACTAATACGAGAATATTCACAAATAGATTTTTATTTAAAAAAAGGATTTGAATTTATTATTATTATTATTTATCAAAATTAGGGTTTTAGTAGAAATTTTATAGTAATTTAAATGTTTTTATCAATTTTCAAAATGCAATTTTTATAGTTTTAAAAATAAAGGAGACCATTTGATACTTGTATGTATAATAGCTTTTATAAGAATAGCACTCCAGTTTCACATTTTCTGCTTCCAACTTCTTTTCTGACTTCTAGACAGGAAACTACTTCGAACTTCTTCTCTTCTCTCACTCTGTTTTCCAGGGAGCCTTTTCTTCTTACAGCTAATTTCTTCTCTCAATGTTAGACACATAGCCACTTTGAATTTCTTCTTCTTTCATGGTTACAACAGGGGGAGCCACTACTTTTCTCGTCTTCAACTATGTTTTCTTTTTAGATTCTTTCACCTTTCTGTCTAGCTAATTGTCTCATACATCTTTTTGTTTATTTTTTCCTTAATATGATCCAAAATGTTTTGTTCATAATATATACGTCCGTATATATAAATATGGGTATACACAACCAGTATCAAAATGGACTAAATGGCCAGCCTAAAACACTGCATCGACATGCCGATGGCTGTACTACGTATTTTTGCAACACTGCTTAAATATATGGCTTGATTTAACTTTATTGATTATACTTAAAAATGTTAGATAAGTCGTCTGCTCTCTAGTTACTATATGCACAATATAATGTTTATTGTCTTCCATTAATATATTGCAGAAACTCATTTTTGAGAATCCACCTCCTAATGTCCGCAAAATTGTTCTGGCTACGAATATGGCAGAGGCCAGTATTACAATTAATGACATAGTCTTTGTGGTTGATTGTGGAAAAGCCAAGGAGACCACTTATGATGCATTGAATAATACTCCATGTCTACTACCTTCTTGGATATCACAAGCATCTGCCCGACAAGTAAGTTTGAATGGACAATATATTCTTGTGGTTTACTTTTTCCCTATCATTTATGCTATTTATTTATTTCTTTTGTTGGGAATCATCAAAGCTCGTTGCACTTACATTACTTTAGTGTATAGATATTGGACGAGCAAATGCATAAACAAAAACAAAGATAAACAAACTTATCTATATGTTAGGTACAAAGGTTGCAAAAAAATGTATGAGTCATTAGCATAATATGGACGTATCAGTATGCCCAATATGTATGATTTGATTTGATGTCAAATAACATGATGCAGACTTGAGAGTCCAAAACTTCCTAACTATGGATTTGTAAGTAGTTAAATTATCCATCCAAACATGTAATACTTGAATTATCAATATATATATATATTATATATATATATATATATATATATACATAGATAGATAGATAGATCGATTACGGCTGTTAAAAGTGTATATCTAATCGTAAATTGAAATCTTATTTTTCTAATTGTGAATCGCATGATTCATGATTTGAAAAATATGCAATAAAATATATTTTAGTTATGATAAAACATCAAAAAGTACCATTCTTAAGTCTTAACAACTTAAATTCGTCAAATATATTGCTACTAGCTAAAGTCTAGACTTCAAATTTCATCTAAGATTTAAATCATAGATTTCAAGAGATCTAATTAAGGTTGATTGACTGTACTGCGCATTTCAAAGTAATATATTTGTATTCATCTTCTCTCCTAACAATTGAGCAAAAATCTGTCTAACCTCAGAAACACTTTTACATGCACTAGCATAATTTCCTAACCCAGCAATGTGTTGTTTCATCATGTAACACCACCCTAATACTCATTTTGGGAATGATTACATTTGTTTAAAAACATATGAGTTGACATATTTTGGCAGTGATTCCCTCCAAAGAGGGAAATGGTCCAACAAGTCTTATTTTGGGAGGGTTCATAACAATTATTTTCATTTACTACTGAGTACATTATGAATCGACCTACTGTATAAGAATCGCGATTCTATCGATTCATGTGATACTTGTCACGATTCGGTAACAAAATTGATCGATTTAAAGGTGTATCGAATCATATCGCGATTCATGCGATACCAATAACCATGATATATATATATATATATATATATATATATATACACACACATTTTAGAGATTAACAATGATCTCTGACAAAATTGTTTCAAGCACCGTAAGAATCAGAAGTGCCCCCTGTTTATGTATGGATCTGTATGCTTCAATTGGAACTTCCAGTTGCAGAGCAGGAGGCTGGCATATATATATATATATATATATATATATATATATTCCAACATACCAAACTATCTAAATAAGAATAATGCTGTGAACCCATTTTTTAAATTATATTATATTCATTTATTTATTTGTATTTAATAGGTCAATACAATTGTGTTAATAAAACAACTCTAATGATCTATCATAACAAACAACATAAACAAAGTTGTATTTAACATAAATACTGACACATAGTATGTTGGCTGATGTAAACAGGAAGTGAAAGAATCTTGAATGTAACCGACTAAGGATATATAAAATCCAGTGAATTCGCTAGTGCATGCATCATTAAGTTTAATTGTTGTATTGATTTTTGGCCTTTTTGAAATCGTCTTTCAAGTTTGCTTTTATATTGTTCTATCTTTTACTTAATAAAAATAAAAGAAAAACAAACCCAAGATTACTGCTCTTTCTCGCCATAGACTCTTATTTTTCACTATACATTAAGCTCCAACATAAATTACACTAACGCCTAATAACATCTTATACACCAATAATGGAAACTAAAATTCCTAACATAACTGTTAGATACACTGTAACTGCAAATAACTATCGACATAACTACTGTCCTAAGACATGAAACTGCCGCATACTTATCTTCAATTTTTCCACACAGTTGTGATGCCTTCTTTTCCTAATAATAGATATAGTGATAGGCTCATTAACATCTGATATACATAATTAAGTTATCTGCTGGGTAGTTTTCCGTTTCAATTCCACATGAATGTATGAATTATTCTTCTGTTGCTTTTTTTGCATTGGAAAAAAAATGGATCTGTTTTTTAGATTTCGTTTATAGTAACCCATTATGTAAATTTTAGAAGACAATAATAACCCTACAACAAATAATAAGCATAGAAAAAGAAAAAAAATTAATTGCATGCATCCTTGAGTCATTGAAATTATGGGAGGCACTAACTTCTCATAGGGTTTAATCAAATCACAGAACATAATTAGCCACTGGTAGTGTTTACTTGTGAGGGAATTTTGTTTTGTTTGTGCTTTAAAGATGGTAAGAATCACGTATATATTTTTCTTTATAAATGAAAGCCACGAGAAACATATGGCATCTTCTCCCTTTTTCATGTTGTAGTTTTAGAAAGATATTTTAAATATAGATTGATTTGGTTGTTTTATTTAAAAGTAAAAATGGTTAGCGTTGAATAATCAAAATACAATTTTAATAAATAATAATCATTTGTTTTATTTGTTTGTCATTTATCCCTGTAATAATTATGGTGTGTTTTTATAGGATTTTAGCCTGTAGTTACTAGCTTAGTTAAATTAGTTTCCACATGTCTCCTATAATTGTTGGCATGACCTTTTGTTTTAAAATTAATTGATTTGGCTTTAAAAATGCAACTTTTGTGGGTATAAACCTTTGTTGCAGAGAAGAGGGAGAGCTGGCCGTGTTCAGTCAGGAGAATGTTATCACCTGTACCCCAGATGCGTTTATGAAGCTTTTGCTGAGTATCAACTGCCAGAACTCTTGAGAACTCCACTCAATTCCCTTTGCTTGCAAATAAAGAGCTTGCTTGTAGGAAGCATTGGAGATTTCTTGGCAGCGGCACTGCAGCCCCCAAAACCATTGGCTGTGAGTAGTGACATAACTTTTTCTTAGTTAAGTATTTTTAAATGTGAGAGACACTGCCGTCAAAATTATGGACACTAGTTATATTGCAATTGTTTTTGTCTCTTGCATGGTTACTTTACTGAAACCCAGCTCATCAAATAAGTTTAAAGAATGTACAGATTGCTATTTAATTTTTCTGTATTTTATACTTCGTCTATGACAATGAGAAGTTAGATATTAAGACGTTTAAATTATCTCTAGAGCTATTGAGATATTAGAGGATCTCAATCTCCATCCTTGATATTTAGCTAAATTTGATGATGCCTTACTCAATTAACCCGTACTAGATTTAGCTAAATTTGATGACTCCTTGCTTAATTAACCATAGATTACTTACATGCTAGAGCCAGCACCTGACACTAACAGCTAAATAACCCTGTTTCACACAAGATTCCCTCTGACATTCCTAATAGACTCACCCGTCACCACTCCAGCTGGCATTTCTAGCAACCTCTATTCCCCTGGTCCTTCTAATGTACAAGTATGGCCTGCCCAGCTGGTGCTCTATTCTTCGTCTGGTATACCCGTGCGACAGGGTCTAACAGAGGGCTGTTCAGAACAGGCTTTGACTTTTCTTGTCAACCTTTTCTTTTGGTCAAATATGAACTTGCTGCTAACTCGGCTGTTTCCCCTTAACTTGTCACTGTCAGCCATACAATAGATTGTTCTATTTAGATCCTTAGAAAGGTTCTCAATGGATGGACTGTGGGAAAAAACTCAGCTTTTAGTTTCTAGTTTCTGCCTGCAAGATGGCTAAAATTTTTTAGATTTGGGTAGGATGCTCTTATATTTATATCTATTCTGTGTTTTTTCTTATCTCCTTGCAAGTGGCATATACTAACAACTCTAATGAATAATAGGTCCAAAATGCTGTTGATTTCTTAAAGATGATTGGTGCATTAGATGACAAAGAAAATTTGACAAATCTTGGTTAGTTTTTTGTTCATTTATCTCTCTGATCAGTTGCTATCTGTTTTGCTGCCGTTGACATAATCATCTAATATTTTTTCTTTGCCCCTTAATCAGGAAAGTATTTGTCAATGCTTCCAGTAGATCCCAAGCTGGGGAAAATGCTAGTCATGGGAGCTATATTTCGTTGTTTTGATCCTGTATTAACTATAGTATCTGGTCTCAGTGTGAGGGACCCTTTCCTTTTGCCTCAGGAAAAGAAGGATGTAAGTATGAGTGCATGTTACCTTACAACTTTATTTGACTGCATGTCCTTGTTGTCTTATTATTTAACACTTTAGCATTATGATATGAATTTGATTTCTGAGCATCAATTCATTTGTAGTCGTTGGGGGTAGTAAAGGTAATTCACTGGCGACTTCTTGTCAGGAGTCCATATAGTGTTTTTATTTTTTTTAGCTAGAGTTGTAGCACAGCTCTACTAATCATCAAGATCACGATGCTTCATAGTACAAAAAAAAGGTTGTTAGCAGTGTGATGATCATGACAGTTGGTTAAGCATTTTGAGTAAACATATTTTCTAGTTTCTTTTTTGTAAGGGGAATGTAATAATGATAAATGCCATGTAGTATTTTTAATAATGGAACTGAATTATATATATATATATATATATATATATATATATATATATATATATTTTTTTTTCCTATTGTTAAACAATTGTAAAGTGAATTAGAAGGGTCTTGTTATCTTTCAGTCAGGAACAGGAAATTAAATTGTTTAATGGCATGTATTCTGAGTTCCTCAACATAATGTTTTTACCATTGTTCTGAAGGGATATTGCTACTTAGTGATAAGGAAGCAATAGCTCGATCTTATAAGTTGCTAGGATGTCGGTGGAAGAATCCATTTGAATTCTTATGAGACAGTACTTATTGATTATGTTCTGGTATAGTTAGCTGGAGTGGCAAAGTCTAGATTCTCGGCAAAGGACTATAGTGACCATATGGCTCTTGTCCGTGCATATGAAGGATGGAAAGATGCCGAAAGAGAAGGATCAGCTTATGAGTATTGTTGGAGGAATTTTCTATCTGCTCAGACTCTTCAGGCCATCCATTCTCTACGAAAGCAATTTGCCTTCATTTTAAGAGATGCTGGTTTACTAGATGAGGGAAGCACAAATAACCAATTAAGCCATAACCAGGCCTTGGTCCGTGGCATCATATGCTCCGGCCTTTTTCCTGGCATCGCATCTGTTGTGGTAGATCTTCATTACTTAAAGCGTGTTTCGATTTTTGTCACAGACGTTCTTTGTTGTGTTGACATTTTTTTCATTGTATTTGTAGAATCGGGAGACATCCATGTCTTTTAAAACAATGGATGATGGTCAAGTTTTTTTATATGCGGTAAGTGTACAAGTAAGATGTGTGAGTTCTAAATTCTTCTCTTCTTGGCATTGTATTGATGAAACTGATAAGATTATTGTTGTGCTGTATGATGAATGGTCTTTGATAATGTTCCTGCTTGTCACTAATATTTTTTGATAGAAAGTAAGACTCGAGTTTTTAGTATACCTGACCTTATTGTCTCTATTGTTGCAAATAAGGCTGATAAATTGTTAAAATTCTCTACTTAACTTATTGACTGTCTTTGATTTCATATCGAACAAATATTTAGGTTCATTTGTGGTAGAGTTTACCTGTCATGTAGGACATGCTTTATTTCTTAATATTTAATTCTGTTTCAATAAAAGAGGTTGAAAGCCTCTCAACTGAAATATTTAAAATTTTATTTTCCCATCTATTTTGATCTTGCTTTTGCATGAGAAGTATACATCTCTCTGTTGAATCATGTGTTTGCATTAATAAGTAAATATCTTTCCATTCTTCTTGGTGCTAGCTAAGTTTTTTTTTTTTTTTTTTTTTTCTGTAACAATTTGACAAGGCCAAATTTTCTGCATCAGAATTCTGTGAATGCACGATATCAAACAATCCCATATCCATGGCTGGTCTTTGGTGAAAAAGTAAAGGTCAATTCAGTTTTCCTACGCGATTCCACTGGAATATCTGATTCAATACTGATCCTTTTTGGTGGTGCTTTAAGCTGTGGGGTGCAGGTAGCTCTGTCAATCGTATCTGTTATCTGTATTTGTGCCTGTCACAATTAATCTAATATTTTATATTCATTAACTTGTCTGGTTCCAGGCTGGGCATTTAAAAATGCTTGAAGGATATATTGATTTCTTTATGGATCCCAGTTTAGCAGAATGTTTTGGGAAACTAAGGAAAGAACTTAATAGGCTACTTCAGAAAAAGGTAATTGAAGCTTTTGCTTTATCTTTTTTAATTGGAGATGAGGTGTTAATATAAGTAATGAACTTTTTCATTTTCTTTTCTTTGTTCATTCCAGTTGGTAGAAACTATCATTCTTTATGTTAATTGGTGTTAATTGATAACATTTGTTGTTTGAGGAAATGAAATCAAATGTCTTGTGATGAGTGTAAAGCTGAGAATAGATTTAGAATCTCAAGGATGGGATATCAGGATCTGGATTATCCTAGAATTCAATTAGGATCCGAAGCAAATAGTAGATTCAGGATAGACGGAGGTCTGAAAATTCCGATATGTTGTATCATTACGGTCTTCCTTTTGGAATCCTCATGAATTCTTTTGCCAATCCTTTAGTTCGGTTTTCACTCTTTACCATCAATAGATTGAGATTTAGGCTCTGTTACCAATGATCAAATTGAAATAGGATCAATATAAAAGAATTCTGTGACAAGCCACTAAGGCATGAAGAAACAACTGCATAACAATGAATGCCTTTTCTCCTACATTAAGCCGTTTTTTTAAAACTAAATATAAGCTATTGTTAGCTTAGTCTCCATGTTTGCCTTTCACTTCTTACATTCCTGAAGATTTCCCTCAACTACTCTCTTCTAGCTGGCATAACCACATCCCACATGCTTAACAAACTTAGAAATTACTTATGTAGCCACCTATTGTTTAATGGTAGCGATAACTGGCCTAACCTACCACTTCAAAATACTTGTACATTTAGGGTACCAAATATATTTGCTCACCCTGCTCTAGATGTTGATGAACAAGAAGGAAAGATAATTTTTATTTATTATTTTATCTTTTCGTGGATTTTGTTGCTTAAATTTCAGTAAATTTACATGGAATTGATTCTTCTCGATGCTACATCTTGAATTTGTGAAAAAACATTTTCTTACATAATAATGGTGTATATATGTTTATTCCAAATGGATTAGCTGGAGAATCCTAGCCTTGATCTTCACAAGGAAGGCAAGTACCTTGTGCTTGCTGTTCAAGAGCTGGTATCGGGTGATCAATGTGAGGGAAGGTTCGTATTTGGCCGTGATAACAAGAAACGTAAGGAGCAAATTAGTGAGAGCAGATTTACGAAAGATGGAACGAATCCGAAAAGCTTGCTACAGACACTATTGATGAGAGCAGGGCACTCTCCTCCAAAATACAAGACAAAGCACCTAAAGACAAATGAATTTAGAGCCCTGGTAGAGTTCAAGGGAATGCAGTTTGTTGGAAAACCGAAGAGGAACAAGCAACTTGCAGAGAGAGATGCTGCTATAGAGGCATTGGCCTGGTTAACTCACACCTCCACCTCTACCAATGGTCAAGATGAAGATGATAACTCTCTGCCTGATGTCACTGATAATATGCTCAAGCTTCTTGGTAAGCGACGAAGATCAAAAGGTCGCCCTGGGCCTGGCTGAAAGATGTGAAATGATTGTTGGGTTACAGGTTTTGTCTTTTTCCCTTCTCTCTCTCTCTCCAGCTTTCTTTAGGATCCGTTGTGCATATTTTGTCTGTGTTTTGGGAAGTTATTTCTATAGGTCCTTTAGATTTGCTATTTATTAGCTGGGTTCCTGATTGTTTCTGTATAATGAAACTGGAAATAAGAATTGAGTATGATTTATGGTGTTGTAAAAGTTAATGTCATTGTTTCTGTTTGACTATGGTCAATGAGTGGCTGATGAGATTTTTTTATGGTCTATAGGTCTTTTATTTGCTCAAACTTTACGATTCCACAAGAGAACTATCTATCAGCATAGTTGAAAAATTACTTATTACAAATCTGGGGTCATTTTTGGTTATTGCATTGCATTGGATGCCGTGCATACTTTTATTATTAGCGGGGAGATGGAGATGGAGATAGAGATGGAGATGGATTTATTTCTATTAGGATTAACATAAATGTTTTTAAAAAATTTAAATATAATTTAAAAAAAAAAAATAAATAAGACAGCCAAACGCTTATAATAGCACCTTATGTGCCAAGGGAGCAAAACTTATGTGACTTGATTGTAATTTATAATTTATGAATCTAAATTTATGAATCAAATTTAAATAAAAAACTAAATGTATTGTGGTTTGAATTGGAAAATAAATAAAACTTTCATCAAATTTATATTAATATTTTAAAATAATTTTTATTTACTTTTTAAAATTAGATTTAATAATAATATGTGCTTCCCTTCCTACCTACGTAATTTCCTTTTTTTAAATGGATTTATTAAATATTTTTTACAAAAGTATAAAGCTCATTTAAATTTTAAAAAATAAAAAATTTACTATTAATTTTAGTTTAGTGTAAAAACTAATTAATTCATTATATTAAAATTATAATTTTTCTTTAATTTGTATATTTTTAATGTCTAAATTATATTGAATTCATAATAGGTTATATACGCAATAAGTAAGGAGTTGTTGTAAAGATAAAAATAGTCGGAGTAGAAGAGAAGAAAACCGTTCAATATAAATGGAAAGATATTGAAATTAAAAAGTAACATGGTAATTTTGATTGGATCTTATCAATCAACTAAACAACTACTACTTCCGTCTCATATTAATAGTCACGGTCAGAGAAAACACAATATTTAAGAAAACTAATCATTATCATGTCTTTTTACTTATTTAATCCTATAAAACAATCATTTATTTGTTTATTATATTAGAGGATTAGATATATGAAAAATGATATAAAAGAAAAATAAAGAAATAAATTGCATTGGAACTCTAATATGACAAATAATATTAAATAATTTTTTTCTTTCAAATTGTGACTACTATTATAGGACAGAGGTGGTACTTTCAAATTTGCTGATATCTAATTTGAATACTGATACTGGAACAAGGTATACAAGAGAAGAGAAAATAAACAGAAGAAAACAATCGTGTCTCTATTCTCATAATGTTTACACATATAGTAACAAAGCTTTGGACATGTGTCAATGTGCATGTAGATATACAAGGCATGCATGACATGTGTACATGAGGTGGAGATCCACTTTCAATAATGTTATAACACTTCCCTGGATTTTCACCATTTGATTGCCTCATTAAAATCTTATCAGAAAATCTAAGCGGGAGATAAAAATTGGACGAAGGCAAAAAGAGTACAGTTGGTGAATCCAATATTACAAAAGTTCTCTCCTTGATGATGACACCTATACATCTTATTTTCTAATCTGGAGAGTTTTTGCATTTCGATCTAGTAAATAAATTTCTCGAATGTTGATGTCGGTAATAATTTCATTAATAGATCGGCTAGATTATAGGAAGATCTAATATGCTTCACGTCGATTTGACCAGTATTTTGAAGCTCGTGGGCAGAAGAATTTGGGAGAAATATGTTTGGTTTGATCTCCTTTGATATAACCTCCCCGGATTTGGACGATGCATGTCGTATTATCTTCAAAAATTACAATTGACCCATTTGTAGTTTGGGAGATACCACATGAATTTTGGATATGTTGAATCATTGATCTCAACCAAATACACTCTCGACTGGTTTTGTGTAATGCCAGAATTTCAGCATGATTCGAGGACGTGACTACTAAAGTTTATTTTGTAGATCTCCGGGAGATCGCAATACCATTATATGTGAAAATATAGGCAGTTTGAGAACATCCTTTATGTGAATCCGAAAGGTATCCAGCATCAGCATAACTAGTCAAACACAGAAATTTATCAGAATTCTTATAAAATAATCACAAATCTTTCGTACCCTTGAGGTAACGCAAAATATGTTTGATTCCATTCCAAGATGGCGGGTTGGTGCAGAACTATATCTCGCTAATAAATTTACAGCAAACGAGATATCTGGTCTCATACAGTGAGCCAAATATAATAGTGCACCTATTGCATTCAGATATGATACTTTAGGGCCAAGTATTTGTTCGCCATCATCTTTCGGTCTGAATGGATTCTTTTGGGATCAAGTGTTCTTACAACCATGGGTGTACTTAATGGATGGACATTGTCCATATTAAATTTTTTGAGAAGCTTTTCACTGTATGCTGATTGATAAATCAATATGCCATTTGATTTATGTTCAATTTCCAAACCAAGACAATATTTTATTTTTCCCAAATCTTTCATCTCAAACTCCCTTTTCAAATACTCAACAGTTTGTTTGGTCTCTTCAGGAGTCCCAATGATATTCATATCATCCACATAAACTGCTATAATGGCAAAGCCAGACCATGATTTCTTAATGAAAATACATGGACATATAACATTATTTTGTTATCCTTTTTTTTTATTATTAAGTATTCACTAACACGTTTATACCACATTCTCCCAGATTATTTCAATCCATACAAGATTTTTGTAATTTTATGGAATATAGGTTTCGAGATCCTGATTGATATGATTCAGGTAATTTTGATCTTTTTGGGAGTTTCATGTAAATATCAGAACCAAGTGATCCATATAGATATGCGGTAGCTACATCCATAAAATACATTTCCAATTTTTCAGAAATGGTAAGACTGATAAGAAATCGGAACGTAATAGTATCTATTACTAGGGAATAAGTTTTATCATAATCAATTCCAGGTCTTTAGGTGAAATCTTGAGCAACCAAACGTGCTTTGTATCTCATAATTTCATTCTTTTCATTTCGTTTCAGAATGAAAACCCATTTGTAAATAACTGGTTGAACATTTTCTAGTGTTATCATTATGGGTCCAAAAACTATTCGTTTATTGAGAGAGTTTAACTCTGCCTAGATTGCCTCTTCCCATTTTTTCCAATCATGTCTATTTCTGCATTCCTCCATACTTCGTGGCTTATGATCATCATATAAGTATCTACTACCACTATGTAGGAAAATAGATCATTAATTTTCATTTCATTTCTATTCCATAATTCCTGGTTGAAATTTATAGAAATCTCTTCATTTTTCGATTCTAATATTTCTTTATCATTTCCTCATTCAGGGAGATTATTTTCAAAGATCTCAACAACTTATGGGATTTCAGTGGATGTGGTTTTAGGATCCAGATCATTTATCTTTCTTTTCCCTGGAACTGTGTCTTTTGAACCAGGTGATCTTCCACGTTTCTGACGTGGGATAGGAGTTTCATTTGCTATTGTCTTTTGAGATTGTCTTTCTAGAAAATTTACCTCTGATACATTAGCAGTTTCTATATAAGACTTGGTTATCTTTGAAGTATCATTAAATGCATCTAGCATACAATTAGCTATTATTTGTAAATATAGGATCCTTTGAACTTCTAGTTCACATTGTTGAGTACATGAATCCATATGCATTAATGTGAGAATTTTCCATGCTAATTTAAGTTTCACTTTCTTTTCCAAGTGACAAAAAATTACTTTCATTAAATTGATAGTCATCGAATCTAGCTATAAATAAATCTATTGTCAATGGTTTCAAATATCTAATAATTGATGACAAATCAAAGCCCACATATATTCCTAAACATCTTTGGTGTCCCATTTTTGTTCTCTAAGTTGGAGTAATGAGTACATACACAGCACACCAAATATTTTCAAATGCGAGACGTTAGGAGGATGCCCAAATACTAACTGTAATGGGGAATATTGGTTATAAGCTATTGGGCGAATACGAATCAGTGCTGCAGCATGCAATATAGCGTCTCCAAACAGTTACTGGTAATTTCGAGTGAATTAATATAGTTCGCGCAATTATCTGAAGGCTGCGGTACTGGATATTCAACATCAATTCCAGATACTTGACAATATTTATCAAATGCTTTCGATGTAAATTCACCAGCATTTTCAAGTCTTATACTCTTGATAGAGTAATCTGGAAAATGAGCTTCTAATCGAGTAATTAGTGCTAGTAGGTTAGCAAAGGCAACATTACGAGTGGATAACAAGCATAAATGGGACCATCTTGCGGATGCATCTATCAAAACCATGAAGTAGCCAAAGGGTCCACTAGGTGAATGATAGGGTCCACATATATCTCCTTGAACACTCTGTAAAAATGATGGGGATTCAAAACCTACTTTCGTAAACGATGGTTTCACTATCAATTTTTCTTAGGAACATGGGATACACATGTCTCTATCATTCAGTAGGATTTTATAATTTTTCAGTGGATGCCCTTCTGAATTTGCTATTATTCTTCGCATAATTGGAGATTCCGGATGCCTAAATTGATCATGCCGGAATATTTTAGGATCAGAGAAGTTCTGGTTCTCAATAACATGTGTTTCAATATGCATGATAGTTGTATAATATAATCCATATGATGAAATATGCAGTTTTTCAATCACAAGCTTCTGGCCTGATTTGTTCGAAATAATACACAAATATCACACCATTTTCATCAATTGTTTCAATATGATATTTATTCATTCTTATATCTCTGAAACTGAGCAAATTTCTTCTGGATTTGTGAGTATATAAGGCATTTTCTATATTCAATTCAGTGATATTTGGTAACAAGATCGAAGCTCTTCCGGAGCCTTCTATCAGATCTACTGGACTTGATATGGTATTTACCTTAACTTGAATTGGTATTAATTCCTGAAAATACTTTGGTTCTCTTAGAATGGTATGAGTTGTAGCACTATCGGCTAAACATATATCTCCAGATATAACGAATTCTTGATTCAAACCTATAACCTTTAATAAGATGAAACATAACATTAATTAAATGGAAATGGAATATTCATAACTATTTACAATCAAAACCAAAATTACATTCTATTTTATTTACATTCCAAAATAAATAAATACATTCACTTATATTTAACGGTTCCATCACCAATTAGGTGATCTATCCTTCCATCGAGATCTTCAAAGAAATCAAAAGTTTTTAGATTTGATATGTCGACAGGACCAGTATCACCATCGCCAAAAACATCAACCATATTTGCTTCATTATTCTTTTTTTTCTTATTCGCATCTTAACTTTTGATAAGCTTCAACTACATGTTTAGGAGCGCAACAAGTCCTTGAATAACAAGTGGGGGAATCACATCTATAATAGGAACCACGATTGAAATTTGGCGGTTCCTGAACTTCTTTTCCTTTGCTGAATCTGACATTGTAATTATTCCACTTATGGGGAGCATTTGAATTATTATATGAATGTCCATAGTCCCTCTTACGACCACGTTCTGATCATTTTTAGATTCTCGACTATTTCCAGATCCTCGGGCATACCATGACCATTCCCCCATCTATTTCCACGCCTAGAACCACGGCCATGACCACAGTAACCACGACCACGTCCACGACCTGGATTTTCATTATAATGTGCATTCACTTCTGGGAATACTTGGGTGCCAATATGGCGTCTTTCGCTATTTTCTAACAACAACTGGTTGTGCTTTTCAGTAATACCCAAAATTTTAATCAAATCACTATATTCTTGGAATTTTATTTTCCGATACTGCTATTGTAAAATTGTTTGGGAAGGATGGAACGTGGTAAATATTTTCTCTAACATTTCATGGTCAGTTTTTTCCCACACATTTTCAACTTGTTCACAATCAGATACATCGCTAAGTTATATTCACTCACACTTTTGAAATCTTGGAATCTCAAATTATTCCATTCATCTCGTGCTTCAGGCAGGATGGTCTCAATTTGGCGATTATATCTAGAAATCAATGCTTGCCACAGATATGCAGGATCAGTGACTGTCATATTCTGATTTTGCAAATAACCACTCAGTTGAGTTCGGATTATAATCAAAACTTGATTTTTCTACTGCTTTCATTTTTCTTATTTAGAGTTTCATACAGATTTTTGGATTTAAATCTTATTCCACAATCACTCAACCATTATATAATTTGCTTCATAAACCAACAATGGCTCAAATTTGTATCGATTCATTTTCTGCAAAAACAAGAATACTTTATTTAAATTTCTAGATTTCCAGAATTCAACTATTTAACTTCAGGTGAATAATTGTAATTTTCTAATTTTCAGATTTACTATTTCCTCATAACCAGAATCACATTTACCAAACATTTTCTAATCGGGAAGATCCTTCTAAGTGGTAATCAGAGAGTATACTCGTGCTGATAATGTGTTATAAAAACAAAAATAGAGTCAGGGTAGAAGAGAAGAAATTAGTTCAATATAAAATGGAAAAATATTGGAATCAAAAAGTAACATGGTAATTTTGAGTGAATCTTGATCAATCAACTAAACAACTACCCCCAAATTTACCGATATCAATTTGAGTAATGATAGTGGAACAAGACATACAATAGAAGGAAAAATAAACTGAAGAAAACAATTGTATTTATTCTCATCATGTTTATATATATATATATATATATATATATATATATATATATATATATATATATATATATATATAGATATATATATTAATAAAGCGTTAGACATGTGTGAATGTGATGTACAATGCATGTACGACATATGTACATGAGGTGGAGATTCAATGTTATAACATGCGTAAATATGAGACCATAAGTCAACAGACCCAGCTTATATGATGTGCTTATTATTTTTCCTTTAAAAAGATATTTTTGTTTATGTGCGTTTAATTCAAAATGGAAAATTTTTCACATGTGAAAATAACTTTTGACTTTAGGCTTTTCCAATTTTATTTTAAAAATTATGTTTTAATTTCGAAATCTATTTTTGGATTTAAATATTTATTTTAAAATTTAAAATTTGATTTCAATGCCTTCACATCCAATTTTAGTTCTAAATTTATGTAATAGTGTTTTTGATTTATTTCGTTGTAGAATTTTTCAAATATTAAACATTGAATTTTTAAGCTCAATTTGCGCATGACACTTCATAATGGTTGGTAATGGTAATGGAATTGGTATGGAAAATATGATAGTGGTTTGGTTAGCGAGAACCCTTGTAATGAGGTAGTTTTGAAACTTATAATTATTTCTTACAAATATTTGGAATAGGAAATGATATAATAATTATGGTATGACGGTGGATAATTGTCCTTGACCTTGCATACATATAGTTAAATATAGAGGCATGCCTATGGAAATAAAAATATACTTTACCATGAGATAATCAGGAATAGATTATGCATTATTGAATTTTTTCACGGGATCAGACATTCGTCTAGTGATCATGTGCTCATGAAAACAGGGTGAGCATGAGTTCACAAGGACCATGTGTAACAAAAACCCCCCACTCTGGTAGGGATAAGGATGTAGAGCCGGCTGCTACGTAGAATATAACACACATATATATATATATATATATATATATATATATAACATGTAACTTTACAAGACTTGTGCAGCTAGTATTAACCATATACAAATTCAAATCCACGAGTTCATTATTACTGTGTGTGTTTAGGAAAGATTTTTAATTAGATTTTAACTTAGGATTTAGATTATTACATAGCATTTGAATTCTTTAAGGTATTTGACATTCAATTATACAATAGCGTTTAGAGTTTCAATTAGATTTTACAACAGCGTTTGAAAATGCTATTTCAATTAATGTTTTCACAAAATGTTGTTTTAAAAATACCTCGTACCCCTTACCAATCCAATATTTTCTCTCATCTATTGTTTTTATGAACGACTTATTTTTTCTGCAATTATCGTTGTTTCGGTAAGTTCAACATCATTCTCTCATTCTTTCATCTTTATAGGTTCTTTAAAAAAATTACTCAATCTCAGATGTATATTTTTTTACGTGCTCAGATACAGTATTATTACAAGACAAACTAGAACTAGAAGAAATCTTATTAGATCGTGTTCTACATATATTTTTATTATTTTAATTGATTTGATATTTTTGTATTTGCATATATTTAAGAGTTCAATTTTTATGGATGGATTATTGATTAGAATGATTTTTAACCAAAACATTAATGGTAGTATATAATTTTTACAAGAGGAAATAAATTAAAGGGAAATTTTTTTTTATAGGAAATAAAAAGTTTACTATAAAATTATAGGTCACTTTTGAAAAGTTTGCAAAACTAAAGTTTGATTTTCACTCCATAGGCTATTCATAGACTGTGACCGTAATTCACAGACTGTGATCGTAATTCACAGACTGTGAATTGTAAAGTTTTCAGGGGTATTTTGGGAAACTTGGCCTGTGGAGTGAAAACTAAACTTTTAAAAGCTTTTTTTTGTATGTTTTTCAAAACAGGCCTATAATTGTATTTTGAACTTTAAAAAGCTCATTTCTTAAAATTTTCACTAAAAGTATATTCAATCTTTATTATAAATTAGTATCATACTATGGAATGCTAGAAAATAAAATAGTAGTGTATTTTCTCTTAAATATATATATTTTTACATTAATTGTCATATTATGGATTATAATAATATGATTATTATTGATATTAAAGCATTTTTATTTATTTATATATATATAATACCCTTTTAGTTAGTTTATATTTTAATAGCTAATTTAAAAGTTAAAAGTAATACAAAACACCCAATGTAACAGTTAATCTAATATCTAATTTAGAAGTTAATATAACACCTAACCAGCGCAACTAATTAAAATGCTAATTTATCAGCTAATTGAAAATTTGATGCCAAACATATTCTTAATCATTCAAAAGAAGAAAGTGAAATCTAAATACAAATTTTTAAATGAAATTATAAATTATCAATAAAAAAAAAATGTTTCACCTTATTTATTGTTAGTCAACTAAAGAAAAATAGTTTAAAGTTTTAGAATGTAGATAGTATAAAAAAAATGACATCAACACTGACGATGCTTGTGCTTTTGTTAAAGTATCCATATTGCCTAACTAATCATGATACCTGTACCCATTTTGGATTTTTTCAAATAAAAGAAAAAGATAAAAACAATAGGGTTAGACTATCATTAGTTAAGTCAACATTCCCGTATTCCAACATACACTAAGGATGACAATTTTTGCCCTGACCCGCAGGCCTGCCCTGCCTCAAGGTGTCCTGACCTGACCTGATCTGCCCCGTACGTGAAATGGGTTAGACACAGACCGCCCTGCCCTGTCCCGAATACAAGGCAAGGCAAGTCCAAATCAGGTTGGTGCCCTGCCTCTCCCCGCCCTGCCCCGCTATTACTCTATCGTGTTAATTAGTTTCTTTATTTTTTTATTTAGACTATTTATTTTTCATCTTTAGTTTTTTAAATAATTTTAATTTACTGTTAATATTAGATATAATATAAATATCTAACCAAATTTAATTTTTGAAGCATTAAATAATAATAAAAGTTAATTATTTTCATTAATATTGATAATATTTAAGTAATTTTATTAAATAAAAAATTAATTAAATATCAAATAAATAATAAATTAATAATAATAATTAAATTAATTTATTTTTCAAACTCAAATATCATTATAAATTTAAAAATATAAATTTTGATAAAGTAGAAAGCAACATAAAAATATAATTTAAATATATCTTTTTTAGAATAAAGCAAAGCAAGTCCCTGCAGGGCAGGACAGGTCCTTGCAGGGCAGGTCACGGGTCCAATCATTCTGCCTCGCACCACAGGGCAGGGCGGGGCAGGTCAGACCAATCTGCAGGCAGGGCATGTCCAATATATCAATGACCTGCTCTAACCTGCCCCATTGCCATCCCTAATACACACACTTATGATCCTCTACTTGGCTCTAACATGAGAGCATACAATACTGCTTCTATGAGTTTTTAAAGACTCCTTATAACATCCATAATATAATCCTACAACTAGCAAATTATGTTGTTTCTTTTAATTAAACCAATAAACAATCATTACAGTTTAATTTTACTTATGATCGATTTATTCAGCCTGTTAATGTTACGATAGTAACTAAGAAAGTCGTCAGGCTGTCTAATAATCCAACTAACTAGTAACACCCTGTGACTGCAAAGTCGACCAGTTCTGTTAGCTAGTTAGAATATGGGGTCGAGGGAGGTTGCCTTCGAAGGGATTTTGGGGCAACGCCCTTGAAGCAAAATTTATTGGTGTATAGATTCATCAAGTCTGACCATTCGGTCAAAGATCTCAAATGAAGAAAGCCTGGGCTCGACATCTCCTCCCTAATTTGCTCGCCAACCTTTTTATCAAAAAAGAGTTTTGAAATAACGAAGGGGACGTCTGGACAATGGCTCTCCATTTTACTCGCCAATATTTGATTCTTTTATGATTGACGAAGTAAGCCTCTCGACAATCATTCGCCATTATATTTCGCCAATATTTCTATCATTTAGGTTCTTAAAATTATCGAATGATGAAGCTCGGCATGTGCTCGTTATTCATTCGCCATTATATTTTGCCAATTAAGTTCTTAAAGTTGATGAGGAAGTCTATTGACAACCATTCATCATTATGCCTCACTAACGTTTCTGTCAAGTTGATTTTTGAGATTGATAAGCACCATCTCTCGAAATGTACTGGCTATTATCTCCTCATTTTACTTTGTTACGTGAATTTCCGAGTTATGAAATATACATGTCTCATTTTAATTTGAAATTGACAGTTCACCTATTTTTAGTTATATATTAACTTATGAGGCTTAAACAACACAACAAATCAATCAAGTTAGGTGATCACTTCATTTACAACTATTTAAACAATCAAACAGAGTATATATACACTAATAATTTAATCAGTTCCAGTTTTCTGCAGACCATAATCAATCATGACACAACCAACAAATTTGCAAATTCAACTATATAGGCTAATTACTAATAACAATTTTAGTTCCCTATTAACACAATTGCCTAAAGTAGCTATTAGAAAAAATAGGATAACAATACCATGTCAAAATCGAATTGTACGGAATGCCTGAAGTCCAAAATGATCGATGTCCAGAATTGCTGAAGCTAAAATACTGTAACTTGCGGTAATATTTGGCACTTCAACCCAAAAATTTCACATTATAGTATGAGGTACCTCTATCCCCAGGCATGCTATAGATTCAACAAATATCGCTATCTTGAGGGCAATAATTTGTCTCTAGGTTATTTACGGATTTTGTCAATTACATGACAAGTCATTTAATTAGATTATGCTATTCCAGGTTTTCACTTTACAATAATTATAAGTGTAGTATCATTCCAATTTCAAGTTACGTACCGTTAATACAATTTATGCTAGTAACTAAGCATACAAATGTAAAACACATAATATACAAACTGGAGAACATAAAACGAGCTGTCAACCTCACTTCCGAAGTCCTCAAGCAAGCCGACTAATCTTATGACTGATTCACCTCTAAAGTTTGGTTTCCTATGGAATAAATAGAACACAAAATCAATCATCAAGCCGTTAACACCCGAAATCTACAAATTTTAGGGTAAGGGTTTGACGATCACTACCCGTACAGTACAACCTCTAACGATCGGATCATTCTAAGATACCAGTACAAATAAACCATGAGATTAAAATCAATTATGAATTCTTTTTGACCCCATTCGATTATAATCTCCAGAAAAACAAAAGAAACTAGATTACTTACCAGTAAAACTTGAATTGAAAAGAAACAGTAATACGACATATTCACAGCTCCAACTCTACGATTTTGCGATTGTCATCGCGATGGTTCAGAGAAAAAAATTGTCTTTAGAAAAGCTGCTCTATCTTGTTGTTTTAAGAATGATAGGGTTTAGAATAAAAAATTGGGTTTATATATGTAGGTAAAATTTCAGATACTGCCCTGTAGTTTAGGGAAAAAGATATTTTGAAAAAAATTTCAGATTTCTTTACTACGTGTCCTAAATTGTTTCGACCTTAGGCATCTATCTATTAGACCCTATTTCCAACCGCTACACTATGTTTCTGGGCTCCAAAAGGTGAGCATGAGTTTACAATTATTTTTTTTACTATTGTTGCTAGTATTATGAGCAAGATTGATAAAATGTTTGAATGACGATGATTACGGTGGAAATTGGTAGAATAATTGTTTTTGACAATAAATGTTTTTTGTTTTGGTTTTTATTTATTATCCCTTATATAAAAACTTTAAAATGGACTAATAGAGTAGAAATGGTTAAGTAATTAACCTCCGTGGAAATAATTTGAGTTATTGAGAAACTATATTAATGAATGTGGTGTAATTACCTAATAGCCTAAACAAAAGAAAATTAATTTTTACCTATATCCATAAATGAACTTTGGTGGATTTTTCCATAAATTTAGGCTAAAATACAAGATTGAATATCGAATGGAATTAGGTTAATAGATGAGCCTAATGGATGAATAAGATGTTCCTAAATGGTTTCATAATTCATGAGTGAGTTTTAATATTGAATTTGATAAATTGCATAAATAAATTTTGCTATTGATGAAAGATCAATAATACATATGATAATTTATAAAATGAGTTTCGTGATGGAACTTAGAAAATGGATAACTGATGCCCCTTGTAATAGTTTGTCTATGCATATTGTGTGACTCTTGTTATGAAATTATGAAATTGTGTATGATGTAATATGTATTTGGTTGTGGTGTATTTTGATGTGTTCATATGTAACAAAATTTGTTCTCTAACCCTTATTGTCGAGTATGTACTTGTAATGTTCCTAGTGAGTATTTGGAGTATTGGTTTTCAGAAGTAATTTACAAATTTTGATAAAGACATTTCAAAATATACCAAGTCATATGATGTTTTTGGGAATGAATTAGGAATCTTTTTGAAGGGTTCAAAGTGAATTTTTTTTACATGTTTAAGCCAATTAATTTTAAATATGTCATAGAGTTTTGAATCTCCTCTAAATGAATCCCGACGAGTGTTTCACCACATTTTCATATTGATTTAAAACAAGCATAAGGTGCTCGAAAGATTCAAAATTGGATTTTGGAGGAAAAAACACAAGTTTTATTTTCTCCTCCGCAAATCTACTATAGTGAAAATCCTCTATAACTGTCATTCTCTATAACAACAATTCACTATAATAGCTGGATTTCTTTTGGAACTGATTTTTTACATGTTATTTTAATCCTCTATAATAGCAATTTGCCTATAATAGCAACAAGCGTAATTTGAATAGAACACCCTGTACAAAACTCATCCTCTATAATGACCTACTAAAATATAATACATTATTTTTTTAATAAAATAATATAAAAATAAAAAATCTAAATAATTATTTAATTAACTTCAATCGATAAAGGATTTTTTTTAATGTTTAATAAGTAAAAATGATAAAGGAAAATATTGCATAAGTAATAAAAATGAATATGATCGAATTCGAAAAGTTTCATAATTATACTTAGACTATCTGCAACGCATGTTTCTGAGGGAGTTTCTCATCTGACAAAAGAGACTCTCTGCATTGTCTCTCCGCATTGGATTTCCTTCCCGGGAATGCAATTGACTATCCTTTTGATAAAAGCTTAGATAAAAATCTTTGTTAGTTCAAGCATTATATTGCCAATAAGAGATTGAAATCTTCCAAACAAGCTTCCATTATAGACTTTTCCATCATATTTGAATAAATTTAACTTAAAAAATGTTCTAAATAATACATATTTTATTTAGATATTATTATTATTTTTTAAAAAATTATTATGAATTTATAACAACTAAGTAAGATGTATGACCTTCATATGGTCATTATATGCGAATAATAGTCATTCACTATAACAACCAAAAAATTCAGATCAATAGTGCCATCATAGAGAGGTTTGACTGTACCAAGAGATTTGGTATCGCTACATGGTAAAACATCTAGACCCCCAAATATTTTAGAGTAAAAATTGACATGTGAACACTTTGGATTGCTTTAGATTGCTTTGCGATTGTTCTATAAGCGCTCTGCCGATGGATTCATAAACCGATCAGAAACCTTCCCTATCTTTGTTCTTCTTCATATGAAATTATTGTTAGGAAATATTGTAGGCAGGATAGAAAGCTAAAATTCTGAAGGGTAAAGAACACATAAATTTTCTGTGGTTTGGCCAAAACTGCCTACTCCATGTCGCACTAGTATTAGGGTTTCTACTCTATTTTCTGAGTACATAGGGTTTACAATTACAAGAGATCTATTTATATTCTAACTGGCCCGACACAATCTGAGCCCAATATAAAAGAGAAAAATAAAATAATAAAAGACAGACTCCACACTCAACAATCTCCCACTTGGAACCTGAAATTACTATTTTTCTCACTCTTGTAAATCCAGTAGACCCTTCTTTTCCTTCAGTAGTGCAATAACCTTCTCTGCGATCAGCTCTGAAGACCAGCTGAAGCAATGCAATGCTTTAACTTCTCTTTGGTAACCACCTTAGTAAACGTATCTGCCGGGTTATCATCACCTACTATCTTTACCAAGGTTAACACCTCATCAACAATCAGCTCACGGATAAAATGATTTCTTAGTTTAATATGCTTCGTCTTGGCATGAAACACTGGATTCTCTACAAGATTGATTGCACTCTGACTATCACTGTAGAGTACACTTTGAATCTGCTCCTTACCTAATTCTTCCATGAAGTTTTTCAAACAAATCATCTCATTGCTAGCTTCTGAAATAGCCATATACTTAGCTTCAGTAGTGGAGAGCGCAACACTTTTTTGAAGTCGAGACATCCAGCTAACAGCTATACTACCTAGAGTAAAAATATACCCTGCAGTACTTTTTCTCCCATCTAAATCGCCTCCTAAATCTGCATTAGTAAAGCCTTCTATGATGGTATTTATTCGTCTGAAACAAAGTCCTCTATCTGCACTGCCTTTCAAGTAACGAAAAAGCCACTTTACTGCTTTCCAATGCTCATTTCCTGGATTTGACATAAATCGACTCAGAATTGCATTGCATGAGCAATGTCTGGTCTAGTACATACCATCGCATACATCAAGCTACCAACTGCTGATGCATAAGGAACTCTACTCATGTAATCTCTATCTTCATCTGTTTTTGGTGATAGCTCATTTGAAAGTTTAAAGTGACTTCCCAAAGGGGTGGTCCGAACTGTAGCATCCCGAAGATTAAACTTGTCAATTATCTTTTGAACATACTTTGTTTGGGACAGCTTCAAAGTATCTTCTGACTTGTTTTTGGTAATCCTCATCCCAAGAATCTACTGTGTAGGACCTAAATCTTTCATCTAAAAAACATTAGATAATTGATACTTAACTTGTTGATTCCTATCATGTCAGATCGTGCAACTAGCATGTCATCAACATAAAGTAACAAAATTATGTAGGAGTTTGCAAAAGACTTGATATAACAACAATGATCCATCTCACATCTCTTGTAACCATTGTTAGTCATAAAGCCATCAAATTTCAAGTACCACTGCCTGAGAGCTTGTTTCAAACCATACAAGCTTTTCTGCAACTTGCAAACCATGTATCCTCTACCAGTAATCTGAAAAACCTCTAGCTGCTTCATATAGATATCCTCGTCAAGATCTCCATGTAAGAATGTAGTCTTTACATCTAACTGCTCTAGATGTAAATCCTCTGCGGCTAGAAGCCCCAAAACCAATCTGGTAGTAGTCATTTTTACTATAGGAGAGTAAATCTCATTGTAGTCAATACCCTTCTTTTGCTGAAAACCTTTTACTAATAATCTTGCTTTGTATCGCTTGCTTACATTAAGTTCTTCCTTGACTCTGTATACCCATTTATTCTCAAGCGCCTTCTTTCCTACCGGTAACTTAGTCAATGACCAAGTCTTGTTTTTTTCAAGAGAAGACATCTCTTCTTGCATTGCATCCTCCCACTGCTTAGAATCATCCGTCTGTATTGCCTCTGAGTAACATTCTGGTTCACCATGTTCTGTCAAAAGCAAATAAAAATTGGATGGAGAATACCTATCCACTTTCTTTCACTCTTTACCAGACCTCCTCAATACAACTGTAGGTGTAGGCGGATTTATTGGTGTATCTTCGTTTGCACCAATATCATCTTCAGTAATATCTTCCACACTGCTTCTTCTATTTTCTCAGTCTGTTTCATTGTAGCCTTAGAATCTGCCATAAACTTGTCTTTGTATAAGATGTCCTCATGAAAAATAATATCTCTACTTCTGAAAACCCTTCTGCTATCCTCATCCCAGAAACGATAACCCATGTCATCAGAACCGTAGCCGATTAAATAACACTTTTTCGATTTTGAGTCAAGTTTATCTCTGCCAGAATCTGTAACTCGCACATATGAAACGTAGCAAAAAATTCTCAAGTGTGAAAGATTGGCCTCTTTTCCTGACCATACCTCTTCAAGAATCTTGAACTCTAATGGAACTGAAGGTCCATGATTTATGAGATATGCTGCTGTATTAATGGCTTCTGCCCAAAATTTCTTTGGCAGTCCTGCATGTAGTCTCATACTTCTCGCTCTTTCATTAAGAGTTCTGTTCATCCGCTCCCTTACACCATTCTGCTGCGATGACTCTGGAATGGTTTTGATCATTCTAATACCATTCTCTGCACTTTGAACTCATAACTATTATACTTTCCACAATTGTCAGATTTCAAACATTTGATTTTCAAATCAGTCTGATTCTCAACCAGAGTTTTTCATCTTATGAAAGTAGAAAACACATCAGATTTATTTTTTTAGAAAATAAACCCATTCCTTTATTGTCGCTTCATCGATAAAGGTGACATAATAACGAGCTCCTCCAATTGACTCCACGGATGTAGGACCATACACATCTGTATGTACTAGTTCAAGTTTTCTAGCCTTTGGTGTCTTGGAAACCTTTGTGAAAGTCACTCTCTTTTGCTTTCCCAATACACATGGTTTCATAGAAAATGAGATCAACTGTCTTCAACTCTGGAATCTTGCCATTTTTTGCTACCTGCTTCATGCCCTTCTCGCTCATGTGTCTAAGTCTATAGTGCCACAAATTTGAAGGACTAACACCATTGTTGATTGTATTTAAAGAATCTTATTTTTCTACAATATACAAGGTTCCAACCTTCTGTCCCCCTACTAAAATCAAATTATCCTTTGAGACCATCCATTGCCTATTTGCAAAATCTGTATGATAACCATCTGCATCCAACTGGCCTATTGAAATCAAATTTCTCTTGAGTCTAGGAACAAACCTAACATCTGTTAGTTTCCATACAATCCCTTTAGGAGTCTTCAAGTTCACATCACCTTTCCCTTCGATGAATAACGATTCATCATCAGCAAGATGAACCTTTCCAAGCCTTCCCGGAACAAAGTTGTGCAGTAATTCCTTGCATGGAGTTGAGTGAAACGATGCACCAGAATCTATAATCCAAGATTCTATTAGACATTCTACACAGCAAGCAAGTGCATCGGAATCTTCTGTTGCTGCGTTCACCGAATTATTCTCTCTTCTATCTTTCGGGTTTCTACACTAATTTCTAAAGTGACCAATCTTGTTGCAATTCCAGCATACAATATTTTTATGCCATTCCTTACCACTTGTCGAGTCACTTATCTTTCTTGATTTAGGTCTACCTTTTTGGTTCTAACCTCTCTGAGATTTTCCGCCTTTGCTTTCAGTATACAACGCAGAACCCAATCACGATGAATCTGCAACATTACGTTTCCGTGTATCTTCACTGAGAATCAAATCCCGAATGCCTTTAAAACTGAGAGTATTTATTCCTGATGAACTGCTTATTGCTGTAACCGTTGCTGCCCAACTATCTGGCAAGGATGACAATAGGAGTAGCGCCTGAACTTCATCATCAAATTTAATCTTTACCGAATCTAATCTCGATATAGTAGAATTAAATTCGTTCACATGATTTGTGACCGACCCTCCTTCTTTCATCCTGGTATTCACCAACTGACGAATCAAATATACCTTATTAGAAGTAGAAGGCTTCTCATACATATTTGATAATGCCTCGATTAGTCCGTACGTAGTCTCCTCGTTGACAATATTGTAAGCAACATTCCTCGCCAACGTCAATCTGACCACGCCTTGGGCTTGCCGATCCAGAAGTTTCCAGTCTGCATCTGACATATCTTTCTTGAAAGGTTGATGTAATTTTTCTGATACAAATAATCTTCGATTTGCATCTTCAAAAATCTGTAATCTGTTCCATCGAACTTATTAATCTTAACTTTCTTATCTTTTGTCATTGCTTCGAACCGAGGTTCTGATACTACTTGTTAGGAAATATTGTAGGCAAGATAGAAAGCTAAAATTCTGAAGAGTAAAGAACACATGAATTTTTTGTGGTTTGGCCAAAACTGCCTACTCCACGTCGCACTAGTATTACGGTTTCTACTCTCTTTTCTGAGTACATAGGGTTTACAATTACAAGAGATCTATTTATATTCTAACTGGCCCAACACAATCTGAGCCCAATATAAAAGAGAAAAATAAAATAATAAAAGATAGACTCCAGACTTAACAATTATGTTTAGGTGCAGCTTATTGCCACTGGTTTGTATTAAACTTTTCTTTTCAAATATATTTCAAAATTTAGAAAGTTAACTATTTTAATGTCACAATTTGTAGTCTCTTCCAAGTGGAGGTAAATTCCACATTTTACCATTATAAAAGAGTTTTCAAAATGATGAAAAACCTGCATGTGATTAATTTTCAACTTTATGCACACTACCACAAAAATATGATTTAATAGCAGCTTGTTTACATAATAGTTGTAACTGACATTTTTTCCGGTGACATAAAAGGGGTTGTCTTTCTATAGCAATTTATAACTGCTATTAAAGACTGCTTATAGATCGTAGTTAGAACTATTATAATAGAGTAGTATTAGACGTAAGCTTGAACTATTATGAAATACTTTAATAACTATTATTAAATGATACTTATTTATAACAGTTATGAACTACTATATAATAACACTCAGTTATATCAGTTTTACCTATTATGAAAATCTTTAATAACTATTATTAAAGGGTTTTAATTTATAACAATTACGAATGATAATAAAATGACACTCATTTATATCAGTTAAACAACGTACACAGATGTTAATATCCAACTGTTATTAAAGAAATATATTTTTTTAAACTAGCAATTTCATTTTCAAATTTTTTTATTTTATTAATAATATTTTTCATGAATGAATTTTGTAAAAACAACTCACAACTTCCGTTTAAATTATGCATAATGGAAATATACCAAGTTGATGCAACATAACCAATTCTTAAACCTGCATAAATTAAGAATTCAATTATGGAGAAGTCACAACAACAATCCTATATGTGTCCATGAACATTTTTTTTCCATAAAATATACTTAACAATCATAAGTTTTTAATAATAAAAAGAGTACCACAAGTTTTACAAATGTAACAATAGTAAATTTACTTACGAAAAGGAAAAATACATATAGTAACATTTGTTCAAATGATACTATAACTACATAAGTAGATGTATCACAAATCGAGCCCAGCCGGAACGAACTTCATCTAATTCTTGTTTGCTATATGAAAGCCTCCTAGGTTGATCATACCACTAAAAAAAAAAAACGTTGTAAAAGTATAATTTATACTTTTTAAAGTTTAACTACTGGAATAAATAAATACAAAAGTAGGAATTTCAGTTTGGCCATGAACGACTATTTTTTTCATCATTCGCAAGATATAACAACCACAATCTATGGCATTGCGCTGCATTGGACACTAAAACAAGACAAACAAAGTAGTTAATAAATGAAAAAAAATACTTATAATGAAGTCACTATGAATACAATACATACTGCTATCTTAATCATGTTAGGAGGTGCACTACGTCTCCCTAATTTCATTGCCACAGTAGTTAATGCTCTGAAATAAAATATTAAAAAAAATCAGAAAATATATGTATTAAGAAAAAAAATAGTACACATAAATTTTAGTATGTATAAACAAATACATACGTCTCGACTATAGTCATCATGTCACGACGATTGAAACAGTCTCGGTGAATCCATGAAATAAATAGTACCTTGATTGATGTTAATCCCTAATAGAACCCAATGAAATCTACATTTAAGATAGAAAAGATTAACACACTAATATTTCAATGCATGAATTTAAATAACAAAAGAAATAATATTATATTCCCATGTATTTTATAAGGAGCTAAAAATAAAGAATTTTTTCCATGTATTTTACTTTCTATTACTGAAGATATATATTTAATTTGAATGTCAGATTTCACATGTACTGATGACAATTTATGAGGTGATAGAAAAGTAAAATTATCATTCACTTGGAACCAAAGAACCACTCATTCCCATAAATACCTATCAGCAATTATTACTTGCATTAAAAATAATAGTATTAAAAAAATGGTATACAATACTTAAAAATATCATACCTTATATAAATAGAAACATGAGATGCACCAATCTCGAGTTCATCCAAGAACATCTGTATTTCATCCAAACTAATAGATTCATTATATTCATGGTTCATAATCACCTTATCAATTTGAATAGTCAATTGGACACCACCCTTTAACCATCTTGAAACATAGGTCGAAAGTGCTTGTAGATCCAAAGGCAATAATCTTATAACTCAATTGGATGTTTGTGATTTTGATTGGGAAACCTTCATTTTCTTTTTAGGCATTTCAATTTTATTTTCTATTTTAGACTTATTGCTCTTTTCTATACCCTACCAAATTTAGAGGTAATCAATTAACATTTTTGGCAAAACATTATTGACACTTATAGCAAAAATAAAAGAAATAAAAAATAAATAAATAACATACCATGGAATCTATAATGATGAGCTCAATTGGCCATGCCACTTAGATCCTCAATGCATCATTTACTATCATAATATTATCATATTCTATTGGGACCGGTAAATATGCTTTTTTCTCTTCCTCTATCGGTACATCAATTGAAACTTTTGCATGATTAGGTTGGATGGGTTGAAGGTGAGTAGTTCAGCCATCTAAATTGTTAAGATTTCTGACATTGTCCATTTGCAACAGTATTGGACGTATGAGGATGTCTGTCGATTGGCCTTAAAGGTGGAGTCGCAATGCAAAAGAACAGGCAGTGCATCCAAATTTCAGAATCGATGGTCTAGTAAAGGTTTTCGAGGGAAAGGAGAGAGTTCCGCAATAAAATTGATGCCAATCGCTGTTAAGGGTGCGAGTTCTGAACCTGCAGCGAAAGGGGAACAGAGCAATACGGGAAATAGCAGGGGAGAGACTGCTGCTAAGCGTTGTTTCAAGTGTCAGGGGTGTGGACACTTTGCTGCAGATTGTCCTAATCGTCAGATTGTGACGTTGGTCGAAAATCCAAACTATGACGGAGAACCAACTTATGATGAATCTGATGGTGAACCAGAGGATGCGGGGCCAGAACAGGACGAAGTGATTTATGCAGATTCTGGTGAGTCTTTAGTCGTTTGTTGAGTTTTAAATATTGCTATTACGGAAGATGAGTCGTGGCTTAGGCATAATATCTTTCATACTAAGTGCACTAGTGGTGGAAAAGTATGTACTGTGATCATAGATGGGGGAAGTTGCGAGAATGTAGTTTCCGCTACTATGGTGGAGAAGTTGAGGCTGAAAACAGAGGACCACCCATGACCGTATAAGCTGTCGTGGTTTAAAAAGGGGAGCGAGGTGAAAGTTAGTAAGAAATGTCTTGTGCAGTTTTCGATTGGCGAGAAATATGCTGATGAGGTGTGGTGTGATGTGATTCTCATGGACGCCTGCCATATCTTGTTGGGAAGGCCATGGCAATTTGAGAGAAAAACGCAGCATGATGGGTTTAGAAATACCTACAGTTTCAAGAAGGATGGTAGAGCTATTACCCTGGGCCCTACCGATTTGAGAAAAGAAGTGCAGAATAATCTATTGTCCAGATCAGAATTCTGGGAGGAGGCGGTGCGTGCCCCTGAACTTTTTGCTGTTGTAGTGGTAGAGCCAAATACTGCGGGTCCTGAAGTCCCTTCACAAGTCAGGCCCTTACTTCAGGAGTTTGCTGACGTTATACCGGAAGAGTTGCCACCTGGGTTGCCGCTAATGAGAGACATTCAGCATCATATGGACTTCATCCCAGGAGCTGTTATTCCTAATAAGGCGGCATACAGAATGAGCCCTAAGGAACATGAAGAGCTGCAGCGGCAAGTGCAGGAGTTGCTGGAAAAGGGTGCGATCAGGAAGAGTATGAGTCCTTGTGCCGTGCCGGCATTATTAGTCCCTAAGAAAGACGGAACATGGAGAATGTGTATAGATAGCAGAGCTGTCAATAAAATTACAATCAAGTATCGTTTTCCCATTCCGCGATTTGACGATTTGATTGATCAGTTACATGGGGCTACTACTGTCTTTTCGAAGATAGACTTGAGGAGTGGGTATCATCAAATCAGAATGCGAACTAGAGATGAGTGGAAAAAGGCATTCAAGACTAAAGATGGCCTGTATGAGTGGATGGTGATGCCATTCAGATTGTCTAACGTGCCGAGCACTTTTATGAGACTGATGAATCAGGTTTTTCGTTCTTTTATTGGCAAATTCGTTGTCGTATATTTTGATGATATCCAGGTTTATAATGCTTCGATTGAGTTGCATTTATAGCATCTACTAGTAGTGTTTGAGGCCTTGAGGGAGCAGAAGTTATATGCCAATTGAAGAAGTGTCACTTTTTAACTAATCATGTGACTTTTTTGGGATATATAGTATCACAGGAAGGCATTCAGGTAGACCCGATGAAGATTGAGGCCATTACAAGTTGGGGAACTCCGAAAAATATCCATGAGGTACACAGCTTTCATGGGTTAGCATCTTTTTATCGAAGGTTTGTCCGAGATTTCAGCACTATCATTGCACCTCTTACGGATTGTCTAAAGGGGGGTAAGTTTACGTGGACCAAAGAGGCGGAAGCGGCATTCCTGTTGCTGAAAAAGAAGATAACTGAAGCCCCAATTTTGGTTCTTCCTGATTTTCATGAGGTTTTTGAAGTACATTGCAATGCTTCAGGCGTGGGTATTGGAGGTGTACTGAGTCAGAAAAATAAACCGGTGGCATTTTTCAGTGAGAAGTTGAATGAAGCAAAGAAGAAGTATTCGACGTATGATAGAGAATTCTATGCCATAGTACGGAGCTTAGAGCATTGGCATCATTATCTTATTTCGAGGGAGTTTGTTTTATATTCTGACCATGAAGCCCTGAAATATATTAATGCGCAGCAGAAACTGAATGCTAGGCATGCGAAGTGGGTGGAGCTGCTTCAAGTTTTCAGTTTCTTAATTAAGCATAAAGCTGGAGTGATGAACAGGGTGGCAGATGCATAGGTGGCAGATGCATTGAGCAGAAAACATTCCATGTTGTCTACAATGCAGGAGATTGTCAAGCTGCATGGAGTCCCTAAAACTATGACCTCAGATCGTGATGTGAAGTTTATAAGTCACTTTTGGCGTACTCTGTGGCGGCATATGGGAACCAAGTTGCAATTTAGTTCATATCATCATCCCCAGACCGATGGGCAAACAAAAGTTGTCAACCGAAGCTTGGGGAATTTACTGCGAAGTCTGGTTGGTGATAATCCACGACAGTGGGACGTGGTGCTACCTCAGGCAGAGTTTACATATAACCGGTCACAGAACCGAACAACGCGCAAGAGTCATTTCGAGATAGTCTACGGGCGTAATCCAATTACTCCTCTGGATCTTGCGCCTTTACCATTAGTCAAGCAGTTCAGTTCTGATGCAGATGAACACGCAAAACAGATTAAGGAGCTGCATTCCGAAATTCATGACAGAATTACTAAGCAGAACATGAAGTACAAACAGAGGGTGGATATGCGACGGAAGAGAGTGGTCTTTAAAGAGGGTGATCTCGTGTGGATTCACCTCAGAAAAGAACGATTTTCAGCTGGCAGGTTTGGCAAATTACATCCTCGAGCTGATGGTCCATTCAAGGTTCTAGAGCGAATAAATGACAATGCGTACAAGATCGAGCTGCCGGGTAAGTACAATGTATCCGAGACTTTTAATGTAGCAGATTTATCGCCCTATCATACAGACGAAGAAGAACTTGGAGAGCTTGCTGTTGGTGAAGATGAATTAGATTCGAGGACGAATCTTCTTTCTAGCAGGGGAGAATATGATGCACCGGGCTTTCGGCATTGATTTTGGGTATGGAATTTAGGGCTCAAATTTGACAGGTTGAAGTGAAACGGCGATCTGAATCAAACACATCCCTTTGGCGATGATTTACGATGCATTTCGGTGTTTCAGGATCGTTTAGAGGGGTTTTTTGAACTTTTATTATTTTAAGGGTTTTTTCGTAATTTTGGAATTATTTTGTTAGGGTTAAGAGTAACGCCTTATAAAAGGGGTGTTTAGGGTTTCTAAAAGGCAGACTTGATATTATATTTTTCTGTAAATCAATAGAGCGAACGAATTGTTCCTCTTATTCAATTCGCAATACTCTTTCAGCCAATTCACACACGTTTCCGACATCAATAACCCTTATCCAAGAGTTCTTGCAACTGCACCTTCAATTCTTTTAAGTCTGCAGGTGCCATCCTATATGAAGCCATTGATACAGGTGCGGCACCTGGAATAAGCTCAACAATGAACTCCACTTCTTTTTGTGGCAGCAAACCAGGAATTTCTTCTGGGAAGACATCCTAGAATTCACTCACAGTTGGAATAAATTTCTCATCAGAGCATGGCTTATCTACTTTGACCACATGAGCCAAAAATGCTTGACAGCCTGTCCTAAGCATCTTATCCGCCATAGCAGCCGATCAACCCTATCAAGTGGATTCCTACGGTCACCAACAAAAGTAACCCATCCATTGGGTGATTGAAGTGTAATCCTCTTCACCTTACAATCCATCACCGCTTCATGTCTGGACAACCAGTCCATTCCCAAGATCACATCAAACTCATTACTCTTTAGTTTCAAAAAATCTCCCAGAAATGTGATTCCTCCAATCACAATAGGTACATCACGATAAATTCGATTCACAACCACACAATTACCCAAAGGATTAGTCACAAATAGATCTCTATCAGCCAGACTAGACTCCCAACTAAGGTACGGTCACGTCCAGAGGAGAGATTACGGCTTCTACTAGCCATAATAAAAAAATCGACAAATCAAAAAGGAATTCGGGTTGGGAAAGTGTTCAAAAGCAGGTGTTAGCAAGGTACACAACTATCAAGACTTCATGTCTGTATGCAATGTCATGTATGCAATGCATGAATTTTTGAAAGCAAAGTACAAATACACTTAACTTCTAATGCACAACAAAAAGCAACCGAGAACCGATGCTCTGATACCAACAAATGTAACACCCGAACCCCCGCCTTACAGACAGATGTAGGGAGATAGACGTCACGACAGAAAACATACATATTATACTTATACTGAACAACTATCAAATATCCAAACAGAACTTATATTACTATAATAGTAAAATCTAACAATGAAATGATAAACTGGATACTTAATCAAATACTGAACTTAAAATCATCTGAATACAAAATAATTAGGAATCGAAAACATAATGTTTCAAAATCAGGTTACAACCGAAATAGTTTAATAAAACTTAAAAGTTCAATACATAATATAAGTAGATGCTAATTTGAAAACCAATGTCAGAACTGATGCATGGAGTGATATATGTGTGCCTTGCAATTCCACTGACTGTCTGAACTTTGCATTTTCCATTATGATCAGGAAAATTAACATACAAAACAAAAATAAAGAAACAACAGGGTCAGACTATCGAATGTTTGGTTAGTAAGCCAATGCCCAACATCCACACACATACAATGCTTCTTAAATTAACAATTAAGCATGGACACACAACTTATGCAGCTTACCTGGCCAACCAGAGGCTTAAAACATAAGAAAATAGAAGAATACAAAAGAATTCAAACAACTCTGTAAGGTTCTAGAGCTTACTAGGTTCCTTAAGTAGTAACAAATGAATCTGATACCATCAATAGTGATTAAATAGATTAATAATACCCTGTAAATGCTCTAAACTTAAAACTGCCATAACTTATTCATTTTAAGTCCGAATCAAGCTTATAATAACTTTTCCGAATGGGAAAATCAAGAGGAAGAAATCTGGAAGAAGTCAGGCGAAAAAAGGGTCATGGCGAAATGTCTAGGCGACATTTAAGTATTTCGCCTTAACTCAGGCAACACCTATAGGCGAAATTGAAACACGTTGCCTCAATCTGGCGTTGTGTTTGGCGATGATTGAACACTGCTTTCTCCTGGTGACTTTTACTTGGCTGAATAGAAACATGTTGCCTCATTTCTAGGCAAGGAGTTGATAGGCGATAATTTTTCAAACTGAAATTGATTTTTGGGCGACTTGTTCTTGGCAACATAAAAACTTTTTGCCTCACTTTTAGGCGACTTATTTGGCAACATAAAAACATTTTGCCTCACCTTTAGGCGACTTGTTTGGAAACATAAAATCATTTTGCCTCACTTTTTAGGGGAGGATTTTGGCAATGATTTTTAAAAAGTAAAAGTCTTGTCTAGTAATTTTGGCGAGGTATTTGGCGGAAACCAATGACTAATACACTGTTTCGTTTATATTTTGGCGAAGGCATTTGACGAAGTATTAAAATTTAAGGAAATTTTACCTGAATAATATCAAAGTAACTTGGCGAGATTTTAACTTCAAAAATGGGTATCATCTAAGTTTTGGCGAGATTGATAGGCGATGAACACAGGGTGTTGCCAACTTATTACTCAGCTTAGCGATATACCTTGGCGACATAAATAAGACTTTTCCAACTCTATACTTAGTCTTGGCGATGAACTTAGGCGGTAATGTTAGGTCCATAAAATGAGTTTCGCCTAACTTGGCGATGGTATAGGCTGAGAAGTGAAATTTCGCCTAAGTCTAACTCGTTTTAATTTCAACTTTTAAATCTTCTTCAAATTATCCAATTAGGCAATAGTCTGTCTAAAGGCAGCATGTTAACCCAATATTAGCAAATAACTCAATTCAGAAATCATCAAGGCAATCATAGTAGCTCACAGTACACTTAAGATTCAGATTTGCAGATCATATACCAGTTTACATATCAGACATCATATTTTTCATAGAATGACAGAAACATATACTAGAGTATATCAATTTGTCATGCAAGTCACAAAACTTAACAGATGATGCCAGATTATGCATTCAATATGCATCAGATTTCAAAATTTTCTTAGCAAGCTCTTATTAAACACAAAACATCAGATTACAGATTATTTGCCTGTCTTTAGTTTGATAACAAAATCAGGAACAGAAAATAGGTCATAGACCTCTTACTTATGAGCAAAGCTCCAGACAAATGGATCAAGGATCCCAGAAAGGTTGAGCAAAGCTCCAGACAAAGTTGATATCGTAACATCCAGAAGGAAACAAGGCCTAATGTTATCACATCCTGAAGACATTAAAGGCCTGTATGTTTTCACGTATCGATGTATACATTTAATATCCCTACGGCATGCCGGTCTTATCGCTATCATACTTTAGACAGGGTTTAGTTTTCATATTATAACAGAGTATAGTTTTCAACATTCAACATATATTGCATCAGTTCTGATGAGGAAATTGATGAGGAAGTATTTTTGTTGTTAAGTATATGAAAACTCAACTGATATTAGAATTCACAGCAATCAATCAAAATTCATATCAATGTCTAATGTAGTATTTTAGATATACTCTCCACAGGGATTGTAAGCTAAGAAGCATGATAGAGACTAAGATTTATACTGAATTGCTAAAAGAATCTATATACAAAATGAATCATAAGAATCATAGAGTTGATGTGAAGTAAAAGATACTAATGACATTCATTCAATTAAAACTTAAGTCAGCACTCTACTCTGTAATTGATCTTAACAATGAATAAACTGATTTGCTAAATTTGTTATAAATTAACTTCACATGCAAGTTTCACCTTAAATCACAGATTTACCTTCAAGATCATCATCTGTGATCTGTTAAAAGATATCTCAATTCAATTCAACAGATCTCAATTATATAGTTGCATATATCTCTATACTATAACCTATATAATTGATAAGCACAATCTGTACAAAAATAGATCAGTAGTCTATCTCTAGCACTACGATTCACTATTCTTAGATTTGAAACCTAATCGCCATTGTAATACCCGAACCCCCCGCCCCGACGGAAAGGGAACGCGGAGACCGAATGCCACATGCGGAAGACAAATAACGGAACATACAAATAACAAATAGAAAGATAAATACAAATCATATTCAAATCTGGAAGACAGTTCTTATAGATCCAAATTCAAATAGTTCGAAAATAAATCCAAAATCAAATTGTAGTTGAACTACAAGTTCCAAATGAAAGACAATTACATAAAAATATCCCAAGGGTACTTAATCTGAAAACAAATCCAAAACATGTGCAGCGGGTTCAAAATACAGAAATAAATCCAGCAAAATAAACTGATATGAAATCCAAATCAGAAGAGGATGCCATGTGAATGCTCGATGCCAGTGATATCCTACTATCCCACCTGACTGTCTGAACTCAGCAATTCCATTCCCAAAAAGGGTTAAAAAACATACAAAACAAAAATAGAAACAACGAAGGGTCAGACTATCGATGTCTGGTTAGTAAGCCAATGCCCAACAAACACATACAGATGCGTCTTATTAAACATGATAGTATGTCATGCACAAATGCAAGTTAGTTAACAACCAAGGGTACAAACAAAAACAAACAAGTTGATTAACAAATTAAGTTATCCCAAAATAATCCCTCTTTAAGTGATCTAGGATAAATGATTACAGATTATTTCAATTACCGAGTGAAAAAGGCTTTATAGTTATCAAATTATTTTCAGAAGGAAGACCGTAACCGAATAGTAGTTCGATAAGCAGTCCGGCAGGTTATTCGGTCAGAGAGCATACTAATCTTACCAAATTGTAATTCGGTAGACATTCCGGTAAGCTATTCGGTCAGAGAGCAATTATACAATTCCAAGGAAAGTTTAAGTGACAGTTCGGTGTCTATTCCGGTATGAAGCTCGGTCAGAGAGTTTCAAGTCTCTCAAACATGCCGAATTGTAATTCGGTACCTAACTCGGTGAAAAGTTCGGTCAGAGAGGTTGAACAGTCTTTGGAGGTTCATACCGAACTACAGTTCAGTAACTTATTCGGTAAGTAATTCGTCCATAGAGTGAATCTAATGATCTCCAGGCAGAACGAATTGTATTTCGGTAACTTATTCGGTAAGTATTCAATATCCTTCCTCTTAAGGTCAGCATAGGACTTCTGCCTATCCGATGCTTCATTTAGTTTCTCCTTAATCAACTTAACTTTCTCCTCAGCTTCCAAAAGCAAATCCGGACCAACAATCCGAGACTCTCCCAACTGAGACCAACACAACGGAGTACGGCACTTCCGACCATACAAAGCCTTATAAGGAACCATACAAATACTTATTTAAAACTGTTATTGTAAGCAAACTCAACCAAAGGCAAGTACTTAATCCAAGAACCACCAAATTCAATCACACAACATCTGAGCATGTCCTCCAAAGTCTGAATTGTCCTTTCAGATTGCCCGTCAGTTTGTGGATGAAAGGCGGTACTGAAATTCAACTTTGTTCCCAAAGCCTCCTGAAATTTCTTCCAGAATCGAGAGGTGAACCTAGGATCCCTGTTAGAAATGATAGACGAAGGAACCCCATGTAACCTCACAATTTCCTTCAGATACAATTCCGCCAATCTCTCCAAAGAATAATCAACTCGGATTGGCAAAAAGTGTGCAGACTTGGTCAAACGATCCACAATCACCCAGATAGCATCAAACTTCTCACGAGTCAATGGCAACCCAACAACAAAGTCCATAGTGACTCGATCCCACTTCCATTCCGGAACTGATATCGGCTGAAGCAAACCAGATGGAAGTTGATGTTCTGCCTTAACTTGCTGACAGACCAAACATTTCCCAACAAAATCGACAATGTCTCTCTTCATACCCGGCCACCAATAAATCACCTTCAGATTGTGATACATCTTAGTAGCACCAGGATGCATAGCATACACTTGCCTATGCGCTTAAGTCAATATTTCAGTTCTCAGACTATCGGATAATGGCACGTAAATCCGATCACCGAAATACCAACTACCATCATCTCTTTGAGACGCTTCAGTTCTCTTACCCTGACCAGATTTCTTAGCCCACTCCAAAGCTACCTCATCCGACTTCTGAGCTTCCAAAATTCTAGCAGTCAAATCTGGTTTCACTACCAGTTCGGCTACCAAAGCATCATCCTTCATACTCAATCTAGCCATCATGGCATACAAAGCGTGCATGGATTTGCGGCTAAGAGCATCCGCTACCACGTTAGCTTTACCAGGATGATAATTGATATCCATATCATAATCCTTCAAAAACTCAACCCATCTACGCTCTCTCAAATTCAAATCCCTCTGAACAGGTAGATACTGCAAACTCTTGTGATCTGTATACACAAAACACTTTGCTCCGTACAAATAATGCCTCCAAATTTTCAGTGCAAAGACAATGGCAGCCAACTCCAAATCATGAGTAGGGTAATTACGCTCATGAATCCGCAATTGCCTTGATGCATAAGCAATCACATTTCGGCCTTGCATAAGCACACAACCAACACCGTTCAGTGAAGCATCACTGTACACAATATAGTCCAACCCTTCAACCGGCTGAACCAAAACTGGAGCTTCAGTAAGCAACTTCTTCAACATATCAAAACGTTCCTGACATTTGCTAGTCCATTCAAACTTAGCTCCCTTATGCAGAAGCTTCGTCAAAGGACCTGCAATGGAGGAGAATCCTTTCACAAACCGACAGTAATAACCCGCCAAACCCAGGAAACTCCTTACTTCAGTCACATTCACAGGTGGTTTCCAAGCCATTACAGCCTCAATTTTCTTCGGATCCACCTTAATGCCATCTTTTGAAATCACATGACCAAGAAACGCTACTTCTTCCATCCAGAACTCACATTTGGACAGTTTCGCATAAAGTTGCTTCTCACGAAGAATCTGCAAAACTATTCTCAAATGCTTAGCATGCTCTTCCTTGTTCTTCTAATACACCAGAATGTCGTCAATAAACACCACAACAAACTGGTCCAGAAACTGCTTAAACACTCTGTTCATCAGATCCATAAAGACAGCAGGAGCATTAGTCAAACCAAATGGCATTACCACAAATTCATAATGGCCATACCTGGTCCGAAATGCTGACTTAGGAATATCCGACTCCCGGATCCTCAATTGATGATAACCAGATCTCAAATCAATCTTAGAGAACACACCAGCCCCTCTCAACTGATCAACCAAGTCATCTATACGAGGAAGAGGGTACTTGTTCTTTACAGTAAGCTTATTCAACTGCTGGTAGTCAACACACAACCGGAAAGTTCCGTCTTTCTTCTTCACAAACAGAACTGTAGCACCCCAAGGCAAAGTACTTGGTCGAATATAGCCTTTATCCAATAGTTCCTGCAACTGTACTTTCAATTCCTTCAATTCTGCCGGAGCCATTCGATAAGGTGCCATAGAAACTGGCGCGGCGCCCGGAACAAGCTCAATAGTAAACTCCACTTCTCTCTGTGGCGGCAAACCCGGAATTTCATCAGGAAAGACATCCAAAATTTCATTAACAGTCGGAATGAACTTTCCATCAAAACGTGGCTTATCCACCTCCACCACATGAGCCAAGAATGCTTCGCATCCACTTCGAAGCATCTTATCATATAAAGCAGCCGAAACAACCCTATCTAAAGGATTCCTACGATCCCCTACAAACGTGACCCAACCTTGCGGAGATGAAAGAGTCATCCTCTTCGCCCTACAATCCATAACTGCTTCATGTCTAGACAACCAATCCATACCCAAAATAACATCAAACTCATTACTTTTCAACTTCAGCAAATCACCCAAAAAAGTAATACCACCAATCACAATTGGCACATCACGATACACACCGGAATTGTCTTCATCTCACACTGTCATGCAGTACGGCTTTTATCTTATATTCTTCGGTAGAAGCACGTGGGTTATTGTACTTGTAGTTTATTATTACTTTAAAATAAACTTATATCTGAATTATTGACTTATTTTTTACTCATATGTGATTTACAAGTATACATAATAGTTCATCAATAACAGGTATTTCATTTATGAAGTATACATAACGGTTACTTATATAAGTGCCATCAAAATATAAACAATATATATCAGTTTTATTATACTTGTTATCTAACAGGAATTTTTAAATATAAATTATTTTCTACATAATTGTGCCAACTAATTTATCACAAATGGATAAGAAACTGGTATAAAAAATAAGAAAAATTTAGACAAGAGTAGTTTTTTTTTAAATTTTTTTTATCATAACTGCTACAAAAAACCTATAAATTATAATAGACAACAGATTTGTATTAAAATTGTTATATAAGAAATTGCTAACTACAGTCAACCTTTATAAATTAATAATGTTAGGACCGAGATATTTCATTAATTTAGCGAGTTATTATTATATCGATAAATTAATAATTTATAAATTTAAAGAGGTTTTACAACTTTTTGTTGTAAAACGAGAAGACAATGCCCCAACCCTTAAGTGCAATGAGGAGATTTAAAGATGACCTCTATATAGATTTGATGTTCAACAAAAAAAAAAAAAAAGTGACAATAGATTCATTTTTTACTAGACAATATTAGAATTTGGAATCTTTTAGTAATTATTAATTTATAATTTCGTTGGGACCAATATATATTATCCAGATTAAAAAAAAGTTATTATCTTATTATTTTATCGATTGGGGTCCAATTTGTACTTGTCCCAATTTGGAATTGGATAAATTATTAATTTTATCGAGGTTATTAATTTATCAAGTATTAATTTATAGAGGTTTTAATGTATTCACATTTTAGGTGCAGTGGCAAGTCAAAATATCTCCATCAAATTATTTTACCCTAGATTCAAAATAATTAGTCTTTGGCTTTTGAAATGATTGGAAAAATTACATCATGACTATAGTTAACTAGGTTTGACTTTTGCTAACTTAGATTAGTTTGTTTAAAATGTTTGTTCAGGCATCTATGATTTATTTTCGGACTTGACTATGATAGATTAGATATAACTTATAGTACAAGTATCCATCCAAATCGGGTATTAGGTATCTAAGTTGATTGAGCATTTGTATAATGTGGATGAAGCGTGAGTATATGGCAGGAGAATAATATATTTTAATTATAGTTCTTGGATTATTTGTCTTGATGTCGTCATTAGATAGAGATAAGTGAGATCGAATGCATTTTAAGTATTATAAATATTTATGACTTGTTGATACTTAAAGTAAACGATTTTGTGATGTGTATGAAAGGACGAGTCTTAAATAACTAATTTGAAGACTTGTTATCAATAGTGTATTGATTATTGCTTGTGTGTGTTGATTGCATTGTCAAAATGGGCTTAATGCCTGTAGGTACCTGTGCCCGCCCGAATTTTTGCAGGTACGAGCATGTAAATTAAAAGACCGTTTAGAGTGCGGGCTTTTGAGGCTCGGCCTGTTTGGGCCCGTATCCGCATGGGCCGGGCATGAGCTACCCACGGGCATACACGCATTTAAATATAAAAATATACATGCTTTAAAATTTAATTTGGATCTTATTTTTATCTTTGTTTGTGTGTTGATAGCTACTTCACTTTTTAATGTTTTTTATTTTAGAGATGGAATCTTTATTTATAATATTATGTTTATGTTTGTTTGAGCATTTTGAAATACATTAGTATGTTTGTGCAACTTAATGAGTTTACTCTACTTGTATAGTTAATTATTTGTTTAGTTGGATCCTTTTTTCTATAAAATGAGTTATTGTTAGTTTTGAACTTGTTTTTAAGATCTTTTACTTCATGTTCTATTCCTATATCCTTCTAGTATTTTTACTATATATTAAATCATTTAGCTGTGAAATGGAAAGACAAAAAGTTGATTCAACTAATGTCAACGACATTTTACTAATAAAAATATCAAATTTGTACTAACTTGTAAAAAATGAACATAATCTATTGTGCGAAAGTTTATTCGTAAATGTCATAACTTACTAAAGTCATCATCTGAAAAAAATACGGGCATGCCCGTACCCGCCTACAAGCCCGCACGGAAGGGCATGGGCATCAAAATTATGCCCATTAGAATGTGGGCTTTTAGAGGCTCGTGTCCGCATAAAGGTCGTATCCACACTGGCAGGGCCGGGCAGCCCGTTTAACAACGCTATGTGTTGATAATCTTACGAGTATCTCTTGATGGTCTCATAAGTCATATTCTTTTTAGCCGCATCACTAAGCGAAAAGCTTAGCGTGTCGGTTTGTTTTGCTTATACTTAGATACAATGATGATTTGGTGCTGAGAGTTAGATCTATTGCGCAGAAAGTCACATTATTTTCAAGGATTTAAATTTTGGATATTTTATAATCTGCTATTGGTGTATGATTTTTAAATAATAGTTAATGATTTTATTAAGGAACTCCGCTGCATTTGGTTTTGATTTTAATATGTTATATGAAATGTTTTTATGTTAATTTTATTTGATTATCTTTTATGATGAATTTCTTAGTAGTTTTAGAGTTTGTTGTCACGTCAAGAGTTCGATTCTATTATGAGTTTCTTTGTGATATTTTATCTGATTTAAAATAATTATTTTATTATTCTTCTAAATTTCAACCGTTTTCAAAATTAAAGTTTTTCAATTCGAAATTTAGTAATTTTTAATTTTAAATTGATTTGAGTCCGTTCGTATGTGACATTTGTTTGTAGTGTGCCCTAGACCCAATTGATTTGATTTATGTATCATGCATTATTTTATGAATAAAAGGTATCTTTATTATTCAGTTTAATTATTCGTTATATTTTTAACTGTGTATTAAAATCCCTATGTTAATTGCAGTGTAAAGGAAATCATGAATAGTTCATGATTATGAGATTCTTTCATATTGCAATCAATCATCCCTATGTAGTATAGTGAGACGGGATATCGCTAATACGGATAGACTAGCACATATTATACTTCTTAATAAGTTTAAGCAGTAGTTCTCATTAATCTGTAGATATACGAGATATCTAAAGTAAACATGTGGATGCCTATTAGGAATAGGTTAATTGGATGGCCCGGAATGAGATTACACATGGACGAATCATCTAATATCTGTGTACAATTTCATAGTAGCAGTGGGTGCAAGTATCCTTAGACTTGAGGTCTCCAAAATATCCTAAATACGACCTCCTGCACTTTGAGGTCATTCCTCGTAAACTCAGTGAGTTTATTTATAGGGTGATTATTTGGTGTAGCACAAACTACTTGAGGGTAGTTGAGTGACCAATAAAGGATTCGTCACTCCTGATGATAGGAGAGATATATCAAGGTTTGTTGTTAAGAAAGTTTACTCAATAAATCCTTGGCCAAGATTAGCGTGTTCATGAAATGAGTTTCATGATAGAACACTATTCAAGTAAAGGTTTTTCTAATACAAGAAAATGATAATTCAGATTCTAAGAGTTGATATCTAGTCCATACTCGAATCTGAACGAGATATGAGATGACGAAAGGAATGCATTGCAAAAGTCCTAACTACGGAAAGGTGTTGTCCGGACCATAGACAATTCAGAATAATTAGGGGTCATGATGCATTGCTAGATGCCAATCTTGATCTGTATGGTGAGAATTAATTAATTGAGGAATTAATAATTTTAACTATACTGCCAACATATTCTGATACCTAATGGGTCACATACAATAAGAGTTTTAGTACTCAGAGTAAAATAGCTGTTGAATATGATTCAGTTAGATAATATTTGATGTTATGGAGAATGAAAGAAAAAGATAGAAAAATGTTTTAAGATTAATTCAAAGAGTTGGATTAGGTCCAATTAGATTGGATAAAATATAGTGGGCCAAATTTAATGGGTTTATATTTGATAACTATTACTTGTTGGTCAAGTAATAATAATGTTTATTATAAATATTAAATAGTTTAATATTATATTTATTTATTATTTTGTAAAATAAAATAAAATAAAATCTTAATAGGATAAGGATTTGAATTTTGAATTCAAAACAAACTCTATTATTTAATTATATGTAATATATATATATATATATATATATATATATACCCCAGAAAGTGAGGGAATTTTTTTTATTTTAATCTTTTACACTATTGTGGCACCGTGAAAGAAAAAAAGGAAAATTTTATTTTTATTCTATATTCTTTTCTTTTATTCGGCTTTAATTCGCTAGCACGAATTATCCAAATTCAGGCTATTGCCAAATCGTTTAGTTTCTAAGTTACGAACTCTGTGTGGATACCGTTGGAGGCACGACTCGGACGGGTGGTGGTTCTGTTGGTTCGGATCGTTTGGACGGAACGTGAAGGAACTCGGACTCGGATCGTCTATTCAAAACGTGAAGGAACTTGGATTCAGATCACTTGGAAAAATCGCGAGAGGTTGTCATAAAAGTATGGTTTCTCAATCTATTTTTATTTACACTATTGAAATCATATTTCGAATAAGTGATCGCTGGTTCAATTAGGAATTTACAAATTGTAAATTCCACTGCGTTAATAATTGGATTATTCTGTTCGTAAATTCCCAACAACATTATGGTCCGATTTTCCCCAACTAGGTAGGGTGTTACAATAGAAGTTACAATTGACCACTATTTGAGTGGGTTATTTGCAATATTAACAAAAAGAATATCCATGGTACAAGATTTTTATTCTTGTTCCACTCCCACTACTAATAACGAGTGTATTCCGGGTATGCTCACCAAAGAGCTCCACTAAATAGAAGGATTTAGCTAAAAAAAATAAAAAATGCAATTAGAAATGGCAATTTGATCAAAGTTTAGGCAACAGAAAGAGGTGAAGCTACTGTCTTAGTATTGCTCATCAGAATAGCACTCTCTTCAGAGTGTAGTTGTGTAATTTGCTGCATACTACCATTGAAATCTTCCTCACATTCCCCCCATTGAATTCTCTGCAATTCCTTTACAACCTGTAGACACATAAAGGCTTATTCTGCTACCGAAGTCACCATCCTTTTTACCTCAGTATCCAAATGAAATCCAATACACGGATCTACCAACTCATCAATGGCCTCATTCTGAATCCTATTCAAAGCTAATAAACCCAAGTTAATTTCCTCCTTATGCCTAGATGTATCAACAGCTAACATGGACGATATAAGCTCGACAAGCACAACTCCGAAACTATACACATCACTTTTATCGGTCAGTTGATAACATTTATAATATTCGGGATCAATGTAACCCGGAGTCCCTTGTGGAGCTGTAGAAACATGAGTTACATCTGAAGGAAACAGTCTTGATACCCCGAAATCCGCAACTTTCACACGGTAATAATCATCAAGGAGAATGTTGTTGGTTTTGACATCTCGGTGTATTATATCAGAGGCGTGAAGGTAAGCCAAAGCTGTAGCAGTTTCTATGGCGATGTTGAGACGAATAGGCCATGTTAGTAAACAAGGATTGGCTTGATCGCCGTGGAGATGATCAGCTACCGTGCCATTGGGAATATATTCATACACAAGAAGGAGACCTTGTCGCGGTTGAGTGCAGCCGTAGAGCTGGACAAGATTTTTGTGGTGTAAACGTGTTAGGATTTCAACTTCATTGATAAATAACTCCACTCTTTTGTAACTGTGTTCGTATAAACGCTTCACAGCAACTTCTCGTCCGTCTTTTAGCTTTCCTGGTTAGAATCTTACACATTATTTCAAATAGAATAAAACTTGATTGGATGGAAATTTGATGGATTAATAATTATGTAAAGTTTCTTGCATTAGATTTTCCATTTGTTGGGGGAGAAAATTTAATATTTAAAAGAAAAAGAAAAAAAAAAGAAAGTTTGTTACCGTAGTAGACAGTTCCGTATCCTCCATCTCCAAGCCTTTTATGATGACTGAAATGATCAGTAGCTTCTGCAAGTTGATTGTAAGAGAAAATTCGAGCACCTAAGTAGACACTGCCCACTTCCATGTCAGATTTTGAGGAATTCGAATGTAAATTTGAAGAGGCACGTTTTCTTCTCCGTTTACATTTTATGATACATATGGATGACAACACAATCATCACCATCAATCCTCCAATTCCAACCACAAGTCCTAACTTCAACATCTTCTCTTCATGTCCTGCTATGTAAATAAATTACAATGTATAAATCAAATAAGCTTATTTACAAGTGTTAATTTTGATACATACCTGGTTTCACATTGGAGCAATGAAAATTTCCATTGTGATGAGTTTGGCATGTAGCTCCTTTCCGATAACACGAAGAGCAGTCCCTTGTTACATTGACATGAAGATAGAAGGAGGCAGTGACCAAATTGACAAACTCAACGCTGTTTGGAGTTTTGTTAACTTGGGAAATATTTGAACAGTTTGTTGAGAAAGATCCTGAAGTGATATCAAAGGATAAATAAGGTGTGATGGGCAGAGTTAGATTTTTCAAGGACATGTTACATTGCTTCTGATTCTCAGACTCGAGTAAAAGCGTGTTGTCCATTCTGATCTCTTTGACAGAAAACTGAGACCCATGTTTCTGTGGCAGCTGGATGTTTGGAAATTGGTTTTGGTGATTGCAATTGTCGATTATTAGCAATCCACACACAGGGTTTGTTCTGTTTGAGAAGGGGAATCTGATTTCACCCAGTTTGACAAGGAAAAGGTGGGCATTTTCGGTAGATTCGAGTTCTTCTTGCTTCTATTGAAGATGGTACTGAGAGATGGAAGATTAACAGGAGTATGAAAGAAGCATATGAAGCCATTTGTTGGTCCGCAGGAGGTCCATGTTTGTTTCGGTTCTTTTTTTTTAATGAGTGATTTAGGTATTACCGGTCAATTTGTTAAAACACGCCAGGAGAAGAAGAAATTTGTCAACATTATGGGCTGATGACAACTTCCACTATGTGTGATTTTTGCTAGGATTTGACTAAAACATCTGCCGTTGATTCCCACACTTGGAATGTCGCTATATTAAAACGTCAAATTTGACTGTGATGGAAAAAATATGTTGTTTCGAAAGCAAAAGTTTGTTTGACTTGAAGTCGTAGGTCTCTTTGAATAACCAATTTAGGCGTGTTCAAGGATGTTCCAAAAATCGAAGATCGAGATGGGACGGTAACTCTAGATAAGACCGAGAGCGGGAGTTTAAATGGTTAAGACGGTTTTATTAAAGTTAAATAAAAATAAAAATTTATTAAAAATTAAATTATAAATAAATTTATTTTTATTAAAATAACATACTTAGACCCGATCTTGAGTTTTGATAGACTGATTATACTCAATCACGAGTGTTAGGTGACCGATTTCGTTTGGTCAGGACGATGAAACTCCCTAACCCAAGAGAAGATAAACCCTAATCCAATGAGAAGATCTATTTCAGAGAAATAAGATATTGAAAAGTTGAAAGATGAAAGATATATTTAATTGATGAAAGGAAACCCCTTATATAGGGGTTACAACCTAAATCAAATAGAAATCCTTTTAAGAAGGAAATTTCTAAATTAAGTAGAAATCCTTTTAAGAATGAATTTCCTAATATTTTAGAAAATCTTAAAAGAAAACAAATAAATCAAATAAGGAAAATAAATCCTAAATCCTATTAGGAAATAAACTTTAAAATAATAAATCCTAAAATAATTAGGGCTTCTTTCTAATCATGACCCGGTCCAAGTCTTCCCCGTAAAATTCAAGGCTAACTGATCCACATCATTCCCTTTCACTTTAGAAGAATTCGTCCTCGAGTTCTCATCAAATATTTGTGGAGAGTGTTAAATTATTTCCACCTTCTTTTCTTCCACATGTATATTGTCTTCAATAATAATAATTTGAAGATGTCGTGAAGACAAATAATCTTTAAAAAAAAAATATTTTGGCAACATTATCTAAATCTCCAGACTTCTTGTAGAAAATAAAGTGCGTCATTTTTGAAAGGTGTCAACTGTAACAAAAATAGAGTCTGATTCACATTGAGTACATGTGTTAGGAATAGAACAGACAGAATAGCACCAACCAGAGTAGAAACAGAACAACAAAGTATGGAAAGTAGAAAGAGACACAAGAGATTTAACGTGGTTCGGCAATGTGCCTACTCCACGAAGGAAGAGAATAACAATCCACTATAATGATCAAAGGGATTACAATATATCACACAAAATAGCCACAAAAGGCTACACTCAAATCTCACAACCCAAGGCACCCAAACTAAAACCCCTAACTCTCGAATGTGTTTCCCACACTCACAATGTGAAATTCTCTTTACAATTGGATGCTTTCTTCTTTGTGAGACGCCTCTATTTATAGTGATCACAAAACCCACTTTCCTAATAGTTTCTTTCCAATAAGGAAAAGTAAACCATAACAATTGGGAAAAACAAATCTCCTCAAATTAAGAAAACTAGCAAATAGGAAATAGATCCAAAAACCAAAATAGAAATTCCTTCCAAAAAAGGTTTTCCTAGTGAATCAAGTAATTTAGGATTCCTTATGATTCAAGGCATCCCAACAACATGGAAGGCCGATAACGAAATCCACATCTGCTATTGGCAAAGTAGAATCTACTTCTGCTTCTAGCAAAATTGAACCTGATTTTGCTTGTGTACATGGAAGGCTGATAAAGAAATCCACATCAATTACTAGCAAAATAGATTCTATTTCCGCTTCTAGCAAAATTGAGTCTGCTTTTACTTCTACTTTCTCTTCAACTTGAGGTGAATCCTTCTCGATTACAAAATCGCCATCAAATTTGATCATGATCTCACCTGACACTTTCGATGTCATTGTAGATTTCTCTTCCATTTTAGAAGGTTTCACGGATTCAGTAGGCAAGATCACAATCTTCTTTTTATTCCACCTGAAGTTATACGAATTATTTTCTCTTTTGTATACAACATTCAGATCAAATAACCAAGGTTGCCCCAATAAGACTACGCACGTATCAATACCCATAACATCACAAATTACAGTATCTGAATAAGATTTACCCATCGAAATAGGTACTCTACAGATTCGATTTACTTCTATCAACATACCTTCTTTATTCCAAAAAGCCTTGTATGGTGAAAGATGAGGCTTTGTCGGTAATTGTAGGATCTCTACAAAGTTTTCAGCAATTAGATTGTCATAGCTGCAACTATCTATAATCATCCTACAAACAGCATCTCCAACTCGACAATATGCTCGAAAAATCTCCATCACTGATATTGCATCTTGATTATCCCCCATGGATGAACACTGCTCTGATACCAATAGACGCAGAACGGAAGCGAAAAATAATGATAAAGACTATTTCGACTCGGTCACGAGTTTTGATAGACTGATTATACTCGGTCACGAGTGTTAGGTGACCGATTTCGTTTGGCCGAGACGATGAAACTCCCTAATCCAAGGGAAGATAAACCTTAATCCAAGGGGAAAATCTATTTCTGAGAAATAAGATATTGAAAAGTTGAAAGATGAAAGATATATTTAATTGATGAAAGGAAGCCCCTTATATAGGGGTTACAACCTTAATCAAACAGAAATCCTTTTAAGAAGGAATTTCCTAATATTTTAGAAAACCTAAAAAGAAAACAAATAAATCAAATAAGGAAAATAAATCCTAAATCCTATTAGGAAATAAACTTAAAAATAATAAATCCTAAAATAATTAGGGCTTCTTTCTAATCTTGACCCGGTCCAAGTCTTCCCCATAAAATTCAAGGCTAACTGATCCGCATAACCATGATGCAAATCCATGTTTTATGTGAAAGTGGGGTTGTTTCGAATTATTTTGAAAAGTATGGGGTTTTTCGAATTATTTTTCAAAAACAGGTTCAAAAACAAAAATTTAGGTAAATAAACTAACAAAATTGATTTAAGTTTCTAAATCTTAAAAAGGTGAAATTGCACCGAATGAACGAAAAAAATCACCATACTCTTTTAAATTAAAAGAAAAATTATAAATTAAAATCGCAACACATATCATTACCATTCACATATGTTATGAGATTATACATTTATCCATCTATAATAATGTGAAGATAAAAATTCTCACCATCGAACTTTAACAAGCAAAAGTCGTTTGTGTTTTTTCCCCTTCTAATCGACTTTTTTCATTGCCATGGATGAAATTACTCATTCTATCTTTTCAATTAATCTTGTTCGTCACATTAAGGTGGTGATCTTAGTGTGTTGGGATTATTTCAAAATCTTCAATGTTAAATGCTAGCATGATTATACTAGTTCTATTGAAATAAAATTAGAGTTTATTTGAAGATGTTGAAACAACTGTTTAATTTTGTTCTTAGTGTTTAGAGTTTTGTTGTGGGGGCTTATAAGATTATTAGGATTCTAATTAGTTGAATCGTGTTTGGAGGAGTGATCCTCTAAATAGGTAGCAAATAGTCTTTCCTTACGTAATAACCGCTCCATTATGATAATAATGTATGATGATCCTTTTTGTCAATACCATTTGCTTGTTGTGCAATTATTTACTTATGTTTTGTCAATGCTGATTAAGAATTTGTTTCGTGGTGTGTTGTGTCATTGCTGATATTTTGTGTCGCATAGGAAGTGATTATAGGAGTTGTAGAAGGAGAAATATAATCCGTTATAGGTTAAAAGAGAACGTCATTTTAATCTAGAAATATATCTTAAATAAATTAAACACTTGATAAAATTTATAAACGCGATTAAGAAGCTTCCATTGGCTAAACAACCGAGTAAATAACTATTAATAGCTCTAGCTCAACAGAAGTTAAACAAAACAAGAGTTTTGGTTTGGAATAAAAATGCGATGGTTGAATTTATTAGTACCAACAATTTAAGGAAAACTTAGTTAGTGATCGAATAGTGTTTATATGATTTCTTGAGTATTTTACACCTTTTGAACTTTTATCCATACTAATTTACTTTATATCAAACATGTAAAATATGCAAAATCATTTCTTATAGGCTTTGTTTAGATGTTGCGTGAGAGCCCGCCTAGTAATTATAGACATTTGACATGAGTTTTCAAATTCCAATATTAATTACCCTTATTTGTTAGGACGGTATTTGAGAAATCGTGTAGCCACATAAATATTTTTAGAGTATTTCACAGTACCATATAATATACTTCCTTTACTTCACGAATTTTTTGTTCTGGTGCACATGTTTTTCACCATGTATATATATATTTTTAAAAAAATTAACTTAAATATTGTTCAAAACATTTGTAAAGGAGGACTTTAGACTTTATATATCTCTGCATGTTAAAGCCAATACAAGTTAATTTCAAATTGGATTTTTTTGTCCTTTATTTTTGGTTCTGTTTTATTAGTTTCGCTCGCGAACTTTTTAGTTGTTCTTGACAAATTTTTAATTATGCTTTTTAGTTTTTTTCATTAAACTTCTTCAATATTTTGTCCTCCTACACAAGATTTTCATTTTGCTTCATAGATTTTTTTACTGTTAATTTTTTGTTGGTAAAATTTAATTCAAATATTTTCCAAAATACATGCAAATGAAGCTTTATATATATCACTAAGTAGTGAGGCCGTTCAAAGTTAATGTTAAGTTGGGTATTGGGTCATTCATAAGTTTTTCCCTGCTACATGAAATTTCATCCTCCTTCATAGGTTTCTTGTTCTCATCCACAATATATTTGAATTGCTTCACACAAAACTATGTATTCACATAGAGAAGTGTCCTTCAGAGCTGTTTTATTCTCCTTTACTGTAGATATTTGTTTTCCTTCATAAATAAAACTATACACTTTAAAACACTTAATAAAACTTTAAGAAACATTTAAAGGCCATCATGAGCATTTAAAGCCATTCACACCATCTTTATATCTCTACATGGGATTTCACATTCTTCACAGAAAATTTCTTCTCCTTCATAAAATTTTAATTAATATGTTATAAGACCCTTATAAATGTCAAAATTAGGGTTTTAATTGCTCGAAATGTAAAATATGATATTCCTTACTTGTCTATTAAATATGAAGGTATTCGTAATTGTAATTATTTAAAATGTATTTCATTCAACATGTCACAAGAGTTTAAAATATATGTTCACTTGCATTGTTCTTTACTTGTATTTTATGAGATAAACATCAAGACTGACTTGGTTGTAATTTTGGTTTGTAAATCTTCTCTTTGTTGAATCTGTGTTATATGACTGAAGCATCTCAAAATTGCATTGATGGATAGAATAAAGATAGTTAATCTTGTGTAATCTCGATCTTCGGTATTTAGTTATAGGTTATGAGCCCATTATTGTTATTTTCATCTATTGGGCTTTTTAATTGGCATTGTATAAAAATTAGAAACATAATGATTAATGAATATGGATGGTGGTTGACTTTGACTTGAATGAATCGGCTAAGAATAACTAATGGAATATGGGTAAATATTCATGAACCTATACACATTCTTAGTTGCCTATTTAGATGCATATAATGAGCATTTGCCTACTAAAAATTGACTAATTAGTGATTAATGGAAATAATGATGAAAGATAGTTAATAAGCTTGGTATTAATTTGGTTGGTAAGTTTTGGTAATATTAAGAATTTGTAAAACATTAGTGAAGTGCAATATTGATTGAAACTTGAACTTGAAGTGTTTGCTTTTTTGCTGCAACAAGTTGATCAAGTAGACTACTTTCGGTTGGGTGCTTTATGTACTCATTTATGGTATTAGGACCATGCATTGCAGGTTTTTAATTCATTTGTCCTGTAGTTGCGATAGATCATGCAACACATTTGAAAGGACAACTTAGAGGGGTGATATTCGATGCAATAAGTTTGGACAAGTCTAACAACATCTATCCGGTTGTTTTTTATTTTGCTCCTTGTGAGGATAAGAATGCTTTATTTTGGTTTATGAGTAAGCTTCGTGTAACGTCCGATTTTTGGGCCTAAAAGTTTTTGTGATTTTGAGTCGGTCGACTTTTGGTAAATGGTCGAATTTTCAGGGATTTCTATGTAAGAAGGATCCGAAAATTCACTCCAGGCACAAAATAGTAATTAGAAACTATTATATGCAAAGGTTAAAATGAATTACTTAAACCATTTTCAAAAATGATTTTGATAAAATGAGGTGTTAGGGACAATTCCGTAATTTTGGAAAATTTGGGGTTAAAATGGTATTTCAAACCAAAACGTATTTTCGGGTATGGGTAAACGAATTTTAATTATTTTAGTGTGATGTGAACCAAAGGAAGCAGAAAAATAATCGGTGGGTCAACGGATTAACTAGTGGGCCAAAATCCATTAATTTTCCAAAAGCCCACCAAACCAAATACATTTGAGCTCACCCAACAAAAATACACCCAACTACACTCTAGCCAAACACAATTAAGAACCCTATCAAAACCCTTCTCTTGATAGAATACTATTCATCTTCTTCTTAACACCACCATTATACGTAAAACCCACAACCTCCATTATCATCTCCCAAACAACAATCCCACTGCATACACTCCTAACCCAACACTCTAGAATCCTTGACAGACAACCCTCTAGGAAGGTCTCCACTCACCTCACCATGTCTTTTGGTAAGAACACAACTCACTTTAATGGTGTTTTAATGGTTTTGGTGTTCAAACACCCTTTATTGTACAATTGATACTATTGAATGAAATAGATGCTTCCATAGAGTAGTTTTGTTATTAATTTTTCTAGTCACCATTCGAATAGAGCCCTAGAGTAGTTATATGCCATCAATTGGTTAATTGATGCTATATTATATTATATTGTTGTGATTGTATTGTGTGTATGTTGCCAATAGGCAATATTGGTGACGGAGCACACCGACCGGAAGCGAGCTAGCTTTTGGGTCTTCGGATGAGAGGTTAGCAAGCTCTTTTTAAGCTCTATATATATTGAGTGTTATTTGTTTGTTGTGTGATTGCATAAATTGGTTAAAAGCATGCTCAACATAAGTGTTATATGTTGACATGATATGAAATGATAAGTTGTGGATGTTGGTGATTAATGCTAGTGTTGCAAATATGAAAGATTATCGAATAGTGATGAATTAATGCTTACGGAATCTTGGTTGTGGAACTATAAAATGAGACTCTATATGTGTGTAGTGTGGAAATAGCTACATGAGTTTGAAAAGTGTTGAATTCAAGAGCTTAATCCACCTCTTGTTAAAAAGGCTAAAGAAATGCGTTTTGAACATGTTTCAAATGGTTGTTGGATGTGTTGTGTTGTTATGATTTCACTAAAGAACTAATTGCTCTTATTTGTAACTAATTAGTGAAGGTAGTGGCATGCCATAGGGTAGTAATTAGAATTCTCAACATGTGTGTACATGAATGATTGATTGGCATTGAGGCCAAAAATGAATAACGGTGCGACGGCACCACCGCCTTCGGGCCTAACGAACGAATCCAAAGGTAGATGACCGAATCGAGGGAGATTAAATCGGCTATATGGATTATTGCTCTTCGGACCTTAATGAGACCTTGGCTCTAAAACGATAGCTTCGGCCCTAACGACCCGATTTCACTAGTCACGTTAGAACTAAGGGCATTAAATAGAGATCAATGAACGAATGCCTTATTGCCATGTTTGACTCCTAAAAGTGTTTATATTGAATTTTGCTTGAAAACATGGGATTGGTGATGAATGTATGCTTGGTCTTGATTGAATTGTCATGTGGAAATGGACTAAAATTTTTAAATTGTGACATTATGTGGGTCTTTATTGGCTTAATTGCATAAATCAAGATTCGGGAAACCATATTGAATGCTTGATAATCAACTTGGTAATAACTTGGTTGGTATGTGATGGTCTTGCTTGAAATGGTAGAATAGGAGAAAGTTGGGAAATTGGAAATTGTTGTCTTATTTTGCTGCTGCAACAAGTTGACCAAATAGGCAACTTGTTCAGCTTAGTTCGCCCAAATGGTTGGATTGTTTGACTAGCGATTTGTTTGTATGTGTTGGTTGACATACATAGAGAGTGTGTTTAAAATTTGGTTCGATTCCGATGTCGTTTGGTTGGGTTTTGAAACTGAGCCAATCGCTCAGATAGGTGACCAGGGCAGAATCTGTCGATTTACCAAATTACAGTGTGGTAAGTAGTTCAGTATGTGGCTCGGCCAGAGAGCCAGTTTTGTGTCCAGTTACTTACCGAATTACATTCTGGCATGCAATTCGGTATGTAGCTCGGCCAGAGAGCCAATTTTGTGTCCAGTTACTTACCGAATTACATTATGGCATGCAGTTCGATATGTAGCTCGGCCAGAGAGCCAAATTTGTGTCCAGTTACTTACCGAATCACATTATGGCATGCAGTTCGGTATGTAGCTCGGCCAGAGAGTCCGTTTTGTGTTCAGTTACTTATCCGAATTACATTATGGCATGCAGTTCGGTATGTAATTTGGCCAGAGAGCCAGTTTTGTGTCCAGTTGCTTACAGAATTACATTATGGCATGCAGTTCGGTATGTAGTCCGGCCAGAAAGCCAGTTTTGTGTTATGTTACTTACCGAATTACATTATGGTATGTAATTCGGTTTGTAGTCTGGTTAGAGGGCCAATTTTGTGTTAAGTCACTTACCGAATTACATTATGGTATACAATTTGGTGCGAAGCTTAGCCAGGCTCTCTACCTACCCCTTTTTGTTGGTTTTGAGCTTTCAATTATGTACGACGTCTAGTAACTTCCAATATCCTAATTGTTCTTTGTCATTACCTAACGGATTGATCAATGTTGAACTATTGTTGATGTGAATAGCTAGCAATGCATGTTGTGTGACATGAATATTAAACTAAAGACGCATCTTGTGTGTGATTGTTTGAGTACGAGTTTGCTTACCAGGCACCGATAGCCTGACGCTTTCTTTTTCATTTTTTTGTCTTGGTTTCGAATTTAATTTGGGCAGGTGATCGAGCGAGATAGGGCCATACCATTGCATATCATGGAGTGTCTTGGAGATCATAGTGCATCCCTCATGTTTTCTTTCATGTTTATACACTTGTTTATGTGGGAATCTTGACTCCCTTGTTGTTAGAATAATTTACAAGCAACTCATCAGACTTGTTTATCAATTATTATTATATTATGCTTTGAACCTGTTATTTATAATGTTTATGAGGACTATTTGAATATATAATTGAGATGTGACTATATGTATATGTATATAAATGGATGAAACGTTAAGGACTAGAAATAACGAAATTGTAAATGTATATATGGCCTTCCAGCCCTCACGCCATGGTTCGCCATGGGCGGGGATTGAGACGTCACACTTCGGGTGGCTATTGGAAAAAGAGATGATCTTATTCTTGTTACGGATTATGGCATGAGCATACTAAAGGTTGTTCATGAGGTGTATCTGAATATACCTCACATGTCCTCTAACTATCATTTGAAGTAGAATTTGCTAAAATACTACAGGAAAAAGAACGATGTACAATAATCCTTTTGTTAAGCTGCATTCACGTATTCTAGGGAGAGGTGTGTTCACTTGTTGCAAGGTATAGCAAATGCGTGCCCCAATATCCATCAAGAACCTATTAAGTTAGGCGTGAAAAAGTGAGAAAAAATCATACTGCCTTAAGTGAAGATTCATATGATGACAATAAACAGTGAAGAGTCTCTAAACAAAGTAATTCTATGCCAAATTGGTTTTTGATAAGTTTAGAATTTACCTATGTTTTAGCATCTTTTATGAGTATAAATATAATGAAATTGAGCTTAAAAGATGAGATATTGAATACATTTCCATTAATTCTAGACTATTATTGCTGAGACAGGGACTTGGATGAAAAGTTGTGGAAAATGAGCTAAAACCTGCAATATCAGAAGAAAGAATGACCAAATTAGAATTTCATCCAAAGTAAGCAAACTGGCGAAATAATTTTACTAAGAAAAGAATTCGCCTAAAGACGTCGCCATGATTTGGAGTGAAGGGCGATGCAGTAGGCGACATAAAGAAGATTTCGCCTCGAAGAGTTAAACATGGAAGGCGAAACAGGAATTCCTCGCCTTCGTATATCGCCTGCTTGACAGAAATTAAGGCGATGTAGATTGAATTTCGCCTACCTCGAGGGGATGTTTGATGCGATAAAGGGGAAATATCGCCAAATATAAGGATTATCACAGGCGACATTTGATGAGACATCGCCTAGAAGATCTTAACTGAAAGAGTGTTTGGGCGAAAAATGTCAACTCGCCTGAATATCAGACGACGTACTGTGGCAACATTGAGGATATTTCACCTAGAAAGACTGATAGCTTGGCGATCAAGACAAGCAAAATTCGAAGAAGTCGTTTGGTTCAGGCGAAGGAACAGGCGACATAAATGGAGAAAAAATGTTACTTCGGCAATTTGTGTTTCTTTGTTGATTTTATTTAGAAATTGCCACTGAGCCAAACTCTATAAATAGGAGCTCAGATGAAGTAATTAGTGTGAAGTTTTTTAGAGAAAAATAGTTTTAGACGTTTTGATTTTCACTCTTGACATTCTCGTTATACTTTAAGAGAAATTCTAGATTCTTCTATACGCTTTATTCAACATCTTCAGAGAAGTTTCTTGAAGAAGTTTTGTGCTCTGTTTCTGTTGATCATTGAAATTTAGCTTGAAAATTGTGAAGCAACAACTTTGACAGAGTCTAGCTTTAATCTTCCTCGGTAAGATTTAGATCTTGAGCATGTCGATGATGATTTCTGTACTTGATTGAATATGCTGAAGTAGATGTGCTAGCTAAAAGCTCTGTTGATTTGTTGAATCTTGATGTTGATTATCATTTCAATTGCAAAGTTTCTTGTACAATTATGGCCAGATCTACTAGATTTTATGAGTTAATTTAATTACAAGAACGAGAGTTACGTAATATTGTTAATCTGATATTTGATTTAGACCAGAGATGGCGATCAGGTTTCAGATCTGAGAACAGCGGATTGTAGTACTAGAGATAGACTACAGATCTATTTTTCTACAGATTGTGCTTATCAATTGTATAGGTTGTAGTATAGAGATATATGCAACTATATAATTGAGATCCGTTAAATTGAATCGAGAGATCTTTTAACAGATCACTAATGATGATCGAGAAGGTAAATCTGTTATTTAAGATGAAACTTGCATGAGAAGTTAATTGATAACAGATCTAGCAAATCAGTTTATTCATTGTTAAGATCAATTGCAGAATAGAGTGCTGACTTGAGTTTTCATTGAATGAATGTCATGAGTTACTTTTACTTCACATCAACTCTATGATTCTATGATTCTATGATTCATTTTGTATATAGATTCTTTTCGCAATTCAGTTTGAATCTTAGTCTCAATCATGCTTCTTAGCTTACAATCCCTGTGGAGACGATATCTAAAATACTAAATTAGACGTTGATAGGAATTTCGATTGAGTACTGTGAATTTTAATATCAGTCGAGTTTCGTCCCATCAGTTTTCCTCAAGGCATGAAGCAGCAAACAAGTTAAGGACTTCAATCACAGTTGCAACGTTTGCCAAAATCATACATGAATGAGATAATAGATAAATGTAATGTGTTTCCCTTTCGAGAATCATCCAAGTACTAGGTCAAGCATGAAGAGTAAGGAGAGGGCATAGTCAATATAATGGAAATAACATGCATGTGCAGGCGGCGAGATTCAAATAAGTTTTTTTTTTTTTATTTTCACACTATCGCGTATGCTAGTAAATGTTAAAGATTTTCTTTAATAGTGTAACGCCCAACCCCCGGCCACGGCGGAGCCGCGAGCGGAAGCTGAAGCGCCACATTACAATCTATATATTCTTTTGATACAATACAATACGATACAACAGGTGCGGAAATAAATGTTAATATTAAAATAATCAGATTTAAAATAACCCTCTTGAACCTGTTTTGAAAACAATAGAATAGTCTAGACAATTCATTTGAAAAGAAACCTATATAATTCATATAATCAAAATAACCCTGTCTGTAACATTTATTCAATAAAATGAAAATATTCAAATATCTGTCCAACGAAATATAAACTAAAATATTTAAATAGTCTTTACATATCCTTTAAAACTAATGAGAAAATAAAAAGGGAAACAATGTTGTCAATATGGTTCCAAAAACATGAAGAATGCAATGCAACCTTCAATCTGCTCGATCACCTGTTTCACATTTTCGATAGAGATAGAAAAAGTAAAATGGAAGAAAAACAACGTCACCCAAGAAACACAAGCAATGCGTCTATTTAAACATACAATTATGATTTTTGGCACAAAATGCACTTAGGTCTAGCAATCAATCATAATAGATACAAACCCGCCCAATTTCCATTTTATTCACGAGTTCAATAAGGTGTATTAATCCTCACGTTCCAATTATACTCATTACATTCAATTAACATTCTTAGGCATCCATATAGGTTCTATGTATCCATATAAAACCCCCAAAGCAATCAACTATCCACTAGCATTTATCACGCAATAACAATCACATTATGTTTCCAATTTTATTAGACTGCCACTAATATAGGATCAATAATGAAACGGGATCAATTAGGTCGAAGCCACAAATTAGGCCGAAGCCACCAATATGGTCCGCAGACCGAGATCCGTAGAGTCGTTTATTCCCCCTCGGGACGGACTATTACCTTAGAATCCCATCAATTAGGTCTGAAGACCATCAATAACAATATGCCCGCAGGCGGTGTGCCGTCACACCCAATAGGAATCGTCACTCAGTTTTTCAATGTGGTTAGCTAAACTAAAGGTCCTATTTTGCTCAATAGGTTGAGATATCTCGGGTACCCCTAATGACATGTCATTCCATCACTACTTTCAACCATGACTAAGGCAATCATTAATTATTCAATTAGCTGATCAAACAACCAATTTTCCTTTAGCAATCAAACAATTACAATATATCAATCCATTGGCTTTCAATCAATCAATTATCGGGTACTTTACTAGTGCCTTATCCATTTATTTTTAGCTCTGGCTAACTAAAACCTAAGTCTAACAAGCAAAAGACTTATCTTTATATCTAAGCAGCAACATACTAACAATAGCAGCAATCGATATCCACCCTATCAATCACTATCTAACTTTACCAATTACAATTCATGTGATTATCTTGTTTAAGCGTATTAATGCACAATTATAAAACACACAACAACCAATATAGAGCATAAAACGACGTTGCTAACCTTTCTTCCGACGATAAGTTAAGCTAAGCATCGCCGATACGATCCTCGGCACTGTCTGCTTCACCAAAGACACCCAAACGGAGAGATCGCAACGAACTAGAGCAAAAACCACTTGCGAAAAGAGAAAAATCGAGAGAGAGGTTGCGAATGAAGAGGATTCGGCCAAATTAGGTTTTAAAAATCCGATTTCGGTGGTTGGCGACAAGGCTGGCGACATAGGCCTTATATTGCCAAAGCGCACCGAGAAGAACACTTCTATTTCGCAGGATTCACTCACTGGCGACAAGGCCGGTGACATAAAGCCCTTGTTGTCAGCGCTGGCAACATGCTTGGCCACATAAGGCTTATGTCACCAGCACAGCCAGTGCTCAGCACTTTCGTTCCTTCCTTCTTTCCGATTCATTTTTGCTTCGATTTTCGAAATAGAATCATTACAATACCAATAAACATTCCCATAGCAATCCAATGAAGTAGAATACCAAATCATTAATCAAAAGTTTAAGAGTTACAAGCAAGATCAAATAAATCAACAACCAACTTTAGTTCGAAAGCAAGAAAATGTTTAGCCCCAAAATTAGGACGTTACAAATAGTGAACACTGCTGATACACATATGAGCAATGTGTGCCCGAGTCTGTGAATGGTGTTCACATTTTGTGATTACAGATCACAGTGTACTATTCATTTTGATGATTGTGTACTATTCTATTTTTAGTTGTTGCTATTCATTTTAATTGTTCACTGATACAGATTTGTGTAATAATTGATTATAGAAATAGGATTCTTGGGTGTGGCAACCAATGATTTCATGACATTCCTAACCATAGTAGAAAAGTCTTAGATTGATTAACCTAAAGACAAGTGATTTCGTTCACCTGCTTTGGGTACAAGAAGGAATAAGTGTGGTAGGTGTCAAGGGTTGGGTCATACTAAGAGAACCTGTACTAATCCTTCTTCATCACCTAAAGAAAGTAGAAGTTGGGTGGAAAATGGTGAATGATCACAAGTAGGAGCGGCAGAGTTTTGCATTATTGGTGTTGTGGTGGCATAAGTAAATTAATTTAGTGTTATGTAATTTATGTACGTCACTTGACATAACATGTATTATTATGTATTATATCATTTGGGAAATGCGATTTATAATCATAGTCTGTGAATTTTGGTTACAAGTATTTTACTTTAAACGCAGCTTCAGAATACAGATCGGATAATATAATGTGCTTTCCTCACCTCGTGTATGCTATTATGAGTGGACTTGATGTGTTGAGGTAGACTCCCCACCTTATTGGAGCAACAATGAGCTTTGAGCACACACTGTGAGCAAAGGTCACAATTTGTGAACACGGATCACACTGCCCTCATATATCTCATACGGGCTCAGAAAAGACATTCAAGGACCTTATGTGACTTACAATTAAAGAATATGGAATTTGATATCATCTTATAATGTTTTCAGTGGACTTGATGTTTTGCGAAAGCCACTTCATCCTCTTACTTATATACTAACTTATATTTTGGTAAACCAATACATGAGGTCAATTTTTAACTCTAGTTAAAGTTAAAAATTTAATCACGATAAGGCTATTCAGGTTGAATAATCGCGCCCAGTCTCACCCCCCACCTCATTATAGAAAATATGAGCGTTGATCAAAGATAGTGAGCAAAGGTCATAGTTTGTGAAACGGGTGATAGTGCCCTCATATGCCTCATACGAGCTCACAAAAGGCATTCAAGGACCTTATGTGATTTACAATTAAAAATATGGATTTCGATATCTCTTGATAATGTTTTAATTGACCTGATGTTTTGTGGAAGCCACTTCATCATCTTGATTGTCTAGTTACACATGTTTTGGTAAACCAAGGTATGAGGTCTATTTTCGACTCTAATCAAAGTTGAAATTTTCATGCACAATAAGGCTATTCGGGTTGATTAATCGTGCCTAGTCTCACTCACCACCTTATTGGAACAACTGTGAGCGTTGATCACAAACTGTAAACAAATGTCATAGTCTGTGAACACTTATTTTTCAGTGTAAAAATATTTCTCAAATATGTTCACAAACTGTGAATATAGACCACAATTCATTTATACTCATCAATTTTGCATAACTGTCAATCCAAAAGCATGCTTAAAGTGTACAAAATATAATCATCATCATCATCCGCACATAGTGTAAAGTAACAATAATAATTATTAGTGATTTTTCCTAAAGTTAATCCATGCATAAAGTTCAAATACTAGAATCACACTTGGAAACTTGGAAGTTTAGCCGTAGAATTTTTTAACACAAAGCTTCTATTGTTCTCCTAGAGGATCCTTGACAACATCTTGTCTTTGCTATTAGACCATGTAATGTGACCTAGATAAATTCTTCCATCATTTTGCACATATATAAACCACAAGAATTGCTGTAGAAGATGAAATTTATGCATATTAGATTGAAATGATTTTTTTTTATAAAATTTATGTAAAATAAATAAGAACTCACAAACCACTCAACAGAGGAACTGATTGTATAGCTGCAACATGGACTCTCCATGGCATCGCTAGTGGATCCTATATATGCTCATTGTACATTGAAAATTGATAAAATCAAAGCGAGTATGAATGACAAATACTTGAACTGTTCTGCCAACCTAACATCATTGTCTATGCTGTGTTGGTTGTCAGCAAGAAGATCCACCATTATAAACCTATGGGATTTCTAATATTACACACATAGGACTCAATTCATGTCGTAGACATTACATAGGAAACATACTTGCAGGAAATGATGACATAAAAAATCTTTACTTAAAGGAAAGAATTTGTAATGTAAAGTAATCTTAAACTTAATACCAAATTTACACTATCGATTTCCTACCATGGCCGACAACTAAAATCCTCATTACTATGACCATTGACAATCACTGTCCAGTTAGGCTGCACTTAAAGATTCATGATTCCTCTACGGAGCTGAGAGTCTGCTTCCATTTATAGGTCAGTTGAAAAAAGAACGAGGTACTCAGCATACCAGAATTTCTCTTATTTCCTTTTCCATCCACATTTCAATTATTAGGTGTATGTTTGGCATTAGATTTTCAATTAGCTGTTAGATCAGCATTTCAGATAATGTTAGCAGTTAGCTGCTAGATTAGATTTTAAATTAGCTGTAAAGTTAGCTGCTGGATTGAACGTTCGGTATTAATTTTAGTTTTTAAATTAGCTGTTACATATAAAATTACTAAAATTTATTATAGATATAAATATAATTCAGAAGATAATGATATAATCAATTATAAGATAAAGGCTAATAAAGCAAATCACTATTAGCGTTTGGGTTGAAAGCTATCTTTGATAGCTGTTTTAAACGTTATCTTAAACGCTAATTAAAACGCTAAATGCTAATTGAAACGCTATTACCAAACACACATTTTTTTAAAAAGCTAATATATAATCCAAATGTTATCTTAAACGCTAATTAAAAAGATTTCCCAAAAACACACTAGGTAAAAGCATTTATGTCGCACCCTGTATACCAATAATCTAATTCCAGGTTCTTACCCAATATATGGTTGTTTATGAAGTAGTGGTCCATATTCCGTCTGAACATGAACACCTAAAAACAAAATACGGTTGATTGAAAAACAATTGTGATTATAGTTCACAATCTGTGAATACCAATTTACAAACTGTGAATTATATTCACATAATGTGAATATTAATTACAAACTAGGAACTACTCACACTATATTCTCCTTCTACTTTACAAATATTTAACCATTAAAGTGATTCATTTTTCTCTTAGGGAATGGTCTATCAAGATTTGGGAGGAACCCCACAGATTCCTCCGGCAATATACGCTTTGACCCTTTTGTCTAATCTGGTTCATTAATATGGCGCACAAAATGAGAAATACTAGCACTCAAGAAAATAATTTCCTCCTTGCTCAGTACTTTTTCTAGTTAATCAGCATTGCTAACTTCATTATCTGCATGACCTTACTCATATTCTTTTCATCTTTCTTCTATTGCTTCTTTCTCTTTTCCACCTCCTCCATTTTCTCCACCCTCACCTCCTTGACCACCTTCATCTCCCCTACCTCCACCTCATTCACCTCATTCATTTCTTCCACCATCAACCCTTCATTTTTCTCTATTTCTTCTTCAATCTTCTTCTGCCGGCGAGTCATAACACGCTCAATTTTCTACTTCTTGCTTTTGAACGTTGTCTTCTTTTTTTAATTTTCTTTTTCTTTTCCTTAGAGATTCTATAGCCTCATACAAAATCTTTTTTTTTTCTCTTCAGATGACTTCATCACCTTGGTTTTTCTCTTCGGGTGACTTCACAACCTTTTTTTTAACATTCTTTTTCTTAGTTAAAATAATTGTTGCAACCGAGTTAATCTCTTGCTCTATTCTTGCATAAATTTCACTCTAATTAATTTCCTAACCACGTCCATTATTGCATCGGCAGGACGTTTATATTGAGCTTGAGGTCTATGTGTATCATCTTCAACATTATCATGATGGAGTTCATTATCATCATGGAGAGCATTGATGAAAAGCTGGATTTTTTATCTAGCCACATAGACATCTAGAAGAATAAAGAAGCCCAAATAGAGCACTTAAATCTAGAGAAAGTTTTAAGCTTATAATCGAATCCTTCTTCAAATAAAATCTTCTTGAAGTTTCTAGAGAGATGTTTCTGCGTCTGCACACCAGAGATTTGATCCTTTGTAACAAACTTGCTAGCAGACAAAAAACTGTAATGCACAATGACAGAATTCTAGTATTTAATATACACCATTAAATTGTAACAAATCAGAATCTAATGGTCAGATTTCATGTACTCATTGTATATATAAATCATCTCTATATCAATAAAGTAGAAAGGTGAACAATATACACGAAACATATATTGTGCAAGTTTTTACATGGTATCATGCCAAATCTTATCCATCTTTAACCATCATATGGCTTCCTCAAATTCAACCTCTGCTATAAGCGATAGTACAACTCTTACCTCATTATCCAATGAAATTTCCACCTTTGCCAACACACACAATTTTAACATCCCTTTTAAAAATCTACCACAATAATAACCTTAATTGGAGACCCCAAGTCCTCGTTGTCATTCATGGTTTAGATCTAGAAATGTATATATCTCTAAATCATGTCTCTCTACTAGTGTTCATTCTATCTTCTAACTCAGGTGGCTTAGATGGCTCAACCATTCAAACTTCAACTCCTAATCTGGATCATAAATCTTGGATTCGGGTAGATTAACTTCTCTTATGCTGGTTATTGACAACTATTAAGGATTCTATTATTGGACAGGTGAATCACACTAGTTCTTTCTAAAGAACTTTGGCTGATCCTAGCAATTTACATGCACAAACCTTCATTGTCAAGGTTTTGCAGCTCAAGCAACATCTTTCCTCTCTAAAAAAAATGTGCATCCTCTATCTCAGACTACATCTAACAGGTCAAAGTGATTGGTGACTCTCTCAAGGTGGCTGGACATGTTGTTACTGACCAAATACTCATTTTCAGTGCCCTTAGAGGCCTCGACAGTGAATATGATTCTTTGTTATTATATTAATTGGATCTATGAGTGTATCAACTCTTCAACATGTCCTTTACACTTTAATGATGCATGAGACAGGGCTTGAGTAACAACATGCTGATTCTCAGATTGCTATTCTCATGCTTCGGCAAACTTTGTATCTCACAACAATCAATTCAACATGGCTCATTTTATTGGTAGAGGACCTAATCGTGGTAGAAAAAATAGAGGACATGAGGGTGGCAGTAATAGATTATATTGTTAGTTATGCTTGAAACAAGGTCATGAAGCCATGAAATGCTACAAATGTTTTGATATTCACTAGCAAGGAAACAAATCTAACCCACCACGGTTTTCTACTACTTCTTCTCAATAAGCTTACTTGGCTCATCAATCAGTTATACCTCTTACTCCCACATTTGATACTACTTGGCTCATCGATAATGGGGAAACCAATCCCGTTATCATTGATATAACAAATCTGAGCATCCAAGAACCTTATACTAGGAGAGAATAGTAAGCAGTTGGTAATGTTAAGAAACTCTCTATATCCCATATTGGTTCATCACTTCTCTCATCTCTTTTTGCTAGTCCTTAAACTTTAAAGGACATTCTTTATGTTCCTAAAATTAGCAGTAATCTACTCGGCATTTCTAAATTAACTAAGGATAATAGAGTTGTTGTTGAATTTATTGATAATTGTTGTGATTTTAAGGACCAAATCTCAGGGAGGATCCTACTCAAGGGGCTGCTCAATAATGGCCTATATACCCTTCCAACTAAACCATCTCCTCTACAGAATTTATCTAGGTCAATCCATATCTTATTATAATGTCTGCAATTTGGTCTAGTAGTTAGGTCCGGTTAAGTACAATTCTTTAGGGCAAAAATAAGGATTAGGACTCATTTGAGCTTAATTTGACTTGAATATTTTTTAACCTATTTAATTAAGATCGATGTGACTACTTGGTCATATTTTTTATGATCCATAAGCATATTTTTTTTCAACCAATTATTACATGTTTTGAAATTTGTTCGATTTCAATTAAATTGATGTCTAATGGCCTCTAAAGAAAATTCTTAGCAATTGAATTGGTAAATTTATCCATAGACCTTAATTTGACCAAAATGTCATGTTTGACCTTAAATGTTGACCTTTGATCAAAGATTGACCTTTCACCAAACATCATTTTTGGACCAAAATTATGAGTTCTAGAGCCATGTGATTTTTGAATGTCGATTCTTGGTAAAGATGAAAGTTTATGATAAAAAATTAAAGTATTTTAAAAATAGAGGGATTTTATTTCGGAAAAGTTTGATTTATTTTGAAATGTGTTTTTATCTTGAAAATAGATTTTTAAAATCAAAAGGAGGTGATGAAATGAAAAATAAAATTTTAAAATTGTAAAACCAAGAGAGGGACTAGTGGTGGGAAAACAGAACAAAAATCTGTTTTGATTTTTAATTCGGCTTGGGTTCATTAAAGACCCAAACTAATTAAAAGCCCGCCAATTTTAGGGTAGGACCCACATTTCATGATACCACCTCCTTATCTCCCTCATTCTTACATTTTTCACTCTCTTTGTTCACCAAAAACCCTCCTAGTCGACCAGCCCTTATTTTCTTCATCTTCACTCATAAAACTTCATTTTACTCTCCAACAACCCAAAACTCACCATTAATGCTTCCTATATCAACCTTGAATAGTGTTTTTAGTGTGTTTTCAACTCTCTTACAAGCATATAAAACTCATTGGAGGTACATTTTTAAAACCCTAACTTTTAGAATTGGGGATTTTGTGATTTTTATGTATTAGATGTATTTTGTAGAGTTTTAATCTTGATAATTAATTGTTTGATATTGTTACTTACATATTAGTGTGTAAAATATGTTAAATTGATGTAGAGCCCATGTTTCCTCCTCTTTATGTCAATTTTAAAGTCAAAAGTCAATTGATTTTTGTGATTTGTTAATAAAGCATTAGATTATATTTTAAAGGCATTAAATGAACTTTTAGAAATTAAAGCTATTATTTTTATGAAATAAACCTCAATCTTCACCATTAATTTTTAGGGTGACATAAAAGGGTGATTAAACAATTTTTTTTTATGTGAATACATGTTAATTTGATGGGTGTTGGTATTTATAGTGGTTAAGGGTTTTTATTGAGGGGTTTGTGTGATGTTTTGTGGTATAAAAGTGTTGATTTTGAGCCCTTAGGGCTGGAAATTTACAAATGGTTTTTGTTGTAACTTTACTTGTTGATTAAAATGTCAATTAGGGGTTTAAAGATGTCATGAATCCCTTATGGGTTGTGTATCTGGGTAAATTTATTCAAATCAGATTTTTGAAGCTTTGAAATTGGTGGAAAATGTGTCTGAAAATTCATTTTCATCAGTTTTGAAAGGTGCTTGGAAAAGTAATGCTTCTAATGGAATTTTGACTCAATTTTGTGTTCAAATGGGGCCTAATATGTTGATGGTATGTTAGGGTACCTTGAAATCATGTTTTGAGACCAAAATTATTAAATAAAATGAGGTTTAAAGAAATAAATTTTGCAAAGCATATTTTGTGTGTCTGAATCCCCGTAGTTGTTTAAAATTCCCTATAGAATTGATATGAGATAGACATGTTATGTGTACAAGTGTTGATGAGTGTCCTATGCGTTGATAGATGCAGAAATAGACATTCTCGGATGAAATGAACGGTTTGGAGTCGATTGAGTGGGCTTGGGAGCTCGGTTTAGTTTGATTCTTAATAAGTTTTTTTTTCCTCATACCTACCTTCAAAATGGGAATGCGTATAAATAGTGTTAATCAAGTTGGCTTATACATAAAAATGTCAATTACATGCATATTGCTATGATTAAGGCATTAGAACATGCCACAATGCATTAGGAGCATGTTAAGTGCTGGAATTCGGGTAGTGAAGTTTGGGTGGGGTAAGTCCACATTGTTTGAGAATTGACGGAATTAGGATAGAGACTTAAATTCCTTAATGCATTCTTGTTTGGATGTCATGATTGTATTTATTGTGATGAATATTGTCGAATTGATTGTTATTGATGATTGTGATGCATTAGTTCTAGTGTAAAAATGGATGTAAAGAAGATGAGATGTGAAATTTAGACATAATTGGTTAATTGATGAACTTGATAAATTGTGGACTTAATGGTGTAATTAATATTGTTGAAATTGTTGAGCGGTTGGCTTGTGATAAATTGATATTGTTGTATTGTTGATGATATTCAGTTTTGGTAAAAAAAAAAAAGATTGTTGGTCATTGATAGTGTCCAAATTTGTCTATATGATTTGTAAGTTATATGCGCTCACTTGTGTGAACTTAAGAAAATTATAAAGTGTCAAATTGTGGGAACGATAACATGGTCAAATTGCCTGCTTTAATCTAGCACGTATAGCTGAATAGAAGGCATACCTAAGGATTTAGAAACGTTTCGACACTATGTGATAAATGGCTAGATAAAAGTGTGAAATTTGATGAATATTGCACCGGAGGTTTTATACCACCGTAGGGTACCGAGTACCAGTTACACCGGGAGCCTTTGGCACCGTAGGGTCTTCGGAAAAGTTATGAAAATTTTGATATGTTGGGAGAACCACCAACAAGTGCACCGGGAGCCTTTGGCATAGTAAGGTCTTCATATAAGTTATGAAAAAATCAATTGTTGGGAGAAGCACCAACAAGTGCAACGAGGCTAGAAATAGCAAGTAAGGTCTTTAGACTAGTTATGTAGTATATTTTGTTTTCATTAGATAGCTAGAAGTTGAGCAAAAGTGTCAAAACATGAAAAATTATGATATTGTGAGAATTGGTCAATTTTTAATTGTTATTCATTAATGTTGGATAAGTCTTGAATGCATTGTTGTGAATTGGAAGTAATTACCAACTCGGAATGTTGATTGGATTATTTTTGAAACCTTAGAAAGATTAAGTTAGTCAATAAAATAATTTGTGATGATTATATGTGTTTCTCAATGAAATTTTGCAAGTTTTTATGTGGTTTTGGAGTTGGCAAAAAGATTTCAAAGGTGTCACTATTCTGCCCAAGACAGGGCACATTCGTTGCCAATGTTTCTTTGCCCGCTGCCACCGGACGTTGCTAGCTAACGAGACCCGTGAGTGCTAGGTTTTCTGTGGTCAGAACCCCTCCGTCCGCTCCCAGCAGACTTTGCCGGCGGATGGACTCCTGGAATTCACATCATGTTACAGTACACAAATCACAATACACATTCGCAATTCACAATTCACAGTTCATAATTCCCAATTCACGGTTCAAAAGGAAGCACAATCCAGAGTTCAAATTTCCCAGTAAATTCTATCAATTGTATAACCTAAGCTTAACATGCATATTACCAATGCTTATACTAACAAAAAAATGAACACTATGAACAATATTCAAAGGAATGTGAATATTTAAAATCCAAATACCATTTAACATCAACACATAAACTTACAATCAGACAATATCTTAGATATCAAACTAAATGAAAATTCAAATTTGTACAATGAATACTTGTACAACAATATCAACAAGACATACAATATCAATGCAATACGCACCAAGAAAAAGAAACAAAAACCTAACAACAAACTCACCAAAGACGCCATTACAACCTTCAACAACTCTTAAATGACTGTCTACAATCAGTCAACCAAGAAAATGCAAAATTTTAAGGAGAAGCAATGACCAATGCGACTAAATACGATGATATCGTTAACAAAATCGAAACACAACTTCGCCAGCGATAGAATCTGGACTAAGCAGTGACCAAACTTTGGACACAAGTGGCAATGTCGAGGAACGTTTGTTCGACAGCCCTGACAATGACATCGAATAGTGAAGAAGAAGATATAAGTGTTTTGTTTTGCTTTTGATTTTGAAATAGTGAAGAACACTAGGTGAAACTGTTATTTTGAATTTGAAATAAGGTTGAAGTGATGAGTGTAAGTGTGATTGAAGTCTGTGAGTGGAGTTTGTCAGTGGGTGAATGGGGCAATTGGACTATTTTATTTTCTATCGCTTATTTTAAAAAAGTGTCATTAAAATAATTTTACTATTTCATTCTTAGTTCTTAAATACATAATGATATTTTTGTTAATAAAAATAAAATAAAAGGGTAGTAAATTGAAAATTAGGCCTATGATAAGAAAACAAACTTTTATAAAGTTTTGTTCCCTATAAAATTCTAATCGCCTTATTATTGTATTTTAATATTTTCATGACCCATCTAGAGAAATTTTCTCTATTATTTATTATCTAATTTTTTATTTTAAAAACAAAATTAAACTATAATTTTTTTAAACCTCTATGTCGAATCGGTTGTATTTGTATTCGATTTAAATCATATCAACACACATAGGACAAATTTAATTAAAAAAATAATTAAAATATCTTTATAACAAACTCTTTAGAAAATATGAAGACAAAAAGTTTTTATAAATATTTGGTGAATTTATTTAT